>VWYH01008008.1:1765149-1796405 GCA_013399365.1 Pampusana beccarii | reverse complement strand
GGGACGCAGCAGTGCTGGGTTTATTGCCAGTCTGCGAGGGATTCACCCGCTTCTGCTCCGTGCCCGGGGGACTCTCCTAACAAGGGTTGAGGGACAAGAAAGAAGGGGCCTGGGAACATCTCTAGGCTCATCTCCTGGGGATGTTTTGCCAGGGCTGGAGGCAAGGAGGGCTTCCTCCCTCCCACCACGGAGCATGGCGGGCTGTGGTTGCGAGAGCCAGCTGTGCGAGAGGGGAAGGCAGTGGAGAGCAGTGCGAGGGATGCTCTGGTGCTGTGTGCAGGACCAGGTCACTCTCTCTCTGGTCCAGCAGCCAACCCAGGTGATGAACAAAGTCTGGATTTGAGTGCATCATTTTATGCTTTCTCAAGGAATCTCTTGATTTGAAACATAAGGGACCTTCATTAAATTCATTTTGTTAATTGAGTGACCAGGTGGGTTTTTTTTCAGATGATGTTAGAAATATTAGTTCATAGGACAAACTAGCATCTGGACCACACGTATGAGAAAAACTGAACTTGGTAGTTCTTTTGTGACCTTGTTATTTTTTGTGTTCTACAAGTTGTTTATGGGGTAAATCTCCTACGACTGGGATACAAAATGTCTTCTGAGGTATTTACAGTATCTGACCAAATGGCTATTCTCAGAAGTGCAATTAGGTGCTGACTAAAAGTAACAAGTAATTCCCTAATAAAACAAAGAAAAAGAAAATGCAGAGTGTAAGTGAGTTTTATTGCACTGTTCTGGTGAGAAGCTGTCAAAGAGTCAGAAGGTGTTCAGAAAACAGGGAGTACAGTTTGTTCCTTTATCATAATAACTTTTATTGCCCAGGTATAGCTTTTCTCACCCTGGTCTATAAACATCCTGCTGCTTCGCGTTCAGAGAATTAGGACTCGCAACAGTAAGTGCTTCTTTTCAAACCCTGGTGCTGATCAATACCGGGGCCGGGGGTTGTTCTGGTGCTCCCCAGAGGTGCTGGAGTTGGGCAGGATGAAAGAGAAGAAGATTCCTGTGGTGAGAGCAAAGATCTGGGAATCTGAGATGCTCCTGGTGGCTGCAGATCAGAGTGACGGTGTAATGCTTGCTAGGAGCCACAGAGGCAGAGCACAGATGCTAAAGCAGCACAGAGCATCTTACAGGCTGTTCTGAGTGAAGAGTAGCTGTGCTCATGGGTTTGCATCCTTGGTCTTTTCTGCAGAGACAAAACATGATCTGGTGCCAGAGTGGACACAGGTTGTGAAATCTGGATCCCACAAGTGCTTGCTCTGCACCACAGCTAGGATCGCTTCGAGCTATCTGTCACCAACAAGCCTTTCAGGCCAAGGAAGATTTGCCTATTTTACCGATTTGGGATGCACATTAAAAAGATCCTGACCTGCTTGCTAGAGTGAATGACCCCCTGGCATCAGTAGTCGGAGAGTTTGCTGCTGGGGATGGCTGAGCAGCTCCTCACTGACTTCCCATTGAGGGATGTGTGTTTCCAGGCCTCATACAGGGTTTTCTCATTTTTGTTAAAAGTAACTCTTCAGACAGCAATTTCAAGCCCTTTTATTTGGTTCCTCATGGACATTTCCCTGCACTGCCTCACTCAGATGAATCACCGGGTTGAAGACACTTGCTGGAGTGGGGATTGCTCTGGGTCTGCCTGTGACACCGAGTGCAAGAGGGGAGATGAATCAGCCGTGTATGGATCATCACAGCCCCTCACCTCCCTCTGGCCCGTGCTGAGGCTGCTCCTCCATTGAACTCCAGAGGACATCACTTGAAAAACCTCCCACAAAAACTGCTCTCCCCTTTGGCAGCTCTGGCCCGTGGGAGATGACCATACCTATGTTCTCATCCCAGACTCAGCCTTGCCCAGCAAGAGTCTCCCCAGCCTAGGACACTGTTTCATGGCTGTGTGGCCAGGGATGAAATACAGTCATTTGATTTCTTTACCCCGTTATTCCCACCTATCAAAGAGAAACAATAAATCTTCCTCAGTCTTTCTAGTCTTTTTAGCTCAGCAGGGCAAGACTGTCTTTTGCATTCTGTTTGTATGGGTCCCGGCACCTGGGATTCCTGGAGCTGCCGCAGTGCGATTACACATGGTGATACCATATTTAATGCCCAGGGAGTTGCTTCTCCAAACTCCAGGAGCTCCTGAGTTGGCAGAAGGAGAGGGTTTGTCTTTCTGCCTTGGAGCTGAGGACATTCACACATGCTTCCACCAGTGTATCTTCATTTAGCTTTGC
Source organism: Pampusana beccarii (assembly GCA_013399365.1). NCBI lineage: Eukaryota > Metazoa > Chordata > Aves > Columbiformes > Columbidae > Pampusana > Pampusana beccarii. Next base: position 1,794,174 of record VWYH01008008.1, on the reverse strand, counting down.
AGAAGCTGCTGTGATGTGACACCAGCCGTATTGCTGAAACAGGCTGGTGTAACATGTGAATCACTGTCTTTAATTCATGCTTGTGCTTGAGGATCATCTGCATCCTTATTTGTGATGACTTTAACTCCAGCAATTGCCAGGATTAAACTCCCTTCAGAAGCACTGGCTGAGCATAGGGACCACAAAGAAAAAACCTCAGGCAAGGAGTGGTCTATTTATATCCCATGAAATATGGACTCCGTGCATAAGAATATTCAAGCCCCTGGCACCTCCACCCCCTTTCTGTTCCTCTAGCCGCTGTCTTGAGGCTGTCTCAGCATTGAAGAATTAGCTGCTTTTTGAAAGCTAAGTGGAACCTCAGTCAAGACAGGAGTGAGCAGCCAGGGATGGGAAGGTGTCTGCTTTACTGAATCCCTGAAAATCTGCTCCCTTGATGATGCACAGCAAAAAAGGTATCAGACATGAGCTAGGACTATTGTTCTCTCCTTAGAGAGTCTGTCTCCACTCTTTCAAATGGGATAATCTTCTCACCCTGTCTGCTTTTAGGGCTGAGAAACGATCTTCATTACCTGTGCTTCTCAAATGTCTTCTTGGAGGCTTCGCCCCCATTGATGCCAGCCCTGCCCCTCTCCCAGGGGTGAGTTAATCCTGCACCTTCCACAGCTGCACCAGCCACAGAAATCCAGGGGGTGAAAAAGGGTTCCCTGCCAGCGTTCTCCCTGTGCCCCAATGAAACGCTGATGGGGTCACCATTCCCTGCCCAGTCCGCAACACACCCAGCTCCAGCAAAGAGGACAGAGCCCTCAACCCCACTGTACTGCAAAACCTACTCCTCATATGAGGGAGGAGGAGAGGAGGCTCCCAGGAGCTGGTGAGACCCAAGATCACATCACAGCAACTCTTCTCCAGTGGGTGCAGGATTCAGCTTCCCAGCAGGCAGCCCTTAACCCGCCTGCAGCGCCGGCAGCAGCCGCGGCTGCCCTGCTCCAGAAAGGGAGAGCAGCATCCAGCCCTGCCTCTGGGCTCGGGGGGGCCAATGCCAGCAGCTCCCCACCCCACACATCCCTCACTGCCTTGGCCTTTTGCCAGTCGGCGGTGGAGCAGCCCAGCGCTGCGGTGAGTGAGAGTGGCAGGGCTGGGATTTCACGTTTCACTGCTATAGTTCCCAAGGACAAAGGATTCACCTGCCCCCAACTCAAATCTAAGGAGATTCTTGCCCACAGGGAAAGGAGGCACAGACCAAGAATAAAAGCAACAACCCCCGGAGAGAGCTACTCTGAGCACAGATCAGAAGCGGCTTAACGTGCCCTCAGATGAGGAATCCACTTCCACCAGGGTCGTGCTCAGCCCTTCAGCCATGAACATCTCTAAGATCTCCCATTTTCCACCTTTCCTTCACATATGATGGTTACAAAACGTTTGTTACCTTTAATCCTGACTGGTGACTTTCTCATAGAAGTGGTACCTGTCCCCCATGCAGGATGCATATTCTGTGGCTCAGACTCACCCATGGTTGCACATCACAGACCAGCACGGCCAGAAAGTCAAGAGGCGCTGCAAAAGCACAAAGAATTTATCTTCCTTTGAGAGAAGCACGTCTTTTTCCTGATGCCCTCTCCTGCCATACTGAACCTTTTAATATTGCCTTTAATGACGATGCAGTGAGTAGAAAAGCTGCGGTAACCAGTTCATTTAGATGACGAAGAACTGGTGGCGTAGGGTTAATATCTTATTTTTACAGAGATGCAAAACCTCCTCCCGTGCAGCAGAACAAAGGAGAACTTTATGAAGGAATCCCAGAAGCAGTGTTTGTCAGGGATGCTGTAAGGAGTAAAATATACCAGGTAAGAAAACCTTTTAGTCTTCGTGGCTGAGAACAGAACAAGGTATGTGTGGAGTAAATTTGTACTGTGAACTACTTTCCTAACCCCCAGCACCTGGAATACACAGCTGTGATTTATAGTGATGCCTCTGGTGATGGGTATAAATCCTCTAGACTGATTAAGTGCCAGTGCTGTGGATTTTACTCAGTCACAATTACAGTGATTTGATGTCCAAAATACCAGCGTGTCTCTGGGTCCTTTAGAAAGACCACAGCAAACAAACAACAAAGAGAAATCGCTTTAAGAGATAATGTGTGTGTGTGCATATGTGTGGATGCCGTTTGCTGCTGCCGCACCAAGATGGTGCAGCGTTTTGAAGACAAGCAGCCTGAGAGGTGACTTAGGTTTTCTCATTGACCACCAAGTCTCCACATCACCGTTTGAAACATAAACTTTATTGCAACAAAGAATTAAAAATAGTACATCTGAAAGAGCTGCAGAGTGCATGTCATTAAAGGACTAGTCAGAAATCACAACTCAAGCGAATCATGTACAATTGGAACAGAAAGTTTTATTAAAACAACTGGAAATCAAACTCAATTTTTCCTTGTTTAATTTCACCATAACCGTGGATTGTGTATTTACAGTCTTCGCCTTTTATGGTGAAGGTTCTGCTCAGGGCTGGGGCTAGGAAGAAGGCAGGGATGGATGGGGAGAAGAGGTGGGTTTCAAAAGCTAACAGGATGTGAAAGTTTTCCAGAAGAAGTTCTTGCAGCCTGCTTTGCGTTCCCGGGGTGCCAGAGCGGGGTTTGAGTTAGCCGAGCGCTCCAGCTCCAGTCTCACTTCATCCTGCTCAGCCCCTCGGGACAAGTCCTCAGACTCCAGGGCTTCATTTTCTGTCTGGCTTGGCTCTGAGAGCAGTTCTGCCAAAAAGTACTTGGCCAGCTCCTTGGGGGAGAAGAGAGAAAAACAAGACAACAATTACTCCTTGGCTTTTGGGGGCTCACCACTCTGTCTAAGACACCTTTGTGTGCAGATTAGAGACATGCAGGACTCTGCAGGAGAACGGGAACCCTGGTTTTCCAAAGAGCCCAGACTGACAGCTGCTGCACAGCAGCTGTGTCTATGAGATAAAGCAGAGCAGAAGAGGGCTGACATCTATCTGGTGTGGAGAAGTGACCACTGTCCTGTCCACGGCAGGGGATGAACCTATCCAAGCACCACATTACCTTCCTTTCCCCTCCCACTGCTCCAGCACACTGTGCCGGACTCAGCGAGGATGCTACGAGGCTATGGCTAAAGTGACATGGGAAAGGTCTTTGGGGGAGCTCACAGGGAAGGCTGAGTTGGGTCACCCTCTCATTGGGGATGATTTTTCCTCCAGTCCCTCCGAACCTTGGCTGCCCCCTTGCACAGATAAGGACAACCTCCTGCTACACCAGGGCAGCTACCTTGGCTCTGCACCCTGGAGAAACCCTGAAGAGCTTCACCAGGGGCTCTGCCCCAGAAGCAGCTGCTCCTCATTCCCCATCAGCACCCAGCTGGGCTGGGCTGGGGGGTGTCTCCCCTTCCCACCCCCAGCTGCCCAGCCTGTCACTGGCTCAGCTCCGGCAGGGAACCTTCTTCAGCTTCTGTCAGGGAACTGGGGTCTGCAGCAAGCAACTGGGGGTCTGAAATGGGGACAGAGCAAAGGTCTGGTGAGGAACTACACTGAGGGCCCTGGGGTATCCGGTGGGGAACTGGAGAGCTCTGCAGCAGTGAAGCTGGGGGCGTGCAATGGAGGTGCCAAGGGTTCTGCTAGGGAAACGGAGGGTCTGCAACGGGGAATCAGGGGGGATCTCTGGAGGAGAAGTGGGGGTCTGCAGGAGAGAAGTGGGGGTCTGCAGCAGGTAAGTGGGGGTCTGCAGCAGGGCCGTCGGGGTGCCCGAGGGGTGCCCGCCCCGTCGCGGGGTTCTCACCTGCTTCCCGGCGGCAGCAGCCAAGGACTTCTGCAGGAACTGCCGGAGCCGCGGGTCCGACGGGGCGGCCGAGACGGTGCCGAGGGCCAGGGCGATGGAGATCAGGGCCAGGGCGCACTGGAGGCGGCACGACAGCATCTCGCCGGCGGGTCGGGCGCGGAGAGGCGGCGGCGGCGGGTCGGCGCTGGCGGCTCCGCTGCGGCTCGGCTCCGGCGTTGGGGATCTCCTCGCCTCCCGTCTCCTTTATAAACCCTTCTCCTGACGTCAAGGCGGGGGCGCCCCCCTCGCCCCACGCCGCCGGGGGTGGGTCCCTGCCCGGGACCGAGCGGGGGGGGCCGGGACTGGGGATGCTCCGCTCCGCTCAGCTCGGGGCCGGCCAAGCGTCCGCAGTGCCCCCCGAGTACCCCCCTCCGGCCGCCCCCCGGCGCTTTTTCTGCCCAAATCACCACCCCTCCGGAGACTCCGACCCTGCTCATCTACTCCCTCCTCCCCATCCACAAGCCTCCCACCACGGCGGTGTGGAGTCCCAGCTGTACGCCGGCCAGCCCGCGCGTCTGACCCCCATGCCAGAGGCCTAAGCCCCCCCACAACACCGGTGCTGGAGCCCCTCGCCCTAGCACAGCTTCCCGCCCCATCTGTTAGGAACCGGCTGCGGAGTCTGGGGAGCTGGAAAGGGTGCCCCTAAGGCCAGATTTGCCCCCGGTGCCAGCAGGGAGTGGGGGATGCTGAGCTGTGCCCGGGGGTCCTTTCTGCCTTCAATGGCCTCTATGAGGCTCTCGGGCACTGCACTGGTGCTTGCCTGGACCTTTCCCCACCACATCCCCGAGCAGCTCCCTCCACCCCATCAGGGCAGCTGCACCGGCAGCCGGTGGCTGTCGGGACCACACTGGCCAAGCCCCTGTCCCCCCAGAGGATGGGGATCTTCAGCTGTGTGCCAGCTGGCAGGAACAGTGGAGGATGCACAAGAAAGGGGCTCTGCTACCTCCCAGAAAAGGGTTATCAGGAGCTCTCTTCCCACTCAGTTTCCACCAGTGGAAAGTCAAGGGCTTGTGGGGACAAGGAGGACCCAAGTATTGCACAAAGGTCTCCAGAAATCTCCAAAAGGAGATTTCATTCCATGTCGAATTAATGTACCTACACCTCCTTCAACCCTGGGGCTGCTGGCTGGGTTTGCTGAGGCTGACTTGGATGCAAGGACCATGAACCAAGGTGTTTCTGCTCTGCCTTACAGCCCGGAAGAGGAATTGGTGCTGGTCACTGGTTCCAGACCAGGAAGACTTCTGGGCTGAACTGGGACTGCCCTACCTGCATGGAGCATCCCTTCCTTTGTGCAGACATCTGCAGCCACCCATAGCCTTCATCCTCTGCATTCTCTCCAAATAATGACACGAAACAAATGGCATCTATAAGAGAAGAAGCCTTCATTTGTAGCCCAGGAGACCCTATGGGTTGAGTTGACTTGTGCTGCTTTTACAGCCAGCCTTTCTCCAGCTGCCTGACCTGAATGAAGCCAAGCCCTGCACTCCCAGGATCCTGTCTGTCTTCTAGCACTGGTGTTGCTCTGTGGAACCTGGTAGAGAGTCAGCCCTTACTCTAGTTAAGACACATTGCCTTGTTTCAGGCACAGGACACAGCCTCCTGCCAAGGCCAACGGGAGAAATTTGGACTCAAAGAGAGTAAAAATTCCCAGAGCTCCTTCCTCCAACACTGTGCTAGCAGCTGGACCAGCATCTCTCTCATCTGGTCAGAGAAGCAGAGCCAGTCCTGGGCATGGCAAATGGCCAAGGCAGCAGACACCAGGGCATCCAAGCTATCCTGACTCTCTTTGCCTGCCTTCAAAAGAGATTCCCTAGGGATGGTTTCTCCCAGCAGCAGTAATTTCCCCACTTCTCCCAGCTGCGCCAGTGGCAGCAAGCTGGGGTCTCCCAGTCTTCTTGCATTGGGAACAGACCGCTTTTGTAGTCCCCAGATTCTCATCCTTAGCACAGCACCACCGAGCTATGCCACACTGCTGTGCCAGCTGTGACCAACTTTGCAAATGTCCCCAACAGCTTGTCCCAGCTCCCACAGCCCAGGGCAGAGCAGCCTGCTTGGGTGCTGTGTTGGGGAGGAACAGAGAAGGAAATGGGAGGCAGCACAGGTTTATTTCAGGCTCCCCTGTGGCTACTGGAAGCTGTTACCTAGTGTCCCCTGTCACTTCACACAGCAGACAACTGTCCAGCTTGGCTCCCTTCTGCCATTCAGCTTCTCACCCCAAAGGGAAGGGGACACTGGGAACCCCCATCACTCCTGGGTGGGGAGGAATGGCTACCAGCTCCTCCAGCTGCCACAGCTATGGATCTGCACTGGTGTGCCGCAGGGATCAGTCCAGTGTCTGTATTTCACAAGGTGTAGTAATGGACTAGAGTGTAGCCTTGGACTGACGCATGGGATGGAAAAACTTCTACGTTTTGGCACCATTAGGACCCATCTGTACACCAACATGGATACGGGAGCTGCAGTAGTTGACACAGTGCACGAACAACTTCCTTGATGAGTTCCCCGTTTTTCTTGTTTCCTGCTGACTTTGTGTGGGGCCAGCAGGGCTCATACACACTTCACGGGATTTTGCAGAAGTGCAAGTGCTCAGTCTGAGATGACTGGGTTCTGGGCAGGCCAGCAGGGCTGGTTTTAGGAAGGTGGTATGGTCATGCTGGCATAAATGGGGGAAGATATCAGACTGGAGTCTTTAAGGGGTTTTGAGAGGCCATACATGATGTCCTGCCCAAACCCAGGCTGCTCAGCACCCCACTCTTCTCCAGCCACCTGCAGCACCTCTGTGTGCGTGAGTCCAGCCTTACTAAAGACTTTCAGCCCAGAGATGATCCTTTCTAGCGCCTTTCTTCACCCACTCTTTGTTTTTTCATTTTAGCATCTATCCACCCAACTGGCCATCTGGTAGTGCAGGGCAGGCTGGAGGAATTACCCTGGTGTCCTCTAGCAACAGGAAAAATATTACTGCAGGTAAATGTATTGGATTTGTCCCACTGAATTTCAGACACCTGAGGAAAATGAGGGTGTGCATGCTTTCCGCTTTCTTGTCCTGCTCCCCATCAGATGATTTGGCTCCTGAGCCAGAGCAGCCTCAGGAAAGCTCTGACATCCACCTTGACTGCTTTTTCTCTCTTGGGATTTGGCTGAGGTTGTGAGGCTGTTGGAGACAGGACAAGAGACAGAGCTTCAGTGGAAATGTTCCTCTAGAAACATCTCAGCCTGTTTACAGGGGAGAAACTGAGTTCACATCAGATCTGAGCCTTGTTGATGGATAAAATGTTGAACGGACCGAAGTTCTTTGTGATCTCAGGTAGTATTTGGGAGAATCACTCTGATATTCTCCATCTGAAAAGTTTCGACATTTCATTTAAAGGAAAATCTAAATGAAAAACGCCATTTAAACGAAGATGCAAACATGTGCTTTGTCAGAAAGTTACCTTGTGCTGAGCTAAAGGCACCAGCAATGAGGGAGTGGAGAAAGGGAGTCCATCTGCTCTAATTATCTTCAGACTGTCTCCTACTGAGGACTCCTGGGAAAGGGTAAGGGCAGACCTCCAAATGTCCTTATGACTCTGGCACAGGCACGGAGCGATAAATAAGTTGCAGATTGATTTACCAGTTCCCCCTGCCCCAGCTCCTCTATATGGTCAGTGTGCTCTGCATTTTTTTACACTCATTCCCCAACTGGATAAATCCATCATCTGCAGTGAAGGCGACTCTATTCCTTTCTTTCTGCTGCAGCACTGCAGGGCATGTGGCTTTGCAGATGATTGAATTGCATTGAATTCCTGTGACTGCTTCCTTATCCCCACTTGCTCCGCAGATCCAGAGCAGCCCAGCAATGCCCAGAACTGTGCACACAGGCTGCACACTCAGCATTGTACCAGCAAAGCGTGCCCTCTGCTGTCACTAAGGCCACAAGATCGGCTCACACTACACCTCACCTCCTTGGCTATCACCTACAAAAAGCCCTCCAGACTCTCTCAGCTCTGCTTTCACAAGCAGAACAGCTTTGCCATTTATCACTACCTTGCCAGCAGGGAAAACCCCTTTTTCTCACATTCTAGTACTCAACCTGGTAGGACTGAGCTGTGATCTGCGAGCTGGGGTCGTGAAATTCCTCACCCTGGCTCTGGACATGCAGCCGGTGCTGCAGGGCAGTGCGGAAGCTGCCACAGCCCTGCAGCTCTTGCAGTTTTCTAAAAACCTAATAGAGCAGGTTCTGGCTTGTGGAGGGGTGATGCTGCCCCAGGAGACACAGGTGAGTGGAGGGAGAGCAGTCGCTCATGCCTTAGTGATAATGAAAACAGAGAGCTCAATAAGGGAGGAAAACTCCAGCTGAATGGTACCATGTGTTCCTGGGATGGGCCATGTAGAGAGTGGTGGTGTTGGGACCAGACATTGACTTGCAATAGTTCTGCAAGGTTTCTGGACAAAATGATGTTTCTGTAGTAAACTTGGGTAGAAATCCAAAATATCTGGACCCTTCATTAATTACAGGCCTCTAGGATTTCTGCTCCAGGTAGTAAAGAGAGCGAGAAGGCAGGATGCAGAGTTTCAGAGAGGAGGGATCCTGCTGTCTTATTTTTGCAATGTCTCCATCTAAGAACCCGAGCTTCTTTCAGGATTTCTCTTGCTGCTACCTGAGGTTGATTCCCAGTCTCAGCCTCCTAGGATGCTGCCATGGCATCTGTAGGGCTGAGGGCAGCCCCCTTGAAGTCAGACAAGGGAAAGATCGGCACAAACCTGTGTAGAAGCAAAGGTGAACAGGACGAGCTAAGAGCAGCACCAGGGTGTTTACCTGTACCACTGCAGTGACTACTGGGAGCCATGGATGGGGCTGTTAGGGACTCTACAAACCGATGCTGGCCTGTGCTGTGAGGACTTACTAGTGCAAGGCAAGAGATGATGCATACAGGTAGGTGAGCACATGGAATAATTCAGGGCTCTGCTTTCTCTCTGTATAAGCCTCCTCTACAAACACCAGCTCCACAGCTCCTCAGGCCAAACCAGAAGGCTCTAAGTGGCCGTGGGCACTTGGGTCCAACCCACAACCAGACAGCACAAGTCCCAGGGACACGGGATCCTGCCCACGGCTCCACAGCAGCTCTCCCGGCCAGCTTGGGCTGCAGCTGCTCATTCCCCACACCAGATCCACACCTGCGTGGAACAAGCTGCAGGCGAGCACCTGCTTTCTGCCTGCAAACCTCCCCCCGACCCGGGGCTGTGAGGTTTTCCCCGACGGCAACTGATGCCATCGGTCGGGCTGCAATTTTTGCCTTTTTTTTTTTTGGGGGGGTGGATGTCTTTGTTCAGGGACTCCTCGTTTAAACTTTGTCTTCGCCTGCCCTCTCGTGGGGAGCCGGCAGAATACAGCGGAGCGGGGCTGGGGGCCGCGGGGTGCGCAAGGGAAAGCAGCGCTGGTGTCGTCGAGTCCAGCCAGACGCCGATGAATCTTCCACATTTTGGAAAGTCACAGCCTTGGTTCTTGCATTCAAGCCGTGCGCGTTTTAGTGTCGTTTTCACTCAGCACAGGTTTTTCAGCATTGAAAGCGGGCCGGACGGACTACTAGGGAGGAAATTGCTGAGCGCAGCAAAAGCTGGGTCGCAGAGGTTCACAGCATCACTGTGGGCAACGCCAAGCCCTGCTCAGCCCCAGGTGATTTGAATCCGCATTTATCTGCTGGGCCCTCCTGAGATCTGTGAGGAAAAGTAAAACGGGAAGCAGTTTGCAGTGTGGTGAGTTGTTGTTTTGGTTTTGGAGGTTTTTGTTTGTTTGTTTTGGTTTTGTTTGGGTGTGTTTGTTTTTGTTGTTGCTGTTTGTTGATTTTGGGTTTTTTTGTGTGTTTTGTTTTGAGCACAGAAGAAATCTGAAGAAAAGGAAAACCGGACCACACCTCAATCTCTCAGGCAAGTCTTTATGTGGGAGGAGGGGGAGATGGGTACCGAAGGAGCTGCTTAAACACATTCTGGGAAGTTTCCTGGAAACCAGCCAGTTTATCAGTTTGGTGTTGTCCTTTCTTCTGAGGCTTGGCAAGAGTCAGACCCTGTACTTGGACCTGGGTTTTCAAAGGGCAAATAACCCAGTGGTACTGACCCAGGCAGGCCTGACCAGTTCAATGTCTGTGGGCTCTGCAGCCACAAAACATGTGGGGCAGCCCTATGTGCCACTGCTCCCTTGCCTCTGCAAACACTGTCCATGCTGAACAAAGCTTGCTGGCATGGGCTGGCGGTGCCAGATGCCTGCAGACCTCTGCCCTGCCAATTGTAAGGGAACAATTGCCATTGGTCCAGCTGGAAATCCGTGACATAATTGGTTTAAAAAAAAAATAATTAAAAATATTAAAAAATCAATCTGTCAGGAGGAGGAAATGAAGCCATGATCCAGGAAAATATAGTATTTATTTTGCAACTGCAGGTGAGCAAGTCAATGGGAAATAGAGGTCGTGGTTACGCAGCCTGCTCATCCGGGGCAAGCGGGGCTGTCAGCCCCACCCAGCCACTTCCAAAAGTGACAACTGCAGTAACCAGAGAGGTAGAGAGCTCAAAGACAGGCAGGTCGGGACAGAGAGGGGAGAAACATAAGTATGTGTGTCAAATGAGGACAGGATGTGTGTTGAAACCCCGTCATGAGGACAACCAGCTTTACCAAACATTAAAATCCTACCCAGGAGAGGTGCTGTGGGGAAGCAAGTGAGGAAATAAGGTGGGAAAGCAAGTTTTTTTTCTATTCCAAATATTCAGGCAATGCCCCATTTGTTGTCATTTTTCCAGCACCCTGTGCCTAACACAAATAAGCTGGTGTGGGTTTGTGCTCGATTCAGCCCTGCCAAACAGTCAGCGGGGTGCTCCCAGCCTCTGGGGTCAGAAATAGGCTCCCGCTCCAGGAGGAGGCACACAGAGTGAGGCTTTTGCAGCTGAGAGGACTTTATGGCCCGAAAAGCCTGCCTGGCCAAACCCCACAGCAGGGGTGGGGAGAGGCTGGCTCCAGCTCAGTGCTCAGCCCTTGATTTTTTGGGGGCCCGCTTCACATCCCAGCAGATCTGGTCTGCTGGGAGATAAGCCAGAGGAGCTGGGGGCCCTGCAAAGCAGCACTGCAAATCGGCTTCCCACCTTCTTGGCATTTCCATCGCATGCAGGGCTGTCTTGGTTGTCTCGTGTCTGTCCCATGGTGTGTTGAAAAGCCCACCCTCCCTTCACCTGCAGCCCCTCCTGACCCTGCAAACAGCCAGGCTCTTCCCTCCCAGCTGGTGTTTCCAAGTCCCCCCATTGTGAACCATGCCCCCGTAACAAGCCCTGTTCCAAAATTATCTATGAATTAACTAAACTAAAAATGAAACAGCCCTGTGCAGCTCAGCCCCTACCCTGGCCCATGCAGCAGCATTGTTTGCAGTCAGTCCTGCCAGTAACTCAGAGAAGCTTTTTGCATTATGCTCTTTGATTTTCTGCAGCTAGTGAGTCCTCACCACCAAAGAGCTGCTCGGTTGCTTGCACAAGAGCACAAGGCACTTGAATGCACTCCAGCCATCCTCACTACCCCATGGCTTCACCCCCCCACCTCTGCTCAGCCATCCAAATGGACCAAAGCATCTCCTCTCCCTGCTTGGGGGGGAGCAGGGGGATTCCCTCAAGCCGGGCTTTCTCTGCTGTGGCTGGCAGCCAGAGCGCAATGGCTGGAAGCCCAGAGATTATATTGGCCAGTGAGTTCCTGGAGGGGGTTACAGACCCAGCTCCACCGAACCATTGCACAAGGCAGCTGAACCAGCAGCTCCCCCCTCCCTGCCCCAGGCGCTGGAAAGCAAGAGGAGCAGCAGGCGGCCTTCTTCCCCGAGCAAGTCTGGCAATGGCGTTGGTTTCCAGGAAATATAAATAGCTACCCGGCCATCTGGAACCAGCCCTGGGCTGGTCAGCAAAAGGTCTCTCCCAGGCTCTGCCCTATTTCTTCCAGCTACTTGGTGCGAATGCAGACAGCATCGAGGAGGTGACACAGTGGGTCACTCCCCACCAGGATGCAGAGCAGCAAGCCCGAGTCTTGCTCTGACCTCATCCCAGAACAATCTTCACATCAGCCAGCACTGCCTGCCATGCAGGGCAAGGGATGCATCAAACCCTGGATGCTCAGCCCCTTCCCCAGGCACTGACTGGCCTTCAAGGTGCTTAAGGAGAAGGACAAGCAAGAACAGACCTCTCACTCCATCATACTTCACTTTTCTTCATTTTATTCTTTTATTTGTACAGCTATATTTTACAGAACGCATTAATGCAGTTTAGACACAGCCCAAACCCTGTCTCCCGAGATTGTTTATAACACAAGCATGTAAAATAAGACAAAAAAAAAATAAAAACAAAACACAAAGAACCAAAAACCAACCAAAAACAAAAAAAAAAAAATAAAACATTTCCCAATAGAGTTCCACCAAAACTCCTTTTGCAACATCAGGCTGTACCTTGAAGAAACTGAGCTCAATATAGTCCATACATTGAAAACTTCCATTGAAAAGAAAGGCACCGTGCGAAACCACATTTTACATATATACAGACTGAGAACTAGAACAAAAAAAAATTACACTTTATTATTATTTTAAATTCCTTCTGCAGCTTTGTTGGTTTAATACACACTTTTTTGTAAATTGTAAACCTTCACTTGCAAAAAAATACAAATACACTGATGCATTTAGACAAAATATTTTCTTACTTGTACAGATGCAATACTTTAAAATATCTTGTTAAGTGCTCTATCATAATAAAGATTCTCAGAGTGGCTTCTGCCTGCAGAGTCCAACTGAGCCTTTAATGCATTTTATATATTTTTAATATAGCTTTTTTTAAAGGTCTATATATATTTATTATATATATATTTATATATTTATATCTATATATATTTACAACTCTGCCATAGATTCCTTCACCTTTGGTTAAAAAAGTTAAAGCCCTCTCTTTAATAGCATACTTTCTCTTTAAAAGAACACACATTTTGCATACAAAAGAAAAAAATCTGTTCCCATAAATCAACATTACATTCCTCATCTTCAAACGGCAAAGGCTGTGAAGGTCAGACTCCAGAGTTTATCAACACTCCACTGCACAGACATTTAAAATGACTATTTTTATGTTTTATATACAGTAAGATCTGAATAATTTTCTTTCTCTTTTCATTTCACATAACTGGGAAAAATAAAACCCGTGTATCTGTAATTTTCTTTTAAATTTGTAATGTTTTTCCACCTATCTGCACTATGGGTTTAGAGGCACTCCATCATGTGATGAATTTTTTTCTTTTTTTTTATTTTACTTTGTTTTTCTTCCCCCCCCCACTTTTTCTTTTAAAGTGTTGCAAGTATCCTTTGGACAGCTGCTCCCTCTCCCAAGTCGACCTCCTCCTGGGAAACCCTCTGCCCTCAGCAGGCCTTGGGGAGCTCCGGAGGCACCTCGCTCGCGGAGATGCGGTACTGCACCTTGGTGTTGGTGATGGCCCCGTGCTTCTGCCGCAGGTGAAGCCGCAGCTGGCTCTTGTGGCGGAAATGCAGGTTGCACTTCTCACACTGTGGGGCAAAGAGGTAAAAGCCGAGGGTGTTAAACACGGCAGGAGGGAACACGTCTGTCTCTTCGCGGCAGAGGTCCCCACATCCAGCAACCCCAGGATGCTGCACCCGCTGGACTGGTGGATGGAGGATGGTGAGGATGCGGTGGGGAAGCTGAAGCAACACCCAGGGGGCTCTGAGCTGCCTTCCTTTGAGGCCCTAAACCTTGTTCCCATGTCCTGTTGCTGTCCCCACAGCATGGGCACCTCTCCTGGGGTCAGGAACCCCATCCCAGGCTCTCAGCGACACATTTTGGTTTGTGGGATGCACAAAAGGCGAGGTCCCTTAGGAGGGAACCTTGGCTATGATGGATCTATGCCAAGCTCCTTATCTAGATGCTCAAACCAGTTACATGGCTATTTTGGGAGCTGCTTTTGATCCCTGTCAAGCCAGACAGCTCCATAAGGATGTTTGGTGATAACCCCTGCTCTGATTCCCTCTCCAGCAGATGGGGAAAGCCAGAAATCCTTGGAAAAGAGCTGGGAGCCCCCAAGGCTGCAGCAAGGCAGGGCAGGCTGCTCGGCACAAGTGCCACCAGCACAGGGGACCCCAGGCTGTCCGCTCCCTTCCCCCATCCCCGCACACAGTGGGTGGCTGTAATTTAAGCCACAGCTATTTGGAGAAGTGTGACCTTCTTCCGGATGGGCCGGAAGAAGAGCAGCTAAGATGTGCCCACGTCAGTGTTTCCAGCACAGCTGCACATGACTTAATACCACATTTGCATCGGCTAATGCATGAGATGGGGACAGGGCACAAGGAACAGAGACGTGACCTTGGCATGCATCCCCATGACGTTGGCAAATAGCACTGGGGTGCTGCAGCCAGACTATGTAAATGCTCAGGTGCCTTCTCAGCCCCCCAGGTTTGGCAGCATCCTCTGGTAGCCCCTGCTGAGAGCCCCCCCCGAAAGAAGCAGGGTCACTCACATGATATGGTTTCTCTCCTGTGTGGATTCGAAGGTGACTTTTGAGGGTCTGCAGGTGCCGGAAGCGTGTGCCGCAGATCTCGCAGGGGTACGGCTTCTCCCCAGTGTGAATGAGCACGTGAGCACGGAGATGGGCGACCTAGAGAGAGCAGCGCTGGGTGAGGACAACCCCAGGGATGAGGGCACCCCACTGGGAGCGAGAGCATCCCACCAGGAGCAGGGTTCTGCCCATCCATCTTTTTTCTGGTCTATGGGGTTCTAGCTGTGAGTCTGGGCCACATGTGTCTGAAGTCAGATAACTTCAGTCATTAACAGCAAATGGAGGTGAGGAGCTAAATCCAGCAATCAGGCTTCCTGCTAAGCCGAACTAGCTGACACAGACCTTAAGGCCCCTCTTTATCCCATAACATCACAGAAAAGCTGCCCAAGGCAGCGAGCATGGCCCATCAGCCTCCTCCTTGCCATGAAGCATCACTGGTCTCAGGCAGGAGGTCCGGCCATGTCCCCCTCCCCAGGCACTGCAGGTCCCAGAGACCACACACACCTGGACAAATCTGGCCCCGCAGGTCTCGCACTTGTAGGGTTTCTCTCCAGAGTGGATGCGTGTGTGGGTTTTCAGGTTGGCCGGCCGGTTGAACTGCGCCCCGCAGATGTTGCAGCGGTACGGCTTTTCTCCTGCAGAGCACAAAAGAAAGGGTAAGGGAGTAAGTACAGGCATGCTCAGCCCCCATGATCCATGGTGCCCCCCAAAGCTAAGTCCCCTCAGGTGTCAGACCCCTGACAAGAAGCATTAGCCATGACTCCTGTCCCTTTTGGTGATGGCTGTGGACAAGCAGCATCGGTCAGGACAACTTGGGGTGTCCCCAGAGCAGGGTGAGCTCAGGAGGTACTCGGCCACCACAGGTACCTTTTCTTTTTTGGGTTGGGAGCTGCAGCCTTCAGTGCAAGAGAGAAAGTCAGACAGCTCTGCCAGCGAGGATTAACAGCATTGCTCCTCCTGGCCCTGTGACAGCGGCTGGCACCCTCTATCTCCCTACAGCCATAGTGTGAGCCATGCAGGGCCTCCTGGCTCCCCTTGGGCTCCTCATGGTCCCCAGCACATCCCACCTTGGCTGTTTGTCACCGCTTCAGAGGAGTGAGAAGAGCTGGTAGAGTAGAAAGCCAAGGTATGCCCAATGACCTGGCTCCCAGGTCATTATATGGTTACAATCACTGCTGCCAGTCCCAGGTGACTTTCTCATGGTGATGGGGGGAGCTGCAGAAAGGTCTTAACTACTTTCTTTAGGATGGTTGAAGACAGGCTCAAAGGGGAGTGAGAAACAGCCATCATGTACCCCTTCCTGCCTTTTTCTTTTGTTTCCAGGCTTCGATCCTATACATCTTTGAACCTTGCCCTGGCACTTCTTATTCACCTGCAGAGCCCTTCTAGAGCTCAGCTAAGGCTGCTGGATTTGATGCCCAACACAGTGCAGCAGCATTGAGTCATTAGCACCAACTTCCCCTCCACAGCCAATGAATTGGCTGTTGACATGCTAAGCATTAAAGCAAGCATAAAAAAAAATCCCCAGGTTTGTCAGCAAATGACTAAACCTTTAATATCCCCTTCCTTTCTCAGCTTTCATTGTGCTGATTCACAGAATCCATCTGTTCACGAATTTTCCTGTCAGCAGTTTCTGCCAAGCTAGGTATGATCTAGGTTTCTAGGATGTAGGGGAAAAAAGAAATCCCAGACATTTCCCTAAGCATTCTTTTTATTTTTTAAGTCTACCACAAAGTAGACTGGAGGCCATGCATCCGCTCCCTCCCATGCATTTTGCAAGACACCTTTAGCAACAGTGGTGCCCAGCGCTTCACAGCAAAGGAGCTTGAGCTCCATCCCTGCTGCAAGCCCGGGCAGCATCTCGCCTGTTCCCACGTTTGATGCTCTGCCCAGGGCCTCCCTGGCAGCACTAAGAAAAGCACCTTGTTCAACCCAAAAGCACCTTGTTCAACCCACCGGGGACAACTTGTGAAACAGAGCATGGGATGCTGCACCTAGGACAAAACCAGTCAAACACCCGCATGCCCAGCAACCCACAGCCTCCCCAGTAAACTGTGTCTGTGGCCAACACTGTACCTGTGTGGACAGTTTTGTGGCTGGCGAGGTTCCCCTTGTAGCGGAAGGAGGCCTGGCAGCGGTCACACTTGTAGGGCTTGTCACTGTGGACTTGCAAAGAGTGTCTCTTGAGAGAGGCCTCCTCGGAGAACCGACAGTCGCACTCGTTGCAGAAGAAGGCTCCATTCTCTGTGAGGGCAGAGAGGAGATCAATGAGATGGGCAAATATGTGGGCCAGCTCCTCAATGGGCCATGGGATAGGTTTGGGATAGTGGAGAGGGAGAGCCAGAGCAAGTGTCGGAACAAGACACCAAGTGCAAATATTTGCAGTCTGCAGTGCTTGCACTGTGCCATTACCTACTGATATCCTTGTGCACGCAGCAACAATACGCTGGTTTGAGAGAGCAAAGTCATCACAAGCCATCTCTCCCTCAGTATGATACAAGTTGCTTCTAAGAAGCCAGCATCTCACCTGGACGTCTTTCAGTGACACCCACAAAGGCACTCAAGTTATCAGGCATCCTCTGAAGGATGGCTGCTCAGCTCTGGAGCAACTCCAGCACCTTTAGAGGTCTTAAACTTTCACATGTATACAGATGGCTTCCTTGAGCATGCGAAGACCATTACCATCTGAAGCACAGGGCAGACTGAGGGTGCCTAACTCCTAAATGTTGCATGTAGCTTTGAGCATCACCACAGTGGGGATCCCTCTGTGGACCTCTGCCCACACCACAGGTGACAATTCTGCATTCCCCGTCCCTGAGCTACAAGCAGATGGGTCCACAGGTACTCGTCTCTGGGCTTGTGGAGTTTTGCAACAAGTTTTCAAGCCTCATTATCTGCATTTCTACAGATGCGCACATTGGGCTCCCTGATAATGAAGATATCATGACAGATGCATGAGGCACACCATCTTGCCCAATCCCCATTAGGGTCATTACATCTGCCAAGCTTGTTCTCCTGTGGTTCGGGTGGGTGGGGTGTACTTTGTTTCCTGTCCTTAGCTGCCAAGTTTGCAGCAGATGACACCCTGCACAAGGCATCTGGACAGTGCTAGGGAAGGGGAGGAAGGAAGCAATTCCCATGTGTGTGTCCCTCACATGCATGCACACAGCTGGTCAGCCAGTTAAGACAAGACTCTAAAGCACCTTGGGATCCACCAGCATTAGGGACAAGTCTGACCACCCATTTGGACACAGGATACCAGCTGGACAGGTCCCCAGACTGCACAGCCCCCTTGTCTGCTGGTCAAAAAGAGGCGAACAGGGATGCAAGACTCACCGCAGCTGGAGTCAGAGTATTCAGACTGGGTTTCTCCCATCTCCTCTCCAAAGTTTGAGCCAGAGGTATGAAGGCACATCTCAGCATGTTGTGGGGACTGGCAGCCACAGGAGCTGCACTTCGACGAATGTATGTACAGCGGGGACTGCCCTTCGCTGCTCCGAGGGGACCCATCCCGGGACCTGTGGAAGGACAGCAATGTACACAGCTCTGAGATGGTTCTTGCTGTGCTTGACCTACTGGGCCCTTGTTTGCACCCTTCCAGACATGAGGGACAGTCATGTTTTATGGGGACACTTCTGTGGTGAAACACACAGCATAGCCCTGATCCCAACACTTAGAGCCAACAAAAGCTTGAGGCACAGGGAGTTTGGTGAAAACCAAGTTGGGCACATTCAGGCCCCAGAAACTATCCAGAGCTGCTGAAGTGAGCCAGGGATTCCTGACCCAGTGTTCCCAACTCCATCACCAGGCCAGGCTGGCATCACTATGGTGGGGATGGCTGGCACCCAGCTGATGTCACTGGCAGTGCTCCACCAAATGCAGAGGTTTAAACCAGTTCACGGCTGGACTCCCCAGCTCAATGCTACACCTGTTTTGCACACTTGAAAACCCTTGCCAACAATGTAGGGAGTCCTGTTGCTCTTGGGAAAGGTGTGGGGAGTGGGAAATCTTCTCACCTGTTAACAATATTGTTGAGTCTGCTCGCTTGTGGGATAGTAGAGTCTTCTCCATTCACGCTCATCTTGGTGGGGGATTGCACGTTGAGATGCTCCGGCTCCATGGACTGCTGGCAAGTGGACATGGGCATGTAGGTGCGAGGAGAGAGGGTTCCCATCTCATTCTGGTCAGTGCTGTCTTGCTTGGTGCTCTGATTCAGAGAGTTGAGGACAATGAACTTGTACTTCTTCCAGTTGCAGGCTTTGGGGTCTGTGGGGCTCTTGGTGAAGAGGGAGCCAGAGCTCTGACTGATACGGGCGTTCTTGCTACTGCTGGACTCGGTTGGCGAGTTGGGCTGACAATCTGACTTCTGGGGGCTCTGGGGGCTGATGAGACCCTTGCGGTCCAGTGGGGTATTGGTGGGTTCAAAATGCTGGCTGATCTCATCCTCTGAAGAGGTCCGCTCCTCCTCCTTGGCCACTTTGTCGCAAGAGAAGTAATGATTGTTCCGGACTGAAGGGACAACAGGTTTGGGGCCAGAGGCTACACTGTAGTGCATGTCGCTCCTGGCTTCTTCAGCAGCACCTTCTTTTGGAGCATAGATGGTAGCATGGCACATGTTGGCCGAGATGTCGGTAATGGTTCTCATGTACTCAGTGGGGATTGTCCTGGAGCTGTCACATGGAGGGATCCTCTCCTTGGGGAAGGCACCTGCCCTCGAGAGTTCGGAGAGAGGCATCCTCATCTCCCGCGACTCATCATCCACAAGGTAGCTATTTAGAGGGAGAGGGCTGTATCCGTGGTAGGAAATGGGCGATCCAGACAAACTATTGATCAAACCAGGTGCAAAGGCCCTCCCATTGCAGAGGGACCCATTTTGGAGAGGCATGCCGTTCTCCAGGACATCTCTGCTCCGATAAGCCATCACCTCTGGATGGCTCAGCATCCGTCCAGCCAAAAACTCTTCCCTTGCGGTCTTCACAGCAGACACCATCTCCGCTTCACTGGAATCAGGCAAAAAGGAGGGAGATGCAGTCATTTTCAGCCCACAAGGATAAGTTTGAAGATACTTTGACAATTTTCCACCCCTCCCACACAAAACCACCATCCCAGGCTCTCCGAAGTTCACTCACAGCGCTCACCTAGACTTGACAAACCTTCGGCAGGTATCAACCACATGTTCCATCTGCAGGTACAGTGCTGTGGCCATCACAGCCATGATATTGTTCTCCCTCAAGTTCAAGCGGGACGTATACATGAAGTCCAAGAGGATGCAAAATCCCTCAGGGTTTATTTCAGGGTCCAGGTTGATAACATTCAAGTTGCACTTGAGCTGGTCGGTGAAGATGCTGTAGAAGAGGCCACTACAGAGAGGAGACAGGAAAGAAGACAAGTGTTATGACGATGCAGAAGGAGAAAGGAGAATTTGTCTGAAATCCCTTAGCACAGAGGGGTTCATGAATGGGAAGGGAGGAGGAGGCAATTACAGAATTCCCTGAGCTTCCACCTTATTATCAAGCTTGGTTTCTCAGCTTAGTAAGCATCTTCTGCGCTGCACTTTTCTCCAACTGGAACAGCCTGCTTTTAGAGCTCACCTGCTCAACAACTCCCCACTGCCTCCATTTAGAAATTCCCTTTTTTGTTGTTGTTGTTCTTACTGCCACCCCCTTCCCACTGTGACTCATTTCTTTCAGAAGCCTCTCTCGGGGCATCCACGCTCACTGTTTAACCAGAAAAAAAACAACCAACCAAAAGCCCAACAAAACACAACATGGAAATGTTGGCAAAACATTTGTCAGATGTCTTAATAGTCAAAGACTGCCTTTTTCAAATCTTTATACCTTGTCAGCAGGAGACCCTGGAAGGCATCTGCTGTAACTCAACTGGGCAATGGTGGGATGTTAATTAGCATTCACTAGGAAGCAATTCCAGCAATCCTAGGAGCTGGAAAGGGATTTCAGACCTCGTCATGCTTAGAAAAAAAAAAGTAAAAATCAAAGGTGGGTGCAGCCAGCAGCCAGGGAGGAATAGTTCTAAAAATAGCAGGAGCAGGGGACACTGTGGTTACAGAGGACTCATTCACCCCAGAGAGCATCCAGCCCTCCCTCCTCTCTCCTGTCTCATCCTGTCCCTGCCTGTAAGAGCGTTTGTGCTTTGCCTTCAGGGATGTGCCCCAAGTCCTCTGCCCTCCTGTTGGTCTCCGTGGGCTGTAGGTTGGCAGACATGGGCATGCAAGGAGCAGAGGTGTGGGCACCGTGCTGGAGGCGAAAGGTCTCAGCTCTAATCCCACTGCAGGTACAAATGTTTTGGCAGCCCCTTTCAAGTCTGCTTCTCTGCCTCTGTTTCCCTGCCTGTAAACCCCAGGAGCCTCCCTGGGGCTGCAGCAGCATTGCCGGTGGCCAAAGGCAGAGGAAACAGGGAAAGGAGACAAGGAGGAGACACTGCTCTCACCTGCAGGCCATCAAGACTGTTTTGTGGGCTCTGAACTGCTCCCGGTTCACGACAATGATGACATCGGTCAAGATATCCCGGCTTCTAAGGCGGTTGAGATTGAGGAGGACATCGCTCGCGTGGCGGGTGAACTGGATGCAGCTGTCTGCCGGCGAGGCCATCTCGAGTCTGCTTGGAACAGAAGCGGGAGGAGGATGGGAATGGAGAAGCAGCCAGTCAAATACCCTAAACCCAGCAAAGAAACAGCTGCTGCTCTGGGATGTGCTCCGATGGCCAACTGCCACTGGTAGGGACAGCAACAGCCCCTCAGTCCCAAGGCAAACAGCCTTGTGCCACATCAAGTGTTTGCCAGGCTGCCCAGTGAGGTCTCTCGGCCAACAGCGAGACCTGGCATGTCTCAATCCCACCCAGCCAGCTGGTGGGTGAAGGCAACCAGACCCTCCTGAGGGTTGGCTAACCAGCTCCTCTTTCTCCCTGTCTTGCCCATGGTGGCTCCACCCCAGCCCACTCCTCCCACCACCACTGCTCCTTGGGTTCATCTCCATGAAGCTCCCAACACAGCCTTCAGATCTTCCTCAGGAGCCATCCCCCTCACCTGTCTGCTGGCTGGCTGCAAGTCCAGCCTGGGAATCAAAACAAACCTTAAAAGTCCCAAACGAAGCTGAGGGATTTCAACATCTGGAAAATCCAGCCCACAGTGGAGCACCAACCCTCACCCACCTTCCTGCTCCCGAGTGATAGCCACTCTGGAGAAGACCTGTCCACAGTTTCCCAATGAATTGGTGGTGGCAATGATGAGCAGAACTCATCTAACCTGCTGGGCTGCTACCCACACTGCAGCCCAGTCTCTCCCAGTAAGCAAGGCTTGGCTTAGTAGAGGAACATGAAGCCTTCCCTGAACAGAGTACCCACTGACCTATCTCAGAGTTGTCCTCCCAACCAGCACCCAGGAGAGCCTCCATCTTCCTGCCCCTGAAGTTTGGGCTGAAATGTGCATCTTCAGTGTCAAATTCCTCCATGATCACCTCCCCCCTCCCACAACCCCAACTCCTCCTCCTTCGCCAGCAGCATATGAACATACAGTATTTTCTACGGAGCAGCTGCTCTCCTGAAAACAAATTCCAGCTGGGTCTAATGAAACATTTCATTCAACATGGTAAAGGAAAGGGGAGGGGGGATTAGGAGGGGAAAGACAAAATTTAAATTTACATACCCAATGCCTCAATTCACAGTCCAAAAGTTTCTTTCAAACCTACAAATAAAGCACAAGAAAATAAATGCCACATTAGCTGGTAATTATGAGTTGGCCATGGCAGGACACAAGCCTGCTGTTTCGCTTGAGTATCAGCTGGATAAAAGCTAGAGATAACAAACCTTCTACTCTCCAGTAAGGTTAACATTTGTTTCTTCCGGTACAGTACGTTCCTATCACAACCACAGGCTTTGAGAATCCAATCATAGCTTCTTCCACACCCTCTAGCCCAAACCATGGGCGTATGCCAAGGAGATTTTCATTTCCATGACTCAGGAACTTAAAGGCAGGTGGAGAAGGGAAGTCAAGCGAGAATTTTCTCACCATTTCTTTCAGAGATAACTCTTCCCCTGCCAAGATCGAATTCCCAGCCCGTGCCACATCCAAGACCAATACCATCTTCCCAGCACCTTGTTAATAGGTATGACTTACACACAAACATCTGCTGTCGCTCTGCTCAGAAACCTAGAAAGAGCCCAAATCCAGTCCTCCAAAACAGCTGTTGCCCTTCTCAGAATACCCACACGCTCCAGCCACCAGTGAAAACACCCTGGGACGGTACAGCCGAACAGACTTGGGGGGATATGGGAGTCAAGCACTGAGGTGACTTGGCCAGGATCGCAGAGGAAACCAGTGGCGGAGGCAGATGAGGACCCAGAACAAATCTCTTCCTCTGGCTGCTGGAAAAGCCTTCCCCCAAACCGCGAGCTTTGTCTCCGGCTGCTGGTTTCACGGGTAACGCAGCTGGGGCGGCACGACAAGGAAACCCAGGAATTAACTGACTTCCAGAACTCACGCTGTTACTCCCAAATTTACTTAAAACCAACAAAGACAATTGAACTGGCACCAATGCAGGAAGAAGGTCCTCAGGCAGCTGCCCCAGCAGGGAGAAGCACAACAAATAAGTGAATGAACAAACCCCAAGACCTTCATCACACTGTCTTGAGGACTGACCCTCAAGAAAAGGCCAGAGACAGTAAGACTGCCAGCCCTTACAGAGAGCCCATCCAGCCCTGCGAGGACAAGCATCTCCTTCCCTCTCCCCTGGGGGAGATGTACAGATTGGAGTCCAAGCTCCCCTCATGTCCCCAGAGACATTGGGATGGGATGAAGACGTGAGATTTAAGGCAAGGTACCACATGCAAAACCCAGGAGGGTGTCTTACAGCCCCATTCCAGCCATGAAATGCAAATTTCTCAGAGCTGCTCTGAGCCTGGCTAGCTTAAAACTTTACGCACACACGCACAAAGTGACTCATTTCCCAAATACTGCAGAATCTGACCTTTCTCCACACGCTCACTACCGCCCGCTCGCTAACTTCAAGGGAGTCACAGCGCTCTGCAAAGAGCCAGCACGCATCTGTGCGTCCATACGAGCGGATGTACACATCTGGGGCAGCCGGCTGGCATCCTGACCTCGGCCGCACTGGCAGACATGCTCTGCGGGGCTCCCGGGACTCACCCCAGTGTCACAGACACAGGGAGGCGACCCATGCATAAACCGACAAAGTTACAAACCGTGAGATGAACTCTGTGCCTGTGAGCATCATGTGAGAAGCTGCTGCTGTTGCCAAATTCCCTTACCCACAGTGAGCCCGCAGCGCTGCCGGTCCAGGGAGACGCCCCGCTCCTCTCCTAGAGCTGGACCCCAGCACAGCCCCCTCCCAACCCTCCAAAATTATCCTGCTTCAGAACAGCGCTGCTGCAACACCCACGGCCACAGGAGCTGGGCAGGTGCATCCCAAGCAGCTCCCGGCTGCAGGATGTGGGCACGAAAAAGGGAAAGGACCTTCCTTCCCCTCGCTATGCTGAGCTGGGTTAACCCTGCACCTCCTGGGCTCTGCACAGCACCAGCTCTGCATCCCTGCACGGGAGGGTGCTCTGACCAAAGACCAGCAGATAAGTGGACAGTAACAGACACCAGCGATGGAAGCTGAGAAGACCACGACAGCCAAGTATGGCCTTCTCCGTTCTGCCCCCTCCGAAGTCCATGAGGCTCCCACAGGCTCAACTGGAGCCAGAGCATCACCCCAAGCCCCCCCGCTCCAGTTTTCCTGCCGCAGTACCTTGCAGGTGTGGGCTCTCCAGCAGCGCTCGGGGCTGCACATCCCCAGGGCTCGCTGTGCCCGGAGAGGAAGTTCTGGGCCAGGCACAGGACACATTTCGGGGGTAGCCGCATGGGACTGTCACTGCTGCTGCCTTCCAGGAAGGCAATGGGTCTGCCCCAGTGGTTCAGGGAACGGCCCTTTCCTGACAGCACCTCCCTGCGAAAACCCATTCCTGGAAGGGAGCCCAGGGCTGGCTCTGCCCTCTCTGCACCCCACTCAGTAAGCACAGGGAGGGTTCACCTGCATATGGAGGAACCCCTCTCAGCTCCACCCCATGCAAATGGAAGACCCTCACAGCTCTCCCAGCCCACAGCAGAAGGGAGATCCAGGCACTTGCCCCCCCAACTCCCCCATCCATCTTTTTGCCATGCACAGGGAAACCCCTCCATCCATTCACTCTCCCATTTACAAGGAATCCCTTTCCATCCATCTTCCTCCCACCCTATGCACAGAGGACACCCCTTCCTCCCCTACCCTTATTCGCATGGGGGATACCCCCTTGTCTTTGCTCCTCTTCCACCCCCAAATACATAGTCTAGAAGAGGAGTCCCAATTACTTCCCCTCCCTGGGTCCCAGTCTCCTACCCCTCCAGAGCCTGCAGCGCTGACTCCCTCACATCACCCCGGAGGGGTGGTTGGGTGAAGAAGTCTCCCTTCCCCACAGCCTCATGCAACACACCACCCTGAAACTGCCCGCCCAGGGGAAGCTCCATCCTGCCACCCACTCTTCCTCTGCAGTTCCAGCACCTTGCAGGGTCCCAGCCTCCTGGAACACCCCGCTTTGCCTGCCAGGACACCCCGCCAGCTGCTCCTCCACCCTGCCAAGGGACGCCTGGTTTCTCCTGAACAGAGGGACAACCAAGAGAATGGGGTGGTGTGGGGGTCACCCCTGGGCAGAGCGATTGGTGCCACAAGCCATGGTGAAGAGGATGCTCTTGGCTGGGGGTATGCAAGTGCACAGCTCAGCTTTCCTGGTGTCATGCAATCAGGGAACACTAAGCGTCCTTTAGCTGTCACAGCACAGTTTTATTAATTTAGTAGCTTCTGGTTGGCGTCTAGGCCAAAACGTGGCTGGGTTAATAATAACCCAAGGAGAGACCAAGAGAAGTCCTAGCGCACGGTGTCAGCACAGATCAAAAGCAGCATCACTAGTGCAAGCCCTGGCGTTTTTTTCCATCGTACCCTTCTGTGAGCGGATTGCGCTCGCTCTATCGAGCGGTCTCTGCTAACTTTCAATCTGATCCAATTTCCTGCCAGCAAACAAATGTTTCTAGGAAATGCAATACATTATCTGGATAGGTTTATTATCAGCATTTGGAACCAGGAAAACTGCATATTTTCTTGAGCGCTGCAGGGAACTTTATAGTTTGTACTTCAAAAGAGGGTTTAAAAGGATTGCCCTTGAAAGCTGGCCCAGCTCAAGTCTCCACATTGTTTTGGTCTTAGCAGAAGAAAACACAGAGGAGGGGGGAAGCACGCTAAAACTGCCGCCAATGTTTTCCACTGAAGAGGACTCCCCTGCCCTTCACGGAGCCAAGCTCTGAATGCGAGGCAGCGCATGTCCTTGGGGAGCAAGGAGTCAAGCCTTCTTCAGCATTTCAAATGACCCCAAGCAATTTGGCACATTAATTTTTCAAGGGAAGGCAGGAAACGCGTCCCAGCTGCAGTCACGGGAGCTGTTGCAGAGAGCAAGGGACCGACACTGTGCCCTGCCAGCACCGAGCCTTGCACTGGCTGGGTGCAGGCAGAGCTGGGCACCCCCAGCAGCTGAGCTGGGTCCCTGGCCCAGGTAAGCTCAGAGGAGGCGTCACATCATCCCCACCCTGCACCAAGGTGGTAAATTATCAGTTGGCATCAGCCCTCCCCTGTCTCCATCCTCCTGGGACTGACGGTTGGCACAGCTCATTTTGGCAGCAAGAAACTGCTTTGGCATCCCACCTGGATGGGACAAGACATGTGTGCAGCTTGGGATCCCTTGGCCAGGGCAGAGGTACCCCCCCTCACCCCTGCATTTATTTAACCAAACATATTTAAGGAGACCCATTTCAGAGGGTGCCTGGTCCTACAGGACACGTTCTTCAGGACCCACTGTATTGCAGTGTGCTTGTCCCAAGCTGTCCCCGTCGTAAACAGAGATCCCACATTCCTCATGGGTATCTGGCACGCAGCCCAAAGGCAGAGCACTGACCAGGAGAAAGAGGGGGAGGAAAACAATATAGCCCCAAAATTTCTCCTATCTCCCAATGCTCTTTGCTCTCCCTGCATTTTAGATGTGAAGCTCCACTGAGACTGGTGGGGTTTTAAAGTCCTGAAGACTACACGCTTGCTCTGACGTCGGGGTCTGTGTCTTTTTGGTTGCCAGCGTCCTGCAGCAATGGGAACACACAAGATCTAGCGTGGATTAAAAAAAAATTTAAAAAAAAAAATGCAGGGAGGACTGCATTTACAGTCTAAATTTGCAGTCTGAAGTAGTTTACTGGTCAGATGCTGACTTCTGGATACTCATCTAACCAAACTGCAAACTGTGAACTCCTGAGGTTTGCCAATGCCTGCTGTAAACATGGAAACCAAGTGTCACTTTTTGCCAAACAGAAGAATGGTTTAAAAATAGATCTAGAAAAGAATACAGGCACTCAGCATACAGGGCTCCCGTTTATAGACTCCCTTGCTACTATAAAATGGAACAAGAGGTTATGAGCATGCAGGCGACTTTCCACCAAATTTAGATTTTACAAACTTCTCAGAAACCTGAAAACAACATTTCAGGCTCTGACTGAACCAGTAAAAGCTCTCTGTGTGGAGTCTGCAGCCCAAATATTACAACATACAGACTAAACCCAGCATGAAACAGTTCTTCAACCTCAATAACATAAATATCTGAACGTACATAAGCTGCACACTGAGAAATGCACCTACTGGTTAGAGCTTCATGCTGCTCATTGATAGACTTTGTAAAAAGATTATATTTTAAATGGAGTATTCATATAAAATGAGGACACCCAACCCCTGCTCCTAAAACACTGGATTGCCTTACAAAGTGTTACCACTTGTATTTGTAGTGAGTTTTTTGAGGACAACATTAGTATTTACAAAACAAACAAACAAAAAAACCCAAACCCAAACACCATTCCTACAAATTAATGTTAGTCTGCTGCCTTCAGGGGCTGAAAACTTCCCCTACCCTCCCCGGGGGGAAAANAAAAAAAAAAAAAAAAAAAAAAAAAAAAAAAAAAAAAAAGAAAAAAAGAAAAAAAGGAAAGAAAAAAGCATGGCTTTACAATACATCCTAAATTAGGCAGAAATTCAAGGGCAGATTAACACCACAACTCGGAAAGATTTTCACATGTGATTTCATGACCAGACCCGGAGAGAACTTCATATGGAAACGTCAGTGACTTTAATAAGCCATCGGTTGTTTCCAATTAGGCTCCTTAAGTAAGTTCAGTGGCATCCAGAGTTTCCTCTGCCACCTTCCTCCTAGCTGGCAAGCACGATTTTTTTCTTTTTTTAACGAGCAGTTAATAAACACGTTCCCACCCTCCCGAGGCTCCGGCAGCCCCTGCCCTGGCCGGGCGGAGCAGAATGGTGACACTAGATGGCACCAGTCAGCTTTGCTGCAGGAGCAATTTTTCCCCTTGGAAAATAAAACACCCCAACCAAACCTGGAAAACATATAATTTTGCCGATGTAATTCTGTTGCTCTTAAAACGCGTCTGAGTAACATTATTTTTATGAGCTTTTCCAGCCTTGTTTTGAAAAACTTAATGTTTCTGCTAGGTTTATTTTTGTCTCAGACTGCAGGCTGAGGTCCTCCCAGAGCTGCAAACAGAGATGTCTAAAAAGTATCATGAAGACTTTTGACTGGTTTTTTTTTTTGGTGGGGGGGAGGGTGGTGGGGTGGGATTTATAAGAATCACTTCTCATTCCGACTTCTTCCTTTGCAATAATAACTAACCAGTTAACCTCCACTTCCTCTCCCAGTATTGACTCAGACAGTCAGAACTGAGGAGGATTGGAAATTGAAATTGAAGTGCATCCCAAGAGATCTTTGATCTGTTTTGCCAGTCAAAATTGAATGCTCGGAGACGAAGACTTTTCTTACTGGAACAATGTAATAATCCATTCTTCTGGAAAATTGCTAGACACCCTTTGAATATTTTAATGGCTTGATGATTTGTTTCATGGGGCAAAAACTGCCATCTATAACGTAAGTTTTTAAACCTGACATCCTATCATTAGCAGAAAATAACAGAACCTCAGGTTCTGCCTCTCCATACATATATAAAGAGAGGTTTCCCCTAAAATATTTTTAAAGCAAATTTGGAATTGTAACACCCCCAAGAACTGCAGGAAGCAGCCTGTATTTGCTCTTAAAGCACTTATCCTTTAAATCTTTGCAACAATACGGCAAATAATAATTTTTAAAGCATGTAAAACCTCAGGAACAGAATCAATAAGCATCACCAGATCAAATGAGGACCTGATCCCATACCCGGCCCTACCAACACTTCCACTGGTACAGGTACAAATTCGGCCCCAGACAGAGATGTCGGACCAACGCAGCTTTTCTTGCTGAGCCTCATCCATCTGGCCCAGCCTCCCTTCGCACCGATCCTGCACCTACTGAAGTCAGTGGAAAAAACTAACCCGGGCCGGGTTTGTTTTTGTTGGTTTTGACTCATGATTTTAAGCCCAGATTTGCCTCTTCCCTGGAAATGCAACAGTGGGGTCAAAGGCAGCTTTTTAGGCACATCTGAGAGGCCGCCGCAGATTTTTCTAAACAAACGCCTTGCTTTCTGTTTCTCTCCTTCCCAAGAGGCGATTTCATAACATTTCATACTGTGACTTTGCAAACTAAA
>VWYH01008008.1:1609450-1763094 GCA_013399365.1 Pampusana beccarii | reverse complement strand
AAAAAAAACAACACAGAGAGCAAAACCAGGATCCTGCTGCATTGCACTGGATTTTTAAGTTTTTAAATTATTTTTCCTTCAATCAGCTTTTTTTTTTTTTTAATAATTTTTGCAAACAGCCGCGCTCGGCTTACGGCCTCCAGCGGGATTTACTCTCAGGGAAAGAAGCTTTTTCCTTAAAGACCTCCCTCCATATACCCCCCTTTTTCCTTTTAATATTTATTTTTGAAATTTATTTTATTTCTTTGCTGGGATTCTCCAGACCTGAAAAAAAAATATTCTTCTTTTTTTCTTCTTTTTTTTTAATCCGTTTTCTCTTTTCCTTTCCAGGACTCTGGAGTGGTGGGTTAATTCTTTGTAGCTGTTACTGTTATTGTTGCAAAATAACTTGTAAGTCTGTAAATATGTATGGAAATGTCGAACTGTGCTGGGGATGCTTAATTGCGTTGGCTTTTCTGGAAGGGGTTTAATTTCAGCGTTTTTCGCCTATTGCTAGGCAAAGGCCTTTGCTAGGAGGTGTGGGGCGGCAAAGGGAATAATGTAAAGCCTTTGCAATCCATATGTCCGGTGGGTTTTGCTGGGCGGGCTGCAGAGGGAGGGGACCTGTCACCCCAGCCTTCCCCTGGTCCTGTATGGAAATATATTGCCCTGTATGTAAATCTGTGGAGATTTCTGCCTCTCTGTCCTCCAGCCTTGCGTGTTTATTTCCAGCGGGCCTGCTGCGAGGGTTTGTCTCGGGGTGGGGGGGGGGTGGATCAGCGGATCACAAGTCTCATTTTTCTTTCCCGGTCGGTTCTGTGGGCGCTCGGTGTGGTGGGGAGCAGGGGGTGGGCACGCTCCGGGCGGCGATGGCATTCCCGGGCCGTTGCAATTAATAGAAATTTATTTACGAGAATAACCACCGCAGGTCACAGTGCCCTCGGTCTACTAATGCAATTGCTCACAGCTACTGATTCAGCCACCGCCGAGCCCCACGGAGCAGCCACCCTGGATGCAAAGTCCCCGGGTGCTGCTTTTATTTCTAAGCTGAGCTCTTGAACCGAAATGCTTTAAAGCAAGGAGGAGGGGGGAAAAGAAATTAGGAAGAAAGCCCTTCTGCTAATCCAACTCATCATTAAAAATAGCCCGGTGGCAAGGCAGGGATGGCACTCCTGAGACACTTGAGATGGTACAGATATGCTGGAGAGACGGCTTTCCTGTAGTTAAAAAGCAATATGTAATTCCCAGAAAGTGAGTGCAGCTCGAGCTGAGCGACGCTGCTCCCGGCCCCGGGCAGAGAAAGGGGCTCCCGGGGTGTCTGCGGCCGGCTGGCTCGGAGGTGAAGGAGGAACGGACCCAATAATATAAAATCTGCTCCGGGAGTTGGTTTTGTTTTTTTTTTTTTTAAATAGTAATGAAATTAAAAGGAAAGGGAGGGGACAGATCTTTTCATTTTTTTTGTCATTTCTCTGCAGCGTGTGATGCTTTCGCTTTAGCTGGAGCGTGTGCCTGGCGGAGCCCGGCGCCTGCGGGACGTTCGGGAGCAGCGAGAGCGCTGCCGCTTGGATATTTTTTTTTTGGTGGAGACCCGAGGTCGAGCACGGCTTCTGTTCAAGTAGCAGTTTTACGGGGGAGATTTCTCGCTCTGCCCGGCCGCTGCTGAGCGCGGGTGTGCATCAGAGTTTCCATTCAAACTCCCCTCGTTATGGGGATTTAGAGATCGGCCACCAGCATCCCCTTCGGGCTGGGAACTGGGCGGCCTGGGTGCCTTCGCGGGGTGTTTGGCCTCTCTCCTCTGGTTTTGTACCTTCTCTTCCCCCCAGTCCATCACCCGAGGCCTGGCTGCAGCTCCTGCCACCCACCCCCACCTCCCACCGCTTCCTTCTGCCCCCCGAAAAGCAGCAGCCGTCCCCGCGGCACCTCACTGGGGGTTTCGGGGTGCCGGGAATGGGGTCATTTCTCATCTCCCATCAACCAGAGGGGTCAGGGCAGAGCGAGGCCTTGTCACCTTGTCACCCTCTTCCCTTACCTGTCCCAGCTCTGGGGACCAGCTTGGCAGCCGGTGGCAGCAGCGATGGCTGCCAGGTGGCCAAGGCAGCGATGCCCCGGCGGGGCGGCCTCCCTCACCTCCACCAGCTGAATGTGAACCACTGTGCTTTGGGGGTGAAGGCAGCCCCGTGGTGTGGAAGAGGGGGTGCTGGGGGGTTGGGAAGCTGCTGGCAGCCCCCATGTTGGCTGCGGGATGCTCCCCACCAGCCTCGGCTTTGGGGCAGCTCCCGCGCACCCACAAGGTTCCCGCACGGCATGTGGAGGGGCAGCAGCTCGGCCCCACTGTTTGTGCTGCCATAACCTCTCTTAGGGGGGTCAGCCCTACACACTCCGCTCCCAAAAACTCACCCTCACCCTGCAGAGACCCCCCCCACATGCAGGCAGGGGTTTTAACCCGCATGTGCTGCCCTGCAAAGCGGTGGTGATGCTGGGACGGGAACGATGCTGCTGGAGAACGGTCCCCTCGGAGCTGGCAGGGGGGTTTCTGGGCACACCGGAGCGGCTCTGAGGAGGGTGAGCAGGGGTGGGAGCAGTGCTGCGCATCGCTATAGGTGCCTCGTATCCCCCGATGGGGATCCAGCTCCAGCCTCTCCGTTCCTCCCCCCAGCAAAGCTCCTCGGATGAAAAGCAACCCCTCTGCCCGCATGTTGGCATGTGGGGCGCAAAGCGATGTGACATTATTTAGCCCTCCGTGAGAGCTGCAGTTTGGTGTTGAAGGCCCTCAGAGCTGGAGGTGCTGCTCAGTGACGACAGGAGACCCCAGGGTTTGGGTCATGCCCCACAGGGGACACAGTGGTTTTTTAAGTGGTGTCAAGGCCGGTGAGTATTTTTCCCAGGTGGACTGCACCTCTGGAAAGAACTGCCTCATCTTTCACAAAATACTACTTAAATAAACAGTGCCCCGCTATGATTTTTTTCTTTAGAAATTAACTCCTTCAGGCCATGAGGCTTACCCATCCCCATGCAAAATAGCTGCCAGGACTTTTAAAGACAAAAAAAAAAAAATCATGTATCCGGGAAAGAAAAGTTTAGCCTGACAGAAGAGAGCCCATAAATCTCTCCCCTTCCCCGTGGCAGTCGAGGACGGGTTGCGGGAGCAGCCTGCCCATTTCAAAGCCGAGTGCCGCTGCACGAATGGTACTTAAAAGGAGTTTTGTGCATATTAATGCGTGTGCACTGAGGCCAGGCTGCACGCTGCACGGGGACAGCCTATTCCCTGGCTGAATTGAACTATCTTGTTTTCTAATCTAACCTACTTTTTTTCTTTTTTCTTTTTTTTTTTTTTTCTTTTTGTCAGAGGTTGGTGCTTTGCAGGAACCTGTTCTCAGTGCAATCTCAGAGCTTTTTGTGGGTGTCTGATTTCTGTAACACGTTTTGGTTTCCAGTATGAATGTAACGTGCATAGAATACCATGACACTGCTCTAGGTGTATGTGATCTTATCTACCTGACATTTAGGGTTTTTTTAACCGTCCATTTCACCTGTTTTGCATAAAATCACGTGGGTTTTCTTTTTTTTTCTTTCCCTCTTTTTTTTCATGCATCATCATAACAAACTGCTCAGGTTTACCAGGCTGTTTTCTGCTTGTCAGCATGAATGCAGGGCCCGTCTCTCTCCCCCTTCTTCCTTCGTGATGGAGCTTGGGGATGTTGAAGGTAGTGCTTGGAGGGGACCTGTGGTCCCAGATGGCCACTGAAATCCTTAATAAGCAAACGTGTATGGTTTAACTTCCAAGAAAACAAAGCAGCTGAGCATGCATCCCATCCGGTTCTTGTTAATTTAAATAGACGAGATGTCTTTTTATTGATAAGGAAACTCCTCCGGAACAGCCCCTCAGATCCCAGAAGGCTCCCCCTGCCGCGGACGTCCTCATTACAAAACAAGGCCACAATTAAAATAAACTCCAAGAGCTAAACAAACTGCTGCCTCTCGCTGGTCATGTGTTAGCTTTAGCTTTTAACGGAGAACAAAATGTTTTCCTGGGTATGGGAAGAGGCATGGGCTGCAGCTGGGAAGAGAAGAGAAGAGGGAGCAGCAGCCGGGCGTGTGGAAGTGGCAGGGAGTGGAGGACGGTGATGCTCATCAGGGTTCCTTTTTCTTGCTTTCTTATTTAAAAAAAAAAANTTTTTCTGTTTTAATTGGAATGTTTGCGATCTGGCTCAGTCCTTAGCACAAGGGAAAGGACTGGAAGTGGAAAAACTTGAATGTCGTGGTAGAGCCTGGCTGTTCCAGCACGCCCTGGGCACACCTGGCCGTACCTCGTCCCCTCCCAGCCCGGCTCCCAGTCAGCCCCCTGACAGCTTGCCCATCTGCAAGCCCCTGGCCCAATTTTTGTTGCTCCCATCACACCTCGTGCAGAGGCTTTAGACGGCCGTGGGTACCACTCGGCATCCACCAACATCCAGAGCTGGACCGGTGTGGTGTAGGGCGGGAGGTATGGGGCACCCTGGAGGTCAGGAGCAGGGGGATGGAGAGATGGATGGGGGGATGGAGAGATGAATGGGGGGGACTGAACAACAGCCAGAGGTTGCAGAGGGGTGTGTGGCCATCCATCCCCCAGTGCCTCCGTACAACGGTGTGGCTCCCCATACCTCCTGAGAGCATCTTGCTGCCTCCCTGCCACGTGCAGGCACCTCGTTTGGAGTAACGAATCGCGCTCGGACCAATATCCCACAACAAGAACTGCTCCGATAAGGAGGGCTGCATGGCCCTGCCGTGCTCAGATAAAACCCGAGGATGATATTCTTGTGAAATCACCCAAATAACTGGCATATCTGCCTGGCTCTCGCTGCCAGGAGAGAGTGCAGACTTGCCTGTCAAAAATTACTTTCCTCCCATACAGGCAAAGATGGGAGATACCTGTCTGCTTGCCTGATCTCCCAGACACCGACTGTGAATAAATATTATTTACAGACATGCATAAGGACCGTCCCTGTTCCACTGAGCACCAACAGCCCCCTGCCATCTCTGCCTCATCTTCGATTTAAAAGGGAAACTTCATCCTGAGGTTTTCTAGCCACAGATAATTAGTTCTGACCCCTCCTTGGTCCCAATCAATTTTTAACTAATTGTGGGCCAAAGCCTGGCAGTGTTTCGAAGGGTCCGTGCTGGGCAAGGAGCCCCCTGGCAGGGCACATGGTGATGGACCCTTCACCCAGCCAGTGTCCCTAGCTTGTCCCCAAATCGTGCCATCCGGGCACTCATGAAAATATGAAGCGTGTGACCCATGGAAGCTGAAAACCCCTGGCCCGTGGCTGAGCAGCACCACTGATCTCTTTACTTTTCAGCACGTTTGTCAACTTTCAGCTGTCAAGATTAAAAAAAACATCACTTACCCTTACAAATACTTTCCTCATAAGGATTTAATGCAAAAGTGGTTGCTTTGTCAGGAAAATAAAATAATAAAGGCAGCACTTGCTTTGGATGGTTAATAGTGTTATTTATTACTCTTGTGCTCATGCCTCGGAGAATCTTGTGAATCCCTGATATTATAAAGCAAACGAGAGCCTCAGAAGGAGGACGATGCCTCAAACTTTTATGAGCACAAGCACACTTAAATTAAAATAGGGATTTGCATTGATCCAGATCATTTTGCAACAGGCCTCTAAAGTTCAGGCTAAACTAGCTTGTTTTTTTTGTCTTTTTTTTTTCTTTTTAAATAACTCCCCGGACGCCTCAGCCACTAAAGTGCTACGTGAATTTCAATTTCTCTCTTCAAATAAAGCATCAACATAATTTTTGTCTTCTTTAAAATGATCGGTACAATTTTGTTCACTGAAACCTTTTGATTTAGACTGAAAGGTTTTAGTGACTGGATGGAGAGTATCTGAAAGTAATGATTAAAATGTTAATTATTTGTTTTACTGCCTCCTGAAATTCTTTTATTTCTCTCTGCTATCTCTAAAAGCATGTCTGGCAATAACAAGCTGTCTCTGAAAATAATTCAATTAAATGTATTGCCAACAGAATAGTTTATATTTTTTTATACCACTAGTTAGAGTGTTAAATAATATATTAGTAGATTTATAGACTACATTTAGGTACGACTATTAATAGCTACAGTAAAAACCAGAATATTCATATAAAAAGTGTGGGGGGTAAGTTTGGTTTCTGGGTTTTAATTTTTTTTCTCCTCACTCTTCTTATTTGAGTTTCAGTTTTAGGACTTAAAAAGAATTAGATTTTCTCACCTTTTTCTGTTACTCCCATATGACAAGAATAAGTGAGCTACTTTTTGAGCCAAAAATTCCCTGTGGGATTTCTCCTTGTTTTAAATAATTAATATTAAAGGAGTAAGAAAGAAGCAGGCAGATTCTACAGTATGGACACAAATCGAATGGGATATTTATTTGCATAGGTACATGGCATACACAAAGGATCGAACCCAAAGCTGTATGAAATTGCCAGTTATTCCTTTACAGTGTTACAAATAGATTATTACCCCTAAGAATGTAACTCTTAATGTCCTAAAAATAGTTTAACTCCAGGATTATTTTTATTTAATCTGGTAAATGACAAATATATTTTTAGTTTCTGTAAAGCAGAAATAAAACATCTCCCAGGAGCTGGAAACTAAACTTAGCTGCTCCCCCCCACCTCTTCTTTTTATTTTATGGACATTTACTTCCTTTTTTTTTTGTTCCTTTTATTTTTTCTTTCCAAAGTCTCATCAGCTCTTCTGAATTTTGCCATTTATTTCTCCTTCCTTTTCCCTCAAGAAAAACACTTTTCATCAGAAAACACGATATTCTTTTCTTCCGAGCCTCCCGGCAAATTACCTCGCTCTCTCCAGACAAGTTTCTAGGATCAACAAGTTAACCTTCAGAAAGATTACAAAGGTACAAGTGGGCTGTTTAAGAGGTGAATCATTAAACATAAGGTGAAGTATACGACTGCAGAGGGTTTCAATTAAAGTGACAGTTCAGGCAGCTTTTGCCTGCCCGGGAAAGGTTTGTGTTTATCATCAGCACCGCGTTGGGAGCCGCATCCATCCCGGGCAGGGAGCGTTGGTTCCCCACGGCCGCGTCCCGCATTGCCAGGGCTGCTGCTGCTGCCGCCCTCCCTCCTGCAAACAGCTCCGTCGGGTTCAGCCTGATAAATTTGACCGTGACAGCAGTAAAACACGGGAAAGGGGCCAGATCTCCTTTCTGTCCCACCCAGGCTGGAGTGAAGGAGCCCGTCTCAGACCTACCGTCCCAGAGGCTTCACCCAACGCTCCTCATTACCCCAGCCAGAGGGAGAGCAGGATCAGGCCCACAACCTTCCCCATCGCTTCCCCGAATCCTGTTTGCTCCTATTTTTTTTTTTTTTTTAAATATTTTAAGAGTAGTTTTGTTTTAATATGACAGCATATTTAATAAGCAGCCCCGGGGTGGAGGGAGGAGTGCGAGATCCTTGCCGAGCCATGGAAATCCTGCACCCGTGCTGCCTCGTCCCCGCAGCTGCTCGGAGTGGGGCTGGCACCTCGGCACTTCTGACACCCTCACCAAATTTCCCGTGGGTGCCCAGGGGACCGTCTACCCCGATGCAGAGGCTACGTCTATGCACGGAGGGCAATGTATGGACGACCAGTCCCCAGGCAGCTGCTGCTGCTCCGTCTGCCCTGCACGGAGGTCCCGCATGCTTGGAAGGGGTACGTGCAACCTTGGGCTTGTTTTTCCTGGCTTCGGGGAGTACGAGCAGTGCAGTGGTGAACTGATTTAAATTTTAAGGATTTCTGCATTTTATATTTTTACTCCGGCACGTTCCCCTATGGCAGCCTCGAGTGTGGATGAGATCCCCTCCACTAGGATGCTCCAGTGATTGGGTTAATTCCCTCCTGCTAATTCCTTACATAATCATGTGGGCTCAGATCCTCAAAAGTATTTGTGTGCCTGCCTCCCTTGGAAATCATGGAGATTAATTGTCTTCTAAAATTATTGTGTTTTGTTTTGAAAGCAGAGCAGGAAGTAACAAAATTGGGTTTTATGAGATTTTTTTGCCTGTCTGTGGTTACAGAGCATTTTATCTACCTTCATAAATAAAATCATGGTTAAATAGTGCAGTGCCCAGATTTACAGATGCATTTTTAGACTGTCACCAGTGGGAACTGTGTCGACGTGTGTTGGGGGAGCTGGGTCTTGCCCTGTTGGTGCTTCTGGTCCCATCTGGTAAAATGCATATAGGACAATGGCGCGGTCTTGCAAAGGTGCTAGAGGGAAGAATCCATTAAAGACTGCGAGATGCTGAGATAGGAGGATAATAGAGATCACGTAAGTGAGAGATGCCATCTATTACTGATAACTATTGCACAGCTGACTGCTGCTTCTTCTCTGGAAATGGCTCCTCTCTTAGTTTCATTCTTGGCTATACAACCCAAAAGAATTCTCCTCACTCCTTGGCATTTGTCCCCTTCAGATATTTCATGCAACAGGGAGGAAGGAGGAATCAAAATACCATGACATTGAAGTTTATTGCTGATTCTGCTCACGTCGGTTGAAATCAGTCACTAAAACCTCAGTCTGCAGGACCCCGTGCTCTGTATTTTTCTTGTCTAGGTAATCACGATGGCAGCAGGGGGAGGTAAGAAGAAGGGAAAAGAACTGAATTTATTAGGTGTTAGAGGAGCTTATTAGAAAACAGGGGGGAAAAAAGCAATAAAATTATAAAGATGGGAATTAAAACAAGTGACAAAATCCAGTCCCTGCTGACTGCAAGGGGACATTTCTCCCCGCGTGCACCCTTTCTCAGTTTGGAAGATGCCCAGGCATTGATAAACATTTTACAAGAGCCCGACTCTACAGCAGCAAGTGATGGCGAATACCAGGACTAAAAAATACTCAGGTGCCAGGATCAGCCCGGCAGCCTCAGAGGTAGCGTTTAACCTGCTACCTGGCAGCCCGTGGGCCCTGTTTGGGTTTGTTGTCAGCAAGCAATTTGGATCTGCAGTATACCTGTGCTATTTTTAGGCCAATTAAATTCATTGCTGGAACAGACAACTCTTTTTAGACCCAAGGCACTTTTTTGCCCCCCTTTTTCGATACTGTTGGGCTGATGTAGTGATTCTGGGGCTTTGGTTTGGCAGTCAGAACGTGTGTGTATTTTATGCAAGAAACAGCAACAGGGATGGATCCTGCTAGACAAATATTTGGTTAATTTTTGTAATTATTAGTAATAAAAATACCCTGCTCTCTCAAGCATCTTTCATCTCCAAGAGTTTTTGAAACATGAGTAAAGCCAAGCCAGGCAGCTCCGCGCTGGGGGCTGTAATTAACTTTAGCTCCATGTTGTAGATGTGGGAAGTGCGGCAGAGGGAGGTGAGACAACCGAAGGTGCGGGGAGCCGTGCCCAGCAGCAGCCAGCAAGACCTGCCTGAAGCAAAGCTCTGGCCACCACCAGGCCCCTGGTGGACCTGTCCTGCAAGGGGAGCTCATCTCACCATGCCATGCTGATATTCAAGCTGTCTCCTGAGCCAGGAGCCTGTGCTTTCCCTCCTGGGAGGTTCAAACACACCCTGGTCAGGAAGGTGTCCCTTGGCCACCGGTCTGTGTCATCTCCCTTCAGTATCAGAAGTGATGGGACACAAAGGTTTTGTGCAATTCCCCTCCCCAGCCCTCCTGGTGCCTCCACAAGCCATGAGATGAGGACGGTCCCTCAGTGACCAAGAACAGGAGGGACCTGGTGGGCAATGGAACCCAATCCCCACAGGTCTGGGCCACCACATCCTCTTTGGAAGCTATAAACTTCCAAGGCTGGCTTTTCGCCTCTGGCTGCCTGTTGCAGGACCTCTTTCCCCAACACAGCTAGGGTGCTACTTTTGATTTCTACCCCGTGTTTGTTCATAGGCTGTTGATCCTTTGCCATGCTTATGCCAGTCCTGTACCAGCTGTGCCCTCCTTTTCCTGTCTGCTGGAGGTCTCTTGGACATCTGTGTCCAGGCTGTGATTTTCTTGCTGGGAAACGGGCGGCAAATTCAAGAGGTGGGGATTATGCCTTAGGAAAATCAGCATCTCATTCTGGAGTGATTTAAAAGTTTCCCACCCATTTCTGACTGACTCAGCCCCATTCCCTCTCTTTGGCCCTGGAGCAGAGGTAGCAGAATGCACCATGTGTCCTGCAGCCTGGCCACCGAGCTGGCAGCCTGCCCCATGCCCTTACCCTTGCCTCCTTCTGGAATTAGTGCGTGGGGCTTTGGTTCATGACCCTTGCTGGATACAGCTGTGGCAGCTGAAGAGGTTGCCATTCCATGCTGTGACTCATGGATGTATGTGGAGGACACAGATCTTTCAGGAGTGAACTTCTGAGATTTTGGGGCATGGATGAGATGATTCAAATGGACTCTTCCAGTTTGCTCCTTCCTTTAGTGGGGTCATCCCATGTTGGCTGGGACATAGGCCAGAAACAAAGAGGGGTAAAAATGTTCAAGATGTGATTTTGAAATAAAGAAGAAAAAGACTTAATATTCTATTCTATTCTATTCTATTCTATTCTATTCTATTCTATTCTATTCTATTCTATTCTATTCTATTCTATTCTATTCTATTCTATTCTATTCTAAATGCATCACAAATGTGTGTCCCCAGCAAGTTTCACAGTTTAGGCCCTAAGTGCCAGCACAGAAATCCTGGCTGTAATTGTGAAATTAGTTGAGCCCAGCAGATCGTTAGAGCTTCAACCCTGCACAAGGTTTCAATCACCTAGGTATATTTCAGATCCCAATTGACCTGGTACTTCTCTCTTTTATTATCCATGTGCAATCTCTCCTGCTGTGCCAAGATTTCTCTGTTCTTCATTTCTCTTCCGTCTCTGATGCCACAAAGTCAAGTGAATGTCTTCAAGGAAATCTCAGTAATAAAACCTATTTCCTCCTCTTTGCTGCAAAGAGAAAGCAGAGTAATAGTTTCTTTATCCATCAGGGACCGGTTAATGCCTCACTCCTCATCATCACCAAATGCAACTAATAAAGGAGTAAAGGAGATTTGGCAGTTTAATGCAGCAGCTAATTTTGTGCCTGCTGCTCTGCCAGAAAGTATTTTCACTTTTGGGTGATGCCAGAAGAGCAGAGCTGATTAATTAGCCTTCTCTTGAGCAGGAAGAGCTCGGCTAAGATGTCTGCAGCCCCCAGACATCCCAGGTTCTATTCAACCTTGTTAGCAGCTGGCATTCCCGGTGTCTCAAGGGTTCATAGGTCTGTCTGTCTGGTTAAGGCAAAAAGATGACAGTGAGGAGCTTTCCCCTGGGAGGGAGCAAGTCTGTTACTCAGATCAGGTTTAGTTCTGTCATTGAGAGAACAGGCTAGAGAAAGCTGCTAGCATGTAGATGCTGGCCAAGCAGCACCGATATGGTGGCTCACAGTGGGTCACTACAGAGCTCAACCCTGTGCTTGAGGGACACAGTGTACAGACTTTCAAGTCCCTCTGCAGATCCTGCT
Source organism: Pampusana beccarii (assembly GCA_013399365.1). Classification (NCBI taxonomy): domain Eukaryota; kingdom Metazoa; phylum Chordata; class Aves; order Columbiformes; family Columbidae; genus Pampusana; species Pampusana beccarii. The sequence goes on along the minus strand of VWYH01008008.1, from coordinate 1,751,657 downwards.
TTGGAAGGGTCAGCACTGTGGCCACCACATGCAGGCGTGGGGGTCTGTGAAAGATGACGCTCAGGATTAGTAAATATGTTTGTGCAGTGAGCAGAAATGCAAACCAAGGAAACTGCAGCCTTGATGGGACCGTGTGTCAGCAGAGATATTCAGACTCATTCGTTGACTACAAAGAGTCGAATACTCAGGAGACACCAGCCACAGGCGAGGGCAGCCCCCCAGAGCAGCACATGCCCACAGGACCATGACAAGCAGAGCCCCCGTGCCGGCTCGGTAGTGCTCTGCATGGGTCATTAACTCCTCCTGAGCTCTCCCTGCCCTGCCTTCATCTTCCACAAGATGTTTCAGAGAAGCTTAAACCCATGGACAGATTAATTAAACTCAGGGACAGGAACAGACAGTTTTCATAGGGCCTGGTCATCTTCCTTTTCATGTAATTTCTCAGAGGTTTGATGGTAATGCCTGTAGGAGTTTGTGAGACCAGGAGCTTAGTGAGTACGTTTGTGGGTACAGAAGCTCCCTTCAAGCCTGTGATGTGTAGGATCCAGCAAAACAAGTCCCTTGGTCTTGGTTGGGTGCCTCTAGATTCTGTGATAGTAATGATAATACTGAGAATCCCAGTCTGGAGACTTGAACAGCTTCTGCTGTTTGAGGCTATTCCTGCCTCCCTGGGCTTTCTGAGCACCTATTCTGCCAGCCCCATGTGCCAAGATGAATTTCCCCAGTTGGGCACTTACTAAGGGAGACACACTCTCAATTCCACCCTTACCCATCAGAGAGCTTGAACGCATCCTTAGCAGGAAGCAAGAGCTTGAACCATATTGCACGTAGGTGAGGTTTAAGTTGCTCTGTAAAGCAGTGAGGTCAGAGGAAGTGCAGCATCTTGCGCAGAGACCCGGGACAGCTGGCGTTAGCTGAAACTTGCCATTTCAGAGTGCCAGACCGCTAAACTGCAACACAGAGAGGGCAGACCTTGATCCAGCAAAGCAGATAAGATGTTTCAACTGGTACTAAAGTAGCCAGCACGAAACCGGATTAAAAACAAGAGAAGGTTGCATCTGTGAGGTGTTGCAGCCTGGTGATGGGCGGCAGCCTTCAGGCACAGCGCGCTGTGGTGTCACGCAGAGATAAGGGAGAACAAGTGCGCAGCCAGAAACTGGAAGCGGGATCAGTTTAGCATTTTCCTGGAGCGAAACGCTTTTCCATGTAAAACATATTTTGCAGGCATTTCCATTGCACTGTATCCAGCCTCACAGTGAGGGGAAAGAAATTGTTTTTCTTCCACACTCCAGGTTTGATATGGTTGCTCCAGCTGCTGCAAGACCCTTGGGATTGCTCAGGGGGTGCAAAGGCAAAGCAGGTAGGAGGGGTGGTTTTGGCCTTGTGTGCACAATGAGAGCTAGACGAGGCCGCACACCCCCCTGACCTTGCAGAGCATCCCTCCTGTTCCTAGAGGGTGCCATGGCCAGGTCTGGGTGTGCAGATGGGTGCTGTAGGGTGCTGTCAGCACACGGTGCAGATGGAGCTGTGAGGACAACGCACCGGCTGCACGCTTTACACTGTGCGGCAGAGATTGACAAATCAGCTCACCTTGATTTATCTTGCTCTCCCAGGTGATGTCTTGAGATGTCTCAATCGCATTGCTCCAGCCTGACCTGCCAGATAAGGGACAGCTTGTACATGGCTGGGACAGGGTTGAGGCAGCGAGCGAGTCCAGCTGGCAGGAAGAACATCGCCCGCATGCAAGGGGACAGATCTTTATACTGTGGCAATCACGAGACCAAGAAATGCTTTTTCTTCAGAAGAACTTGTTGATTTTAAAAATAAACCAGCTGCAGCCTGTGCTCCCAGGAATGTCTGGGATCAGGAAAACGGAAAGACATTTTTTCCGTTCCTAGTGCAATTTGCACTGTAAAACCTGAACGGTGTTTGTCCTTCTGGACTTCCCCAGTCCCACACTTCTATGGCATTTATCAACACAGTGTTTTGGTGAGTGACCTTCCTGTGGATCATGGGCATGGCTGAAGTGAGGCGATGATAGTGCCAAATTCCTGGCATCTGACAGATTCCCCCTTCCTACCTGGAGCAGCCAAGTGAATCCAGGGAGTGCTCTGCTCATGGAGCAAACAGCCTGATCTGAAGGTATCTTTGGATCAAACTAAGCCCAAACCTGTAAAAACTTGTGCACCTGCTCAGCTCTGAGAGCATGAGTAATCACAGAGACTGAACATATTATTTCTATCATTTTTTTTTTTCATACAGACTATTTCTATGTCTCTCTTCCCCTATTATCTCAGTGTCTCGTAAACATTAATGAATGGTTCTCAGGTCCCAGCACACTGCTTCATTGTTTGGCTTGCAGGTCATGGGAAAGGATAAAAGAGATGGGAAAAAACATGGAGTTGTATTAAAAAATTTCTGATTTTATTACCATCTCTTTGCCTAGCTTCTGGAGCATAGAACCTGGTGGGGGGGTGGTTCCCCAGCCCTCAGACTGGGGACTGGCCTCATGTACTCTGCCATTGTGGGAGGGAGGGTGACCCACACAAACTCAGACAGGAGCTGGAGGACCTTCATGTGTCACCTGGGAGCTCACTGTGTGACACCACATTAGGGGAAAACCTTGCCAAAAAGCAATATGCAAAGCATGGCTTGGAGATGTATCCGCAGCAGTGAGACGTTGAGTGCAGACGTCTGGCTGAGTTAATTCACACAATGGCAAAGGGCTGAGAGACATTCTCAATTCTTAGGCTCTGAGCTGGGCATGGGTGAAATTCTTTCACCTGAAACTTCCCTCGTGTGAAAAATGCAAATTTGGTGACAAATAGTTTTGAGCATTAGTGCTGGTTGTACTAAATTTTTTTTGTCCTGAGAAAAAAATTCCAAGAAAGTACATTTGCAATGTTTATTTCAGTTTGAAATTCCCCTCCATTTTACTTGTAAATTGCTCCAAATCAAAGTGCAGCATTTTCTCCTCACCTTTCCCATTTGCTGTAATTTAAATAAATAGTCTCAGTCACAATATGAACTAATTCTCTCCTTCCTGACTTTTTAGAACTATTCATGAAACAAAACAACTCCCAATCCATTTTTTCAGACAGGTCTCCTCAGAATCATTAGGCACATTAACATCCACCACATAAATGAAACCACAGGCTATCAATGTTTTGAGACAGCTGTATTTCCCACCAGAAGTTTGCATAGCATCGCCTTTGTAGCACTCTGAATTACTCTACAAATGTTTTTTTGGGGGAAAATGCAAGTTACTGGTACCAGATCTAGAATTAGGAGACTAAAAGTCCCCATGCAAAACCTCAGCCAGGCAAAGCCTTTCCACCAGTCCCAGGTTGCTCCTCCTATGTGCTAGCACCGGGCAAACTTCATTCCTTACTCCATCTCTTCTTGCTACGTCTGTCCCCAAGAAAATTGTGTCATCCCATTTTCCTAAACCATTTATTTCTTTTCCAGAAAATCCATCCTACTGAAAGATCTGGTCTAAAGAAAGGCTTAAAATGCCTTTTCAGCAACTAAGCTTGACCTTTCTGGGGGTTCCAGCAGCTATTTCTGCAAAATTTCCATTTTTGCCACCACTTAAGGTTTTCATCATACTCTCATCTAACAAAGTGTAGTTCTCAGCAACTGGAGGCAGAAGCAATTCAGCCCTCTGGGCAGTGATATTTGTCTGCATCAAGAAAATTCTCCAGATTAGACAGAAGACGGATATTTTTTTTCCCCTGTAATATATACTTTTAGTGAAATCCCCCAGCTCGATTCCCCTCCCCCCTCCGAAAAATAGTAAGAAAATAATGAAACAAAAAAATGCTTTTCCTGCAGAAAGCGCCGTTTCCTGGTGAGCTCTGTCACCAGCGCGCTCCCGCTCTGTCTCTTGGGAGGCGTTGAGTTGAGAAGGTGCAGGAAGGCAGCAGCTTGCCCTGGTAGCTTCCTATGGTTCCTGCCCGCTTTCCACCTCACCCACACGACCGGCCCCATGGAAATGCAAGGTTTTGCTTTTCCCACAGCGGGGAACATAAGATGAGCCTTTTTGGAAGGGGTTGGTTTCGCACGGTTGAGTGAAGATGAGGACAATGGTGGGGCTGACGTTTTGCTCTCCAGTGTGCCATGTCTCCTCGTTGGGAATACTGGTGGAAGCGGTGCAGCTCGTTCCACCCGTCTCAGTCTGGGATGTGCAGTGGGGTCAGCGGCTGAGGATTGTGTCCCTGGGTTGAGGGGCTTGGTGTGGACCCCACAGCCGCTGTGATAGCAGTGGGATGGAGCAGACCGGCACTGCATGGCCCCCGGGTTGGCATGCAGCGCTTGGCACAGCGAGCTCGCCCCACTGCCTGCACCCCTGTGAAAATTAGGCAGTATTTAAGGAAAAAATGATGGCGGTGGGAAAAGGGAAATGAGAAAGAAAAAAACCCCACAAAGGTGATGATGATGAAATGTTTGCCCTGCCTGGAAAACTGCCCTAGCAGGGCAGGGGCAATGCGAGCAGTACTAGCAAAACACGCTGACACTGCCCCAGAAACAGCCTGTGGAAAGATGTGGGTCAGTTAAGACGGGCGTACTCAGGAGGCCCATGCCCAGAAATGCCAGATGTAGCAGCTCTGTTAGGCAAATGCCAGGGTGCTGTCATTATATGGGCATTGCAGAGAGGTTCTGCCAGGGCTGGAGAGGAGGAGGAGGAGAAAAAGGGAAGGAGGAGGCAAGGAAGGTCTGGAGAGTTTCCCTCAACTCCCCTTGCCCTGGGAATTTTGAATCCTGTCTTGCCAGGTTATGCTGGAGCAACTTGACTGAGTGAGGATCCTGAGCAAGAGAGCCCAGGCTGGTCATCCTGCCCTGCTCCATCCCTTCCTCTTGTGTGTGAGGCCGGGGGCTAGAGCAGCTCAGCAATTGATCAGTTAACCTCTGACCTCTCTCCCGAGGCTTTCCTGAAGGGATTTTGGGCCTTTTTCAGCCTGTGCACTCTGAAGTTTTGCCCAGGAGAGCTCGGTCCTTGCAGACCTCATTTACAAACCCTCATGACAGGTTGCTTTGCAGAGTAATCCTCTGCAGAGCTCCTTCTTCTGGGAACAAAACTCTTTCTGAGGACAGGTCTCCCAAGAGGGGCCTTAAGCTGGTACCAGATTGTTGCACTCAAGCAGGGACCAGATTTTTATGAAAATCTCTAAGAGGTCTTGGAATTTCTCTGTGTGCAGTACCACCTCCCAAAGAGATTTGGGATTTGGTTTACCACATCTCCCGTGTCAGATGCTTCCAGGGTAGGGGCCTCCACCCAGTCCTATGTGCAGCACTTTAGCAAACCCATCCTGGAACAGCTAGAGGGGGGGTTTGGAAATGTGTCTGTCTCCCTTACAGCAGCAGAGCAGGGAGCTGGTGATGGTTCACCTGGCCCTGCCGGGCATCGATTGCTCCCTGCACAGCTGGCAAATGTTTCAGCATCTGCAGCTGCTCCCTGAGAGACATCTCGGAACAGAGGAGCCGTCACCTGCCCGCAAAGCCTGGCAAGGCAGTTCTGTGGAACAAATCAGGATGAAAGTGCTGCGTATGAGTATTGGGTTTTAGAGACGTGACTGAAGAAACTGTGTACCCACCATTAGGAACTACCTGTTACGGCTTTCCCCAGGCTGTTTGTTTGGGCTCCACAGAGATGTGCTGGATACTTAGAAACTGCCAAGTCCTGAACGTTTCTGCCGGTGTCAGGGGAATAGTGAAAACCCAGCTCTGTTCATCAGGTTCTCAAATTTAATCACTCCAAAAAATGTCAGCTTTAATCCCAGCCCCCATGAATAGTTTATGACATGAACTACGTGTTGACAGACCAAAGTCAGGTATTTTTTAAGGGATTGTTCAGATCTTTTATAATTAAAAGGATTTAAAAATATAGAAATATATTAATTTTTCTCCCTCTGCTTTCTGTCTCCTCCTCTTCTGTAAAAGCCAATGAAGTAATAAAAAGCAGGTGCAATGGAAAACAAACCCAGAAATCTCCCTGCTGAGAAGTGTTATCTAGCAATGGATTTTTTTATTTATTTATTTTTTATTTCAGCAGGAGGAAATGGTGACATCAAAATGATATTGTAACATAGTTGGCACTAAACAAGTATAAAGTGCCCTAGATGACAGCTCATCATCTCACTTGCCTTCTGTGCTCTAGGTGTTGAAAATAAACCACTTGTCACATAGACCACAAATGTATTTCAGAGGCTGAGTGAGATCCAGGAACATCAGATATTGCAGCTATCCTGGATGACTGGTTGCACCGAACTTCCCTCTCACCGTGAGGCATTTCAGAAGCATCCTGGTGGCCTCAGTGGTCCCAGTGGTCAAGAACCACATCCCAATCAGGTGCAGTACATAGCCCAGGATGGGGGACCAAGCCTGCGTGCAAAGTGTTCTTGGCCTCATGCTGTCATCTACACCAGAGTTTTGCGTTAGCAGTCACACCGCAGCTATTCCCTTGGCCACCTTCTCCAGGAGGCAAAAGGTGAGCCCGTGGTCTTGGTGAGCAACTGTCTTGCTTGTATGACATCCAAAAGTGTCCCCCCTGTTGTGCAGGGCTACACCCATGCATTGCTGAACTGTATCTCTCTTGCTTTCCAGAGCCATTATCCTTTGCATCCAGGGTCCTGGGCCTTGGAAGACGTTTTGTGAGGCTGTAGCATCCCCATGGGCTATGGGGAACAAGGAGAAGAAGAGAGGCAAGATTTGGACTCTGTCCTTTGGAAAAGATTTGGCCAAATGTCTGTGTGCTTTCCAGAGCCTTCATGTGGTACCAGCAGCCTAGCTCCCAGGGCAAAAAAATATTTGTCTCTGACCACCTCCTTGTGCCAGCAGCTGACAGCAGCCACACCAACATCAACAGCAGCATCCAACCATGCAGGTGCTGTATTTTCCTCCAACATGTGCACTTTACCCACCCATTCTCTGAGCCCTGCTGTAGGTATAAACTCTCCCTGCCAGGAAGCCTGTTCAGCATGGCCAAGTGTTTGTCTGGCTCCCACAGGGCTCCCAGTGAAGCCAGCAAAAGCCATTTCAACCAGAGGTGGGCACACAGGGCTGGCAGGGTCTGGCAGCAGTGTGAGGAGAAGATTCAGCAGTGGGGGAGGCCAGCTGAGGAATGCACATTGCATCATGATGAGAAGCTGCTTGAAATACCCAGGTGGTTTGAGGTTATCCCTCTTCATCCCTCTGACCCTGACCCACACCTCGTTCCTTCCCACGTCAGAGCTCACCCAGTGCTTGCCAATCTCATGTTCATCTTTTCACCGCTGGGCACCCGCTCCCGCTTGCTGTTACGCAGGTCTTCCTTCCTGGGTCACCACTCAGTTCCTCCTGCTTTGCATGGCAAGGACACGGGCTAGCCACGCTTTCCTCTCCTCCTTCCCTCCTGCCCTTAGCAGGCTGGAGAGAAACAGGTGGAAAGGAACTGGGTGACTCCTTCTTCACCCTGGCAGAGCCAGCTGACCTCCTGCCATATCCTTCTTTTACGAAAGGACAGAGGAATCATCCTTGCTGTTTTGCCAGTTCTTAGGATAATATACAGTGTGATGAAGAGGAAAGAAACCCAGCTGCTCATTTGAAGACTGCAGGACCTTCAGGAGAGCATCAGTGGATAAGGGAAGAACAACTGATGTCATCTACCCAAACTCGTGCAAAGCATTTAACACTGTCCCGCATGACATCCTTGTCTCTAAATTGGAGAGACATGGATTCGACACATGGGCGACTCAGTGGATAAGGGATTGTCTGGATGTTTGCACTCAAAGAGTGCAAGTCAATGGCTCGATGTCCAAGTAGAAATCAGTGACAAGTGGTGTTCCTCAGGGGTTGGTATTGGGACTGGCGCTGTTGTAACATTNAGCCATGAGGAGAAGGACTTGGAGGTGTTGTTTGATGACAAGCTCAACATGACCCAGCAATGTGTGCCTGCAGCCCAGAAAGCCGACCGTATCCAGGGCTGCATCAAAAGGAGGTGGCCAGCAGGTTGAGGGAAGTGGTTTTCCCCATCTACTCTGCTCTGGTGAGACCCCACCTGCAGTACTGCGTCCAGCTCTAGGGCCTTCAACATAAAAAGGACATGGACCTGTTGGAGTAGAGTCCAGAGGAGGGCCGTGGAGATGATCAGAGGGCTGGAGCCACTATCCTGTGAAGACAGGCTGAGAAAGCCAGCGTTGTTCAGCCTGGAGAATAGGTGTCTCTAGAGACACCTTATAGCAGCCTTTCAGTACCTAACAGTGACCTACAAGAAAGCTGGAGAGGGACTTTTTACAAGGGCATGTCGTCATAAGACAAGGGTAATGTCTTTAAACTGAGAGGGTAGATTTAGACTCCATTTAAAGAATAAATTCTTCACCATGAGGATGGTGAGTCACTGGAACAGATTGCTCAGAGAAGTTGTGGATGCCGCATCCCTGGAAGTGTTCAAGGACAAGTTGGATGGCACTTTGAGCAACCTGGTCTAATGGAAGGTGACCCTGCTCATGGCAGGGCAGTGGAACTAGATGATCTTTGAGGTTCCTTCCAACCCAAACCATTCTATGATTCTATGACTGACTCAATTTTGTCTTTGTGTTCAAGTGGGGAATGATTGAGCAAGAACTTGATTTTATCAGAAGGAGGTTGTCCATTGTCTATTCCAGCAGGGATTTCTTTGGTTATTATCTATTCACGCATTTAATTTCTTTAGAAACAGCATCTGCCCAAAAGCTCTGGGCAGCCTGCCATTCCTCTGATGTACAAAATGTACTTGTTATTGAACCTGGGAATGCATTAGCTGCTGATCAGGCCTCGGTCTTGCAAAGTCTTTTCCATATGCTTAATGCGATGTGTATAGGAGATATTCAGAGGAACAAAGCTAAGTTTGCCATTTTTCATTGTGCTGCTGGAGTTACAGTGAGTCACATTCTGGCCACTTTTGGATGCTGTATCATTTTTTTCCTTCCCTGAAAGACACAAGATCCCGCCCTACCTGAACACGTGGAATGCAATGATCCTTTCCTACTCTTGAAATTATCTCAAGTAACTAGTGTTTTCAGCAGATGTTTTTCACTATTTGATTCTCTAGAAAGATCTCAAGTAGAGCAGTTCTTCTTAGTTGCTCTCATATGGTCCTGTTGTCACTCTCAGGAGGACTGGACGAGTCCATCAAGTGTCCCAGGCTTGCATCTGAGGACTGATTTAAAACAAATACCTGCCTCTGACTGCATGGATTGCAGGTCAGTAGAGCAACTTAAGCACTTCATTAGGCAGCTCCAACGAAGGGACATAAAACCTCCTACTATTTCCCGCACAAAAGCAAACATTCTCCTTTGCACAAGGATTTCTGACAGCAAAAATATCCAAAAGAAAGGTGATCCTAGAAGACCCTAAAGCTAGAATAGGACGAGTTCCTTGTAAAATACACACAGATGCCTCTGGAAAAAAATCCAGCTGTAGTAACTACCAATAAAGCCTATTTTATACCTTTGCGACCAACTGAACTTATGCAATCATGATGTTTCTTACATAACACTGGCAAAATGCCACCCCCTCCCTGTACTGTAAGAACCAAACTGACGTGTTAGAAGAACACGATTGGAAAGGCTGACCTGGGCCATTACTTTGTTGGAGAACTTAAAGGACATGTGGAATATTTTGAAGATGCCATGAAATAATGGGTCATGTCAAACAAGTTCTAGGTCTCCCAATGTGCCTTGATCTGGCCACTGAACACACCTGTTCCCAAACTGGGGTGACATGTCATTCCTTCTTTGGAGTGGGTGGACCCAGACGTGGTCTCCTCTGCCCCACCTAGCTCAAGGGGGTGAGTGAATCCAGGAAGGCACCATGGTAGGAATTAACCACGTGGGGAAACCCTTGTGGTTCCTGTCCTCAACCTTCCTTGTCAGTAGTTTTTTTGCAATAAGTCCCTGACGAGGAGGTGAGCACAGGCCAGTTCCCTGGGCAGTGCTAGTTTCCTTGGTGGAAAGGAGCTTCCTACTCCTGGCTAATGATGGACCAGTTCTGGCCCCTTCATCCCACTGCTGCAAGGATTCTGCTCCAAGTCACTGTTGCTGGGGATGTTCTCACTCAGCTCATGCGGTTGAGTGGAAATGTGGTGGGAACGGACAGCAGAGCTGCTGGGAGCACTGAAGTTTGACAGGCGAGTGGAAATGCTTTCCTGTGGGCAATGTTCCTTCTAGCCCTGCTGTAGAAGCGTAAAGGAAGAGTGGAAGTTGAGAAATAAATTAGAAAGTGCAAAAGCTGCTCAGAAACTCGCATTTTGTGGACATGAAAAAAAAATAAAAAATGAATAACCCTAAAACAGATTCTGTGGGTTCCAGAAGTGAAGAAGAGTCATGATCACATGCAGCCAAGGACCTCCATCCTCTCCATCTGCACTGTGGCTCTTTGCTTGCGGTCGCTTGAGTTCAGCGCTGATGCGAGGTGCATGGAGGGGTGGGCAGCACTGAGGGGTCCGTGGAGGGGTGGGCAACACTGAGGGGTGCCGGGCCCTGCCGCTGCCCATGCCGCTGGGAAGCGGAGTGTGCCAGGGCCCTGCTGGGTGCCGGAGCCAGGGGCACAGATTCACTCTGTGCCAGAGCGAGCGCTTTGGCGTAAACACCGGGGTGGGGAAGCGTCTGGGCCAGGGCAGGCTCAGACCTGTGCGGTGATGGCAGCCTGGCTCTCTCTGTGGGGTTTGTGATTTCAGGAGTAAAGGCGTTCCGAGAAAGCGCCTGTGTTGGGCATCACCAGACACTGCTTAGACCATGGTCCTCATCAGCCGCTTTCCTTGCCTCTCTTCCACAGCTCTTCTGTTGTACAGATGGAGTTATGGGCACAGGATTTTAATAGAATAAATAGTTTATGTAAAAAAAAAAAGTTATTGCATGGTTATTGCTCTCTTAAATCTGCTCATAAAGGGCTACAACGGCCGAGGGAGGAAATTATTGCTGACCTGCAGCTGGTCACCTTCTGTGAGGGCTCCATCCAAGCCTGGCGTTTCACACTTAACTTTTCAAGATGTCATCTCATGAAATTTTACGAGCTCAGTGGGAGCAGGTGAGGTCAGTGCCTTAATGGGAGAGAAGCGAGGTGACACCAGGAGCGGGTGCACTGGTTTGGCAGGCGATGCACCCGCCATGCCATGCCGTGCCATGCTGTGTCGTGCCGTGCTGTGTCGTGCCATGTGGTGCCGTGCCGTGCCGTGCCATGCTGCAGGACTCACGCTCCCAAGTTGGGCTCAGACTATTTCAGTCATTGCAGATCTTGTGGTGCTGTTTTTCAGGTGCACTCGGGTGGCAGCCCCAGTGGCCAGGCCAAATTACTAGTGGGTTGGAGACAGAAGGCCACCAAACAGGTTTGAAGGGATGAGGAAACATTTAGGTCATTTTTATCCAGAGCGTGTCTGCTATCTCTAAATCTTGCCAAGTGGGCATGACACCAGGAACAGGAGGTGAAGTGCAAGAAAAAACAATGCCAGGCTTTTTTTTTTTTTTTCTTTCTCTTTTTACCTGCTTCTCCTCTCCCATCAGTTTCAGTGAGATTGCACCAAATGCAGCACATCTGAATGCATGTGGCATGATGGAGATGAGGGCGGCTTTAGGGGAAGGGAGCCAAACTGTCGACCCAACTACTTTGTTGGAAACTAAACTCAACTGTTTGCAGATCAGCTTGTCTGCACAGAACAGGCGGATGAGTTGTCTCCACCAGCTCCCCAAGTGGGGTCTGCCCAGCCACACTAATAGGGCAGACCACAGGGACGTGGGAAGGGTCTGAGACAGTCTTCACAGGGTAGAGCAAGGGCTGCACATAGGGTTTGAAGGGAAAGAGATGCAATTAAACTCCTAGATCCTTCAGAACACTGTGTTTTCAAGAATAGAGTGGGGATATTTGTTTGTACCCCTTTTCCTTTCTTCTTCTGGCTCTGGAGCAATGTGGGCTGTACACACAGTGTAGGTTGTGAGCACATACTGTACATCTGAGGTGAGATGAAACACAAATATGCTTTTTCATAATAGCATTTACACCTGGAAGAGAAGACCGGTTTATTACCTTGGTAAACAGAAGTTAGAAATCAAGCAAAGTACAAACTTTGCCCCAGGCTATCCTGACAGCGCACCTTGTGTTTGTGAAGTGAACTCGATTGCTAATGCGCAGCGTGAAGCAACGGAGACGTTTCCAACCCTCCCCCACCCCTTCATCCAAGGCCCAAAGTTTAAAAGTTCAGGTTTGGCTTTTTTTTTTCGGAGGGGGTGATGTTAGGTGCTGCAGTGCACCCAGCTGAGATGGCCACTGTCGGTGGAGAAGGTTGTGCATTGCATATCTCTGCTGTGCATCAGGTTTTCTCTCTCTCCACAGAGCATGAGGATTACAAGGTGTGTAGGTGTAGCAATACACACTGTGCTGGACTGAGACTTGTGCTGCAAGGATCTGCTAATGGGGTAGAAATACCTACAGCGCTTCTCTGCGTGTGGCAGCAAAGCTGAGTCCCAGCCTGGCACCCAGGAGGGCTTGAGGACCTGGCTACCTCCCATAAGGTGGCTCTCAGACCTCCAACATTCCAGTCTTACAAGACCTGGACAAGGCTCTGGACCGCTTAGAAATGGTCTTCTTAGTGAAGGAAATGCTGTGGATGTTGTCTGCCTAGACTTTAGTAAAGCCTCTGAAACCATTCCCCACAGCATTCCCCTGGATAAACTGGCTGCTCATGGCTTGGGTGGGCATCCATCTGAAAGGGCTGTCAAGCATTGGAACAGGCTGCCCAGGGAAGTGGTTGAGTCACCATCCCTGGGTGTATTTAAAAGACAAGAAGATGAGGTTCTTAGGGACATGGTTTAGTGGTGGACTTGGCAGCGTTAGGTTTATGACTGGACTCGATGATCTCAAAGGTCTTTTCCAACCTAAACTATGATTCCATGATTCTTACGTGGGGGACACAAGGGCCTAAACCCAAAAGCCTCCTGGGAAACAAATTTCACTCTGCAGCAGTGAGATCAGCTCCTGCACCGTACGAAAGAGCAGGCTCTGCCCTGTGCCCCAGCTTGCTTTGTTGCAGTCCACACAACTGGACAGCTGGGCAGGGAGGAAGAGGATCCAGATAGATCCGAGAGGACCTGGAGCAGCAGGATGTGTCTGGCATCACGCTCCCAACCCATCAATCCTCAGCCATTTTTCTCCATGCCAAAAGACAGTTCCTGGATCAGGCACAAGGCTGGCTCTGGGCTGGCCTGCTCTGTATCCTCATTAGGCAGCACCATGTGCTAAGGGCAGAAAACTGACAGCTTTTCCTGAATAAAAGGATGAGCTCGTTGGAGTAAAATTTACAACCATCCTCAAATTCCTAGCTCAAATATTTGACTGAACAAAATCCCAAACATTTTTGCAAGGTTGAGAAGTCCATATAATTTCGCTGTATTTTCACTGGTGCCTCTATTTAATTCTGGTAACAAAACGGTAAGCAATCACAGCCAAAAAGTGTCAGAGAGGCTTTTATCTTCAGGATCTGCGGCCCATAGGAAAGACTGGATTTCTGGTGAGACTGTTCTCCTGAAAAGTTTCTGAAGAATCCCCACTCCTGGGTATTATTTCCAAAAATTGAAGTTGCCCTTGCAACTTTAAGCTCCATGGAGCCTGCTTTTTCTGATGACTTCAACACTTTCATCACTCTGCGCAGGAGCTGTACTGCCAAGGGAAGCTGAGCCTTTGAAAAATCTTGCCCTTTCCAAGTCCGCAGTGTTTTTGCTGGTTGTTTTATTTAGTTCTGTTGATCCCAGAAACCTCCAGGGTTACTTTAAGGAAACAAAACATGCCTGTTGGCTAGATACAACTGAGGTAGGAAATACACCGGGTATTTATTCTCAGAGCCCCATGTCTTTGATAGCAAGAATTTATTCCACATACCTTGTGTGAGCCCAGCTACAAGACTATGACATGCACATTGCAACTTATCTGTGCTACAACCTCTTTGGGTTATTGCAAGACGACCTTCTCGGGTTATGCTTTCAAGGAAAGAAAACCAGGACCCTGGATGGTAAAAAAGTGACTTCTACAACTACATTTTTTCTGAGTCATTGACTGTTCTTTGTTTGCGTGTGGTGGAACATCACCCTCCTGAAACCAGTCACTGCCACAAAGGGGCAGACCTGTAAGTTGACCTTAGAAAACAACATTGAATTAATTCAACATATGAAATCCAGCAGAAACTCTCAGTGGAGGCAAAGCATCTGCAGGCATATATTAAAAAGTGTCCTCTGCCAAGGCACAGCATCCCTGGATGAAGTGCTTTAAACCAAGGAAGCAGTAGAGGAGAATTCAGAGAAGAAATGCTCACTCAGCTCTCTGATCATAACTTCTGTTGACCGGCTTGCTTTGCTGGATTACAAGATAAAGTCATGAGGGTTAAATTTCGTCTGAATATAGCAATCCCATTAACACAAGTGTGATTTCAACTTGTTGAATGATGGCTTTGGCTATGTTTATTGCAAGGTCTTAAAAATTCTTGGAAGATGAGTGCTTACAGAAATTAAATGCATTTCTGCATAGGATTTGTTTAACCACATCAAACGTGCCTAAGTATGCATTGTACAACTGTGGGGCTCAATTCTGATCACAGATACAAGATTCCCCAGTGACGTTTCTGCAGCAGTATGACATAACTTTGCCTGGCTGTTCTAGTCCTTTTGCTTGAACGATTAAAAACAAGACCAGGCAAAGTAATGAATATAGCCCAGGGAAAAATTCTGCCCGGCTCATGAGAGATTGAAAACGAACCTAATAGATCACTTCCATCTCTAACTTCTTTAGATTCTGCCATTATTCCCTCAGGCATTTTGCAAAATAAGTGGGACTGTACACACGGATTTGCAATGAGTCCAGAGATGAACAGAGCTGTATCCAAACCTGCTTGAGAACAGTTGTGTGAACTATGGGTTCTGGTCAGCGTTACATGGGGAGGACTTGCTCCATTTCCAATTTCCATGTCTTTATACAGGTCAGAACAAGTCTTGTCGGTTACTAACTTTTGCTCCATCTCTTTGTGTGTGATACCCACCATGGCCATAGGATTCACAGATGCTTCCCAATGGTGCAGGGTCTGGGTCTGCTCTCAGAAAGTGCCAATTTTCTCAGTGCTCGTGTTTGACCTGAAGCTTATTTCCACAACATAGCTCCAGAAAATCTCCAACTCAAGACAGATGGAAGACAACCTTGTCTTTGTGCACTGTAAGGCATCACTGGAGTAGCACAGCCTGGTCTCCAGGCAAGATGGGGCATATTCCACTGATTGTATTGGCATTTGCAGCACTTTGCACCAGCACTTCGCTTGGGCTCCAGCTACCTGCACATGGTGATGAGGCCAGCTCCATTCACTTGAATAAACACACCACACCTATGCAAAACTAATGAACAGCTGCCTTGCACACAGTGAAAGTGTAACATGGATTATGCCATAAAGCAGCTTTGGCCAGCATTCGCTATGATGGATCTCTTCTGACATTGCTCCTCCCTGATACCGATCAAAAAAACAAAAGCTATCTAGGTAGCTCAGAGACTGATCAGTGAGCCCCATGAGGGATGCATCCTTGTTATGAGCAAAGGCGCGCCTGGGAACAGCTGTCTGTGCATGAGGCTTCTTCTCCATGTGGCTGGCATGAGCCTAGCTGCAGCCCAAATTGCAGCTGAGCCACTCGAGAGGCGTCCTCTGCTTAAAAATGGCCAAGAGTGGGATGTCTACCTGTGGATAGAGCTGCAACATGCTCCAGTGTGCCTGTCCCTCCATGATTGAGAGCTTGACTAACAATGCAGCCCCAAACGAACTGCAGGGAGCTCCTAGGCTTGAGTGGAGCCAGCACCTTGCTTGAGTGTGGGGATTCAAGGCACAAACAGTCCAGGGAGCAGAGTCTGAGATTGCTCAACGGACAAGACATGCACGCCTCAGGAGGTCTTCTGGGGCAGTGCTCAGTAAGGCACAGGTATCTTGGGTCTGCACATGCAATTGCACCCGGGAAGCCTCCGACACAGAGGTGTGAGCTTGCAGAGCTGGACTACGGACGTCCATATGTGGATGCCACTTTCAGGTGTGTCTGCTGTTGTGTGCTCCTGCGGGTGACAGAGTCCCCAGGCAACCCCAGGTTCACGCATCCCCTCCATGTACCCGAGGGCAGCAGGGCAGCTGTTGGCAGTGGGAGATGGGAGGAAAGAGCTCAGTTCAAAGACGTTTTAAGACTTTGTAGTTACTTTCTCCATGCTGTACTGTCCTCTGCTTAGCACTGATACAATTGTCCACTACATCCATAGTAAATCTATTATATAGAACAGAGCTTTCTATTTGTTACTTGCTAAATGTATCAATAATCAACTTCGTCATAAAGCATAAGACATTCCCAGCAAATGCTTGCCTTCCTAAGCTAATGTAAAATGTTGAATAACTATTCACTAAGTATTTCCTGAATACTGAGACAACACTGCTAATATATTTTGTGCTTTTATTTCTTCTGCTATTGGAGAACTTAAGGTGTGTTACAGAGGGTGATTGATAAAGTTTCACAAGAGGGATTTAGGCATTCCTTTGATAAAAGCACAATTTGTCTCAGATTTGGCAAAACTTTGGAGACTTCCTCACATTTCTTTGCAGGCTCTGCTTCCTTATGGAGGTTGTGTCTCCCCAGAACACTACTGTCCCCTCCCCACAGATCGCCATGAGGATTTTGAGGGATGTCCAGGGGCCTGGCCATGGCAGTGTCAGCTGTGACTGTTCCTGTGGGACAGGGAGCAGCTCTGTCCCATTCTATGCTGGGGTTTGGCCAGCCTTATCAGCCTTGCAGAATGTTCCCCTTCGCTTGCACTCAGTGTTCGGGTCCGTACCAGGACCAAAAGCAGATGGTGTTCGGACAGATAAGGATGCTGCAAGGGGAAAGGGGGAAGACGTGTTCTCCGTATTTGTTATGGCTCAGCTGCCAGCCATGGGTTTACACTGTAGCAAGGGGAGGCTAATTAATTCAGAGATGAAGAAGCAGCCAGGCAAGAGGTGCGTGCAAGTGGTTGCCTGGAGCAGTAGCAAACCTGTGTCAGGAGATATCCGAGGAAATGTTAGACAGTGCCTTCTCCAAAGGGCTTAGGTAAGGTCCTCACAGAGCCTTCCAAAGCCAGACATGAGATGCTTGATTTGGTGACCCAGGCCTCTCGCTGCCCAGCTTTGCATGCAGGAGCACTGCTTATCCAGGGTTATTTACAGCGAGCGGCTGAGCGCCCAACCATCTGGAGCCCAGCCCCACTAATCATGTCCTCTGCCAAAATAAATTGAACCTAATTGGTTGGAAAAGGAGGAAGGGGAGAAGCAACAACAACAAAATCAACAACAACAACAACGAATACCCAAACTCACCCCAACCCAATACTCAAAACAAATCATTAAGTATCATTTAAGGTAAAATTGCACCAACTGTCTGACTGAGGCTTGTCCAAATTTGGCCTCATCAGCATTCATCACCACTGCCCCAGGATGGACGAGGAAACATAAAACACCACTAAAGGGTAAACAGGGGAGAGAGGGCTCATGTTCTTGTTCACTCCAAGGTCCTTTATGATCTTCTAGAAGATAGGAAAAAAAAATATAAATCTGAGAAACAGGTCCATTGATTATCTTTGCTTAACCTGGCTAGAAAACATTTTTCTCTCATTTCTGCTCTGTGTGGGCAGTGTGGGAGCTCACAGTTCCTGGCATTGGGATTGGTGTGGTGCTCGAGGCTGCATGGCTGCGGGTTGGTTCTGGGCTTTGCTGCAGGTCTGCGAAAAAGCCACCCCACAGCTCTCATCCTGGTTCATCCCCTCTTCCATAGAGGAGCTCAGGGCCACCCTTTAGAGTTCACCCTGCTACCAGGACATCCACAGGCGCTTCCCCACCTCAGGGTGGTACCAAAAGGGAGAAGTGAGAGTGGTTGATATTCCTGCATCTCGGGAACCTCACTGCCTCGGTGGTCTTCTTCTGCCTCAGGGTCCTTCTGCTGCCTCCTGTGTTCCTCACACCACCTTGCCACCATGGGATCTGATCTTCTTCCAGCATTAGGTGCTAAGACATGGTTCACATCTGCTGCTTGTTTGTTCTCTCGCCCTCTCCCCGGGGGAGGACTGTGTGCAATGGACTGTTCTGTTTTGTTTTCTCTGTGTGTGTGTATACATATTTTTATATATGTATATATGGAAACACAGATACAGGCATGGATTTCCCAGCTCTTGCCTTCCCTCCCACTCACAGATGAATACCTCTGAGCATGCTGCTCTCTCCCCAGAATTAAGAACGAGGTTGTTTGGCTGCACAGTCTCCCATCACCAGCATATCCTTGCCCCAGATCTGTGTTTTACAGAATGCAGCATGGAAAAATACATCCATCTGTCTTATACCTACCAGGTGGGGAACTTGGTCTGGGATAGCACAGTGGAACTGTTTCCTCCTGGGCAGGATGAGGTTTCCAAAATGCTGTGGTTTCCCCTGAAAAATCTCTCCACCAGAGCAGTTTCTCTTAGTCTTAGAGGAGATGGTGCCATTGGGCTAAAGGAGAGTTGCTGCCATCTGGGACTCCCCTCCTAGACACAATGTGTTTCCTGAAGCAGAAGTTTTTATTTCCCATTTCAAGGCTTCAGCTCACGTGTGATTATAAGTTTGGGTAAGGAGGGGTACATATCTACATCTGTCTGTCACTGTTGGAAAGGTTCCCTGCTCCCACATGCACAGGGATCTCCCTGACCGTGGGTTTCTTCTTTGCAGAGGTTTTTATGCTTGTAACTAAATGGGCACAGAGAAGGAAGTCCCAGATGAAAGCTGTCAGAAATTATTTTGCAGACTATGGTTTTCTTTAACCTTCCTGCTTTGTCTCAGAGGTGATACAAATCCTCTGGACTCATCTAGGAGAAGCATCTCTTGGGGCATCTCTTAGATCTTTCAAACAGCAGTAATGGGAAGACAGAAATGCTTTGGGTGCTGTGATTTTTCTTTTCTCTGCCTACAAGCCAGCACTGCCTTCCAGGCAGGCAGTACATGTATAAAGAAAGGCCACCTCACCAGACAGGCATTTCCCCAGACATTGTTGACAAGGTGAGAGATGTTTCACCTATCCTTCCAAAAGCTCTTGGCCCATTTTTCCCTCTCCAGTGGGGCTTATCCTTTCCCCATCTGGAAACGCTTTCTGCTCTGCTCTGTAAGACTCCTCCACAGAGCTGAGTTCCAGTTCTTGCTTTTCCATTTTCCCTGCCATTTCTTCTGCTGTTATTCCAGCTATAAAGGACTTCCCAGTCCCCTGCTTGTCCAACATTTTATAAACCCCTCCAAAAATGACTCAAGCTTCATCTTCAAATTACTGTTGTCCATTGACTCCCCTGTTTCTTGTAGGCAGCTGTTGCTGAACTCCTTACTAGTTAGAAGCCTCCTCCTAATTTCTATCCCAAACTTTTTCATACAGCAACCAATCCTCCATTTGCTCTCATGCCAATGGGATCTTTTGGATTGGATAGCTCTTCTCCCACCCTGGCATACATGCCTCTGGTGTTTTTACAGAAAACAAAGCTATTCCCTCTCCTTCTCAGTTTTGCTAGACTAAACAAGCCAAACTCTCTCGAATGCGGGTGAGAAACACATTCCAGAGACCTGCCAAACTTGGGACACCAACAAGAATGGCTGCTGGGGGGCCCTGCAATATTTTCACTTTAGTTTTCTGGAAGCAGGGTGCCCCTCTGACTGCCAGAACTGTTTATCTTCCTCCATCCCCATTTCCGGACGATTTCTCGCTGTCTCCTGCTGGACAGTTCCCCCACTCCTGCTGCACTCATCCTCCTCCAGCCCAGGGCTGGCTCTTGGACCCCCATTTGCTGAGGAGTGCTGTGTCTGCCCGTCTGCCTAATCTCCTTCACTGGATCTTTGGATGGTAAAGCTGTTCGTGTGGGTAAAAACCTTATTTGCCATCAGATTCGGTACTGCACGAGCGGGCAGATTGCAGAGCTGATTCTCCTTCCTTTGTTGTCTTCCCCCCTTAGAGTTGCTGTGGCCACTGTAAAGCCCCATGCAGCCCTTGCATTTCATCTTTTCTGCTCTCAGAAGGAAGAGAGCTCTGTAACCAGCGGGGATGGTCATTCCCTTGCATTACTGCATTTATTCAGCTGGCACCCAGCAAAAGCCTGTTGTCTGGGGGATGTTTGTGTTGCTCTCGTATTTGATAAGGACATAACTAAACAAGCTTCTGTCTAGCTACCTTGCATCCTGCAGCTGTGAGCTGTGCCTAAGCTTATCTCTGTGCCATCCCTTCCAGAGTGAAGGAGTTTATATTCAAGCATTTTGAAAAGACACAGTTTAAGGAATGGGGAAGAAAACAGACATGCAGTATATGTCCCTTCGCTGGGCTCAGAATAGCAGTGCAGACGAAAGGTCTCGTTTTCCTTTTGCTCAACCTGGTCAAGGCGCTTGGCTGGGCAGGTTTCGCTTTTCAAAAGCCACGCTCCAGCTCTCACAAAGGAGAGCGGGCCTGGCTCTCTGGGTTTGCAGCATAGCGGGCGTGTGGTGGGGAATGACCCGGTTTCAGTGCATTGGGTTTTTCAACCAGTGAAAGGATTGCCGTCAGATTTTGAGTCGAAACATACCTCGCTTGGGGGACCACTGGTCTGCTTGTAAAGACGAGGTTTCGGTCAGCTGCAGCTGCGATGCTGCGGGCTGGGGTGCGGAGACCTGCCCAGCCCATGGCTGTCAGAAGCGCAGAGGAGCAGCTGTGGTCAGCTTTCTCTTTTTGCGATTTCCCCTTTTTCGTTATGACTTCTTGGCCAGGCAGCATCCCAGACCTGCGAGGCTCCTGCAGCAGCCTGTGGGCAGCGGCACATAGAGCAACACATTCATATCATGAAACCATGCGGAGTGCTGCGATATAACAGCCTTCCTGAGGGCTCTGCGTGTGTGTGTCTGTGTGCGTATACGTATGCTGGTGTTTCAAAATGTGATTTAAGAGCAGAGTGAGTGAGGAGAGTTCAGTGGGGAATAAAAAATGGGAAGGTAACAGTATAAATATAACGAGTTTCAAATCTAGGACCACCTTACTTCATTTTAAGAAAGCCTTGGAAGCCGTATATTTCAGCTGCAGCTTAATATATATTTGCCAAAGCGTTATACTTAATTTCATACACCACATTGTTGCTGCAGAGCACCAAAAGCACTTTACAGAACAACAGCAAGCTATTGAATTACGTTTGAAGCCTGGAGCTGTATCCTTGAGACACTCTTTTTTTGAGACAACCTTGGCCTAGACTATTTTAAAGCAGCATGAAACTCAGGTTGGTAATTTCTCTTCCCTAGCACAAAAGAGCTCTCTACAATAAAAGTTTGAGCTGTACCTGAGAGAGACAGAGCTCTGCCAGGCAGCCGATCCACTGCTGTGGGATCCCTCAACCCATGATCCTTACCCTGAAATCAAGAAATGAACACTGAGCCTAAGGCTGTCCCAAGCAAATCTCTGTTCTTTCTTGCCCACAGCCCAGAGGCGATGAAGACAAAGCCATACATGACAGATATTTGCTGCCCAAGTGAAAAGCACAGAAGTAACATCACGAGCAGGCTGGTGTGAGAGCCCAGGAGAGAATCAGACACCTGACACAGTTGCACATATGGGGCACTGGCATCCCTGGTTGTCATCCAGCAGCTGGGATCCGGGTTTCCTGATGATCATTTGTGGTGCATGGGCAGCTTTCAGCAGTTTATGGAGAAGCTTGTTCTGCTCACGAGAGCTTCAGAGACGGAACCCAGAGTCCTGTGCTCCTTCAGGGTGTCGCAATGTAAACTCAGTGGGTTTCTGACACCTGCAGCGTGCAAAACATGGCAGTTTCAGTTCACAGTGGCTTGGGCAACCACTTTCCATTGCCCTACCTTTATGCCCACTTGAGTTTTGCTTTCAGTTTAAGGTTCAGGCTCACCCAAATCTTTGAGGTGAAATGAGCTCAATAGAAAGTAGCATGAAAGAGGACACTACCCGGATTTCCTCCAGCCTGGGCCTATGTTCTCTAGAAATGTGCATGAAACTTTGAAATTGGAGGTTGGTTCATGTTTTTAATAATATCGTAAACAAAAATAGGAATCAAAACATCTGCTACCTTCCAACTCATGATACAGGAATTGATGTGAATGCACCCCTGAAAATCTTCAAAGCATCTTGGCTCCTTCACTCTGAAGATCCTGGTGAATCCTCTGCATGGACAGCATGACTGCTGTGACTTTTCCTCCTGAACTGGAGTTGTTTCCAACGTTTCTTCTTTTAGTTTTCAGTGTACCAGCAAATCACCTCTTCCTGTTGGAACCAGACATCACCCTGATAGCCTGAGGGATGAAGTCCGAGTTTAAGTAATAATTTCACTGCTGTGTGATTTCCTATTCTTTGGTATTTGTCTCGAGTGGTCTAGCAAACCTCAGATTTTCTTGCAGGCTTCCTACCTACCTCTAATCTGCTGCAGAAAATTTTGGAAATTTATCTTGATAACTTTATATCCTTGCCCCTCACACTTCCTTCCCAGCCTTCCAGCTGCCTCTGCCCTGCTATCTGCTGTATGATTCTTCATGGAGACCAGGCCGGAGTTCCAGGCCAGAACTCATGTGATCCAGGAACACCATGTACCTGGCCTTTAGCAATACTGCTTCTTGACACGTTCTGCTTTCTAGAATCAGGTTCATGCCCTGTGATTGTTACATATACCCCTGTATCACAACAGTGGGCCCACAGGGTGATGCAGTGGATGGGTGACCTGCTGTGCTGACTCTACAGTTTTAATTGGACTTTAGTAACTTTCAAGATAATTAAAATCCCTTCTGTGCAACCTTTCCACGTTCTGGGTCAGAGAGATTAAAACACAAGTACACACACACACACCTGAGGCAGAATTCTTGTTCTAATACCTTCTGAGCGCAGTGAGACAGTTGTTCTGCACTGACTCAGAAGGAAAAGCACACTCTATTGAATCAGCAACACCACTTCCTTCCTCTGCAGTTCTACCATTCACACACTTACCCTGCTCTTCTTGAGAGAACCAGCTAGAACAGTCCTGAGGGAAAAAGGCTGGAGGCGAAGAGAAAATCTAGCAAAAGTGATACAAGGTGAAATAAACTGGAGGGGGATGTCAACCTTAGTCCTCTACAGCTGATGTCTGTGATGCCCGTGCTCTTTATTAAGTGATGTGGCTTGGCTGGAATGGGTGTCACTGAGCTTAGCGTCCTCCCAACAGCTGATTAAATGCATCATGTCACACTGCCAGGGCACGAACAGTGACTGTGGAGGCTGCTGTGGAGAAAGGGTCTTTGACCCAAGTGAAAGGGAGCAGCTGCTCTTATTAGACTGTGCCATCTAATGACTCCTGCACCAGACACAGCCGCCTCAGGATGTTTGTCATGGCCAGTCACAACAATGCTGTGGTGAACAATTGATTTCCCTTCCCTGCTGCAAAAACCCTGGGCAGCAAGACCCATTCACCAGCTCAGCTCCACTATCAGGATAACTAAAAGGTTTCCTTTTTTTTTTCCAAGACCCACCATATTATGTTTGGCTCTGCCATCTTAGGGAGGTCTGGAGCGCTACAGTCCCACACACCAAAGCAGAGGGCAGAGGGGACAGCAGGGCTGAACCCCCCACCTCAGAACGGTGGTGTTGGCCGAGGCATTTTGGTGGCCAAGGGTCCAACACTGTTGCCTTCCACTGCTCACAGCTGGGGACTGCACATGGCCTCAGCTCTGATGGGACATGGGGACCTACAGCTCCTGATGTACTTAGCCCTGGTTGGTACAGGTCATGCCTCCATGTCTCTGGTGAAGTCATTCAGCACTGGATTTCATGCAGCCCAGTGAAGAATGGGACAAGGAAATGCCAGTTGCAACCACAAAGCTTCATAAGGCCTTGAAGCTGCTTTTTTGAGGGGACATTGCACCTTTCCAGTGACTGTTACGGAAAACGATGAGGTTATAAACACTCAGGAATGGTTTGGGAAAATGTCACTTGTCTTCACAGAGCCTCAAACTGATGGCACAAACATGCATGCAGTGTGTCCATTATCAGTATCCCTGGCCAGGAGCGATGTCAAGTGAGCTGTTTATGAAGATGGGGAAAGAAACCATCTACCCATTTCCCAGGCTGATAGCTGTGATTGGGATTTACATGGCACAGCTGGATTTGAAGCAGTGACGTGTGGGCCAGTCCTTAAGCAAGCCAGCTGCCTGCTCACTGAGCAGAATCGTGCTGTACTGAGACTATGTGGGACATGAATGCAAAAGCAGACAGGAGGACTGAGGTTTCCTTTCAAGCTAGAGACGTGGTAACAGGACTTGACTTTTACTTTTGCTATTTCTTTACTATTTTGGAACTGTTCTAATTTTTTTTTTTTTTTTTTCACCAGACCTCATAGAATTATGTGAACCAGAGAGCTCAAAAGCTGGGTAAAATTTTTGCCCCAGGCTCTCAACATGTAAGATGTGTTTGTGTGTGTGTACATGTCTTCATACGCATAGATGAGTCATTCTTACTCTTGCTCATGTTATTTCCGGGAGGGGGAAGTGAGGTGGTTTAATCCAAAGTAGGAGAACACAGCACACAGACCTCTTGTCATGGGGTGATGCTGCGCACAGGGGGGGTTTCTGGCTCAGAGGAGGTGGACTGGAAGGGGAATCTGCTGCCACTTTCCTAATGGAAGGGTGGGCAAAACAGCCGTGTGTCCCTGGTGCCTTGAGTGGTCAGAAAGCAGCAGGCACGTCTCATCTCCATTCCCTCACTTTCTGTATGTCACTGTGGGCAGAGGCAAGACTCAGAGAGGAAACCGCAAGTGGTCTGGGCTGCCGAGTCTCAGCAAACAGCAGAATGGGCTTCGGGTGCAGCCGGTTTATCTTCTGAAGAGCCTGGTGTGTTGCTGTGTGTCCCTCTCCTAAAGAGACATCCCCTCCTGTATGTTTGCTGGGACACGCTGCCTTTCCCTGCCCCGTCTTCTGCTCTCTTTCCACCAACTTCTCGAGTAGAGATTGACCTTTTTTGTCTCCTTGTTGTCCCTTTTTATTAAACTTATCTGATGGCTGGCAGATTTAGGGCTGGCAAAAAGGTGTATGCCCAATAAAAACTGACCCAGATTGTCACCCATGATTTGTACTGAACTCAAATGGGACTGTTCCTGAGGGTCTCAGTTGTTTAATTCAGTGTAAGATGAATTATTTTTAATCATCTCACTCCTGGCTAGGGACAGTACCGTCTATATTATCATATATTAAAATGGAACTGAGGTTGAAAATACACATCAGCAAAGCAGGCTGTTCCTGGGATAATTTATGGTTCATCCCATTACAGAGAACAGAGAAAATCCTCCAAGAAGGTGTATTCTGCAGAGAAGGTGAGCCTGAGTCCGGAGGATCAAAGAGTGCAGATAGGATTTGGATAAACTTAGTGGGCCAAGATCCATTGGTGCAAGCACCAAGGGAGTCAGAGGAGAGAAATCAGGCCAGGATCTGGTCTAGACCCTTGGTCATCACTCATCTCCCATGGCCAGGAGGAAGAAGAGAAGTGCTGCATCAGAGCTCCAAGTGGCGTGCACCACTTCCAGGCAGCCAGGTTACACCCCTGGTTTTGTCACACGGCCTCTCCATGTGCTGCGGGTGCCTCTGTGCTTATGCCTGTGCACAGGTTTTGTGTCCCCGTGTTGCGTGTCACTGGCACAGGCCACCTTGGCTCCTCAGCTGCCCCAAAGCATCACCTTCATGTGTCGTGTTTGGAAATGTTCGTTCAGCATTTGAGGCAGATGTAGGTATTCTGTGTCATCTTTTGGGATTCCTGTCTTCTGTGATGCCTTCTGCAAGGAGGTGGCAAACAAGTCCCCTTGTCCCCTCACACTGTCCTCCTTGCTCCTGTGGTTCAGGACTTTGCAACAGCCATTGGCAGATTCATTTTCCTGCGTGTTGCTGGACCTCTGTTCAGGAGTATCACAAGCAGAGACGTTTCCAAAGAACTCCCAGGCAACAGCAAGAAAATAAAGTCAGCAAACAGCTCCATTGGACTCTGAACAACACTTAATGCAACTCCACTTTTTCCCTCTCCAGGAAGATGAGATTTTCTTTGGAGAGAGCTAGTGTTTGTTTCTGCATGCTGGGGAGAGGGAAGCTCTGGGCATCAGTATAAGAACCATCAATAAGATGAGCAGCACAAAAAACATTAGTTGAAGTTGCATCAGGCATCTCAGCCTGAGGACAAACACCCCAGTTGCATACCTCACCGTGGTACTGGGAAGCACTGGGATCCTCCTGGTGACACCTATGACCACCCAGGACTGCTTCAGAGTCAGGCAGGGACTCTGCAGGCAGGATATCTACAGGCCTGTGACCCAGACACCGAAGCTAGATGGGAACATTACTGCTACATCCTTTCCCAGAGTAGGTCTATCTCCGGAGCACCATCTGGATGCTTCACCAGCAGCACTGGGAGCTGCAGCCTGGGGTAACTGGCTGTGGCAGCACTCGTGGGGAGGTACCCAAAATATAGGAAAGCCATTGGTGGCACTTATGTGCCAGCTTTGCTGCCTGCTCTAGGGTCTTGCTGGAGAAGGTGGTGTTTCAATTGAGTTGTAGAGGCTTGGCAGATCATAGTGCAGGAGCTCTGGTGCAGGGTGACCTGGGAAGACACATGAAGTCAGGACTTTTAAGAAGTCCCAGATTTATTTTTCCAGTGACATACAGGAGATTTTCATTAGTGTGTAGATGAATGTTAATGGCTTTGCAGTTTTTCGTGTCATTCTGGAAAGTCCAGTTTACGTTCCTTTAACTAGCGGAGCCTTTTCCAGGTACACAGAGAGGACAAAGGAATTATTTTCAGTGAGTTATTTCCAAACAGGATCGGAATGTGCATTTAGAAGATTGATAGAGGAGATGGAGGACCTTGACATGGTGGCCTGATGGAGATCAGAGATGTCCTACTAATGCGGTAAGCCATGGCTGTGATTTTTCTAGTCTTTGTGAGGGTTAATGGGAGGTCAATGCACATGGATGTGTGTGATAAGGACACTTGTGGTAGATGTTCTGAACAGGCAGAGAGCCCGGGCTGATGCAACTGCACAAGAGCAGGTAATTGTAGATACATAGTGTTCCTGCTCTGAGCCTAGGGCCATGGTAAGAAATGCATATGTCTGTGCAGAAGGCCTTTATTAAAATGACCTCACCCGTATGTACACATTTTAATCATGTTAGTGAATGCCTGCTGTGTTTATGTTTAATACCGTGCTTGTTTTGATGTTACAATTGTGATGATGTGGATCTAATGGTGGTGACTCTTCATCTTACGCCTCAAATCCAGAGCTGAAAGTGAAAAGACACTTTGCATTACTTTAAAATACAAAAGGGAATGTCCCTGGGCAAATTAGTCCTTCATTTCCATTCTAGACTGTAGTCAGCTGTCTGCTGCCTGGAGTCCACAGTGCACAAGTTGCTCTGGAGGTCACCTGAGGTCCCTTCTCTTGCCACCTCCTGCAGCTGACAAATAGGTGACAGAAAAGCAAACAGACCTTTGGGGGGAGGTTCACTTATACCCTGAACTTTAGTATGACCTCCAGGGTAAAACACAGTCTTTGCTATCCCTGACTTTTATTTGAGGTGCTATTAATTCCCTCTTTCTTGCCCCAGATAGTTTAGAAAAATCCCAAAGAGGAAAGCACATACCCTAACACCCAGGTCTAGCAGGTCTTTCCACCACCCTGTTGCTGGAGTTACCTATTACAGTAGTAGTTCCCACTAGCTTTTCATAGAGGAGAGGTGTAAAGAAAAAAATTGAAAACTGAAAAAAGATCATCATAGATGTTGGCATCCAGTCCGTGCGATGGAGCCCCAGGAAGACCAGGGGTTTCTGACTTCAGCCTTGTGGTCTCTCCTTAGATTGCAGCATTGTCGCTGGGTCTGCAGAGATGTCGCAGTTTTGTAATGCGTGACGTGTTCTGGTGATAGGCAGCAAGCCGAAGGCAAGCTGCCAGCCTTCCCTTCACTTTGAACGCCCTTGGCCGTCCCGAGACTCGTTCCAAAATATTTAAATTGCTTGTGTGCAGTGATGTGTTTTAATTAATGCAGAAGAAGGGGGCAGTAAAATACAGGTCCCTTCAGTACTAATTTGGCCTTGTGGTTGAGGCACAGGTGCTAGAAAGCCAGGAGTGCCTGGATCTGCCTCTGCTTCATCACAGCATGAGCAACGCCACAGTTTCCCCAGCCTTGGTGGGGCTGACGGTGCTGAGCTGCCTGCACCACGTGTCTGGGACACAGGGTATAATACACAGGTATTCATGGCATCTTCTTGGTGCTCTGTCTAGGAAATGAGCGCCGCAAAATAAACAGCAGGTTTATTATTAAACAACAGAACCTGGAGACTGAAGCCTTCCTGTGACACACTTTGTGAAAGGTTTTGGTAAGTGGCAGAGTTTCCTCCAAAGTCCTCTCTCCAAAGCTGGGCAAGCAATAGCATCATATGAAAAGATTGCTGCTCCGATTGTGCGGGGGAGAAACACAACCGTCACACACCTGTGCAGCTTGCCCAGGAAATGTGGCATCAAATCAGGGCTTCACAAACTGAGTCCGGAGGCTCACGCTTGTGCTTTACTTCAAGACCATCTTTCATAGAAACAAACAAACAAAAATCCCTCTAAGTGTAGTCCTGGAGAAGGAATATTTCTGGGTCTGTTATTTTCCCCATGAGCACAACGGGGAAAAGCAAAGTGGACAACTTTCTGGGTCATTGTTAGTGTAAAAAGGATCAGAAAGATGCATGTATTATCAGGGATTAAATTCTGTCTCATTGAAGTGACCCAACTTCAATATCTACACCCTAACAATGATTTTTTAGCAGAGAGGGGATATCTTGACTTGACCGATATATTGTCCACTGCAATGACAGCAATGCTTCCTTCTGAGAGATGCTGGTGCTTTAAACAATGCCTCAGCCTGCAAACTGTTCGGAAGATCTGGTATTAGCTAACCTGGACCAAATGACCCTACTGTGTTGGAAATAAAAGGTCAAATTCTCAGCTGGTCTGCAACGGACTAGGATATTTTTGAGACATTTCCCTTTAAAAAGACACCCTAACTGGATCTTCTAAGCTCCTCAGATACCCAGAATTTGAATGGCAGCCAGGAATGGCTTTGATTTTGTAGAAGTTTTATTGGGGAAATTTAACCAACACCTGCAATTAGTCAGCATGAGTCTTACCAGAACGGTCAGTTCCTTAATTTAGTGAGCATTACAAGTGATTCATTTCAAAGTGGAACTTTGTTATATTGCTGCAGAAAGAAGAAATGACAGAGAGGAACAAAGAGAATGAGGAAATAGTTGTTTCAGACTGAAAACAGAGCAATACGTTCCTGGAAGTACACTTTCAGCCCCTACGTGGGCCTGGTTTAAGCCAAGGGAGGAATCCCTGTATACAGTTGTCTCGTCTTTTCTTAACAAGGCTGGCCTGGTTTCATCTCTCCAGGCTAAAGCTCTGCAAGGCTGCAGGTGCTGCCTAACACCACGTGCCAGACTGCTCTGCACTTTAGAGCCATGCAAGGAGCATTTTCTGTGCGTTTCCTTGTTTCATGAAACCACTAACAGGTTAAACGCTTGCATAGGGATGTAACAATAATAATGAATGCATTCCTGCTCATGCTCTGGCCTTTCTTCTGACATAATCTATCCTTCTTCAAGACTACAGATCCTTTGCTCGTGCTGATGGGCGTTCGGTCCTGCAGTCTGACTCAAGTCAGCAGGAGATGAAAGTGTTGCACCTCTTACAAGACGAAATCCACCCATTCTTGACCAAGTATATGACTTCCAGAGTAATAAAAGCAATGTAGCCACTAAGCCTGTAAATAGGAGATCAAACAGAGAAATGAGAAAGCATTCATTGCCTAGGAAAAAGGCTTGGCAAAGCTCACGGTGGTGAAACCAAATAGAAACGTTGAAAACTTTCACCTAGAATAAACAATCCGAATCAGCTGAAGAGCTTTCCATCACATTGGTTCCCAGGAATGGAGTTGCTTAATTTTCTTGACACAAGGCTGCCAAAATCTGTAGTGACATACTAGAATCCTGCTGATTAGCCAAGCTCTTGGCACACTTTTACAGCCAGAGATTTTTATTTATTGTTATTTTTCTGGTAAGAATTGCTGGTAGATTAAAAATGGGAGACAGGCAACACAAATACTTACTTACTTGGGTGGAGGAGACTTTGGCTTTAGGGTAGAATAATGTGTTGTGTTACGTGGCAGCTTTCTGTCAGAGGACCTCAGACATGAATTACTTTTATTAACCTCCCAGCATGGTCTGTGGCAGGTGAGACATGTACCATTTCTCAGGTGGTCAAAAGCTGGCTAGAGATGCTGAGCACTGAATGCTCTCAGATCCCCTTGAGTCAAGCCTGACTTGCTTCTCCACGGTCCTGAGGACACTGGTCCATGTTTTTATGTTGGTTTTTGAAAGCTGCCTGTGGCACATGTCATTAGTAGGTGCTCTGGTCAAGGAGTTAGTGACACACTAGGATCAGAGCTCAGGAGCTCTGGCTTTCTTGCTTTGCTATTTGTCAGGATGTGTTTGGAAGCAGGGACACCACCCCTTGGTGTTTGCATTTCAGAATTATCCTACTGTGAGAAAATCCTTTTTTTCTTTTCTTCACGAATGTCATCTTTCATTTCATGTCTGTTCTTCAAGCACTGCCTAACCCATCTGGTTCAATGGCTGTCTAGACCTCACTGCCTGCTTCTCTTGATGCACACAAGCCAGGCACAGGAGCACCTCCTTCACCCACCTCATCTCCACCAGTTCTCCCACAGTGCCTACTTCTTCTTTTCACCCTTCGCTGCCTGAGCCAGCATCCTCCTGTTGTTCAAGGCAGCCTTTATACACACTTCCTTTTTCTCTGAAACTCTAGCAACACAAGAAGTACGAGCTCAGAAAAAATTAAATAGCAATGGCGAGATTTCCCTCTCAGCTCTTTCTTCAGCGTGGCTTCCTTTGGGAGTCCTGTTCATAATTTTTTGCCATTTGCAACAGTATCCCAGGAACCAAGCTGCAATGCAATACATCTGAAGCTGAGTTTGAACGGGATGCCAGATGCAGACAGGCATACTGGAGAGAGGGGGAAGGAAGGAGGGAAAGTTCAAACATAACTGGACATTCGGCAAGGCCTTGCAAAGCCAACTGGCAGCCTTGTCTTCCAGGGGGCTGTCTGAAAGGAGAGATATGTCTGAATCAGAAACTTCCATCCAAACATGCATGAACTTTGCGAAGGGTCAGGTCCAGATCGGTTCCAGCTGGACACCAGACCCTGATAAGAAAGTTCCTCCCTTGGGCCTCGAGAGCATCTGAATCCTCAGGCGACCTCTAGACTGATCTCTCCTTTCTAGGCTCTCCAAGATTTTTCACCCAGTTACGAGGTCATGAGCTTGCAGGAGGAGAACAACCCACTTTGGGATTGTTTGTTTCACTGTCCAGGGACTTTCTTCTTTCTTCAGTGATCTCTGCGAAGGAATTTTTCAGGAGGGGAGGAGATTCAGCATGACTCAGTGGTATTTAAGAAACAGGGGAGACAAATGAGGAGATCCTAGAGGTACTTCCTTTCTAAATAGCTCAGAGATTAGTAACGCTTTGCCATACTTGTAAATAGTTCACGCACAGACATGAATGCCAACAAGTGCTCTGGAAAGCCGTACCTCGCTACTCCTTGTTTTCGAAGTGCGTTTGTGATTTTTCAGCAACCACCTACCGAAGCCAAGAGAAAATAAAAAGATCCCTGACCTTTCACTGCTCTGATTTCCTAATAATTTGGACACCTTTAATCCTTGCTTCAATCCGCAGGGCATGGTTGTGTAACAGCCACAGTCCAGGAAGGGCCTGGCACAAGAGAAATGTTGGACCTGGAACATATTCCATGTGCAAAAAAGGCAGGAGGGGTGCAAAGAGGAGAGCATGTCTGGGGGCTCACAACAGCATTAACCATATTTCCGTGGTGTTTCGGGAATCAGCAGCACATGGAAGGTTTTTGCTTGTCACCAAAATGGCCATGCAGAGTGGTCAGACAAGTTGGGCAGTGAACGCATGCACATTAATATTTGCTGTCACTGAGGTTGCAAAACAAGAGCAGACAGATTATTTCAGGACTTGGCCTCCTTATCTCCACCTAGCACAGCCTATAAAGTTGCATAAGAAAGCAGGGCTGAATAGAAAGAAGCTTGAGGTGGAAACCTGAAGAGAAACGAAGCAGACACAGCAGCACCAAATGACAAAGCTCTCCCAGAAGGTGATTTTATGATCATGTCAAAGTAGTCCTGAGTTTGCCTCAAACTCCTACCAAACTTAGGCCAAAAGAAGTTAAAATTAAGGAGGCTTCTTTTGTGGTTTGTCATATGCTCTGTGATTACGGACACTCAAAAAGCTCATTCTGCTGCAAGACTCAAGGATGTACACTCCACTGGAAAACTTCCTTGTTTAACACGTATAATTCCCAGTATGCAAAAACTTAATGACTGAGAAAAAGAGGAAGATGTTCCTGTTGTGGTTTAGTGGTCACAAAAGGGTTAATCACCTCCCAACACTTCCAACAGGGACACAGCAAAGGACATGGAGTCCCATCCTTCTCCTAGGCTGCAAGAGCAGCGCAGTGGGGACAACCCTGCAGAAACAGGATCCCTGCAGAAACCCAGCGTGCAGCAGAGGAGACAAAGAGTCTCTGAAGTGCTTTTGATCATATGGAAACCCTGACTTTTATTTTTTAAAAGCGAAGATTTTTTTGTTTGTTTGGGAGACATGAGCATCTGTTTAGTGACTTCTCGGTGCAGGAGACAAGCAACTCATTGGTGTCTTGCCAGGTAAGCAGAAAACAACATGAGGTCACGACAAACAGTTTTCCTTGGGCTCCATCTGTCAGATAAGGACTGTGTCACTGGCAAGATGTTTGTGATGACGAACTCTCCTTCAGTTAAGGAAAGCCAAATGTGAAGCCTGTTAAGGAGAGAACCTGAGGTGCCCTCCCTAGACCAGCAGCAGCCAATTTGCTGCCGTAAGATGGTTAATCTTTCATTAGCTCAGGTCAAAATGAGCTGTGTGAAGAAGAAATGTCTTTGTCATGACACGTCAGACCTGTGGGGCCAACTGAATCCCGAGTGCAGAATCTGGTAGGGGCCATACGGGTGGTTCTGGCTCCAAATTACCCGTGGCTGATTATGTGTGCTGGACTGTGTGCCATCAAGGCGTGCTCTACGGTCCTCTCCAGGCTCAGCCTGCAGGAGACATGCATGTGTTATGGCCTCACCTTCACCGGCTCTAGAGCAGGCCCTACTTAGTGGCCATTCAAATACGGTGCTGTCAAGGAAGAAGCTCAGCACCTAATAGTGGTGCAGATTAAGATGAGATTAAAAGAAAAGCCGTGATTCACAGGAAGGACGCCATGGAAAACATCAAGGAAAATGAGATGGAATGTGCGGTCATTAGCAGATCGCTTTATTTATGGCTACTGGACACTGCTGTTGTGCCAAATCTTGAATTTATCTGGTGCCATGAATTTCTTCCTTAAAATCATGTCATTGAATTGTTGTTTGTTTTGATTTGCAGTTACCGTCCCCTTAGTTACTTTTACTTTTGCTCTGTGTGTGTGTATGATGCTGTAAAAAAACAGGCCAGTCTGTGGGCAGACAGCACGTTTCTAGCCATGTTTTTCAAATGGCATGGTTGATTCTCTCTGAGTTCACTCGCTTCTCTCCTCCATTTTGGCTTTTGCTTCACCTCGCAGGCTGCACTGCAGTGGTTCCAAACCCTTTCCCTCCCAGTTATTAACGTTAAGCTGACAAGCTTTAAGCAAGGATTTTCAGGTGTCTTTATAAAGCTTGTGTTGGCTGCTAGGTGCTCCCAGGAGGCTGCAGATCCTGGAATCTTCCAGCCTGGCAATGTGCCCAGCCCATTGCAACTGTGACCTTACCAAGATCTCAGTACTGGGATTTTGCAGCTGTTCAGAGGTCTCCAGACACCACAGAAAATGGTTTCTGCTCTCTGAGTCAGCCTGTTGCTACTTCAGATGACACAGACCCCGATCATTTAAGGTTCTCCCGCCGTTCCTTGCCAGAACCACCTTCAGAGTTGGTCTCCTTGAGATGCAGCAACAAGTGGAGGTTTGTGACTGTGTTACCTGTCTTTAGTTTGCGAACGCCAAGGTTTTTGGCAGCTAGCCTTCGAGGAAGGCACACGGAGATGGCAGGATGGGGGTGAGCTGAGATCTCCAGACGATCAGATCGTCAACCAGTTCTGCACATCGGCTGTGCTATACAGAAATCACATCAGCCCTCCTCTCTCATGGTAATGAAATCAGTTATGTGATGCTGTGTGGATCCAGATTGCATTCCAGTAGTTTTAAGCTTCGCAGGCTGCCAGATCACTGTGATAATTGTGCAAAACTGGTGGTGGCTGCAGAAGGACAGGCACAGCTCACCCCTGAGCCTTGCTCTCCCAAACCGTGCTCTCCTCTGATGCACGCTCATGTGCTGGAGCACCCTACAGCAAAACTAGAGCTCAAACTCCGGCTTTTCTGATCATTTCAAGCCATTAAGATTTACAGGTCTCCTCTCTCTTCTGACCAGATGTGGCCATGGTAAGAGCACAGGTCTTCAGCAAAGCAAGGTAGACATTGCTGTTCAGTGACATGCTCATCATCAATCCCTACAGGAGCATTTTTCAGTTTGGAAGCTCACAAGCACATCACATACCCTACACTCTGTGCTGCTGTTTTGCATAACACTTCCCAGCCTGTCTGAACCTAGCCTTGGGCTCTCCCAGGTCTTTTTTATCCTGGGGACAAATCTCTGAGAACTGCAGTATCAGCCTCATGTGTTGCTCAGCTATTAGCAGGCAGCTGGAGGCTGGTTACAGTCAGGTTCGTTAGTATAATAGGTTTCATATCTTGCATGAAGCAAGACCAAGAGGATTGCATTTGCTTTCATGTTTGTTTTGTTGGTTTTGTTGTTGTTGTTGTGGGGTGTTTTGGTTTTTTTTGTTGGTGGTGGTGTCTTTTTGTGCATGTGTGTGTGTTTTCCTCTGATTTGGAGCTCTCAAAGAGTAAGTTGGCTGCTGAAACAAGCTGAAACAGGCAACATTTGGGACATTGAGGGCAGGGGGAGAGTGTTGCTAAACCATCTCATCAGGTATGATACTGTTGTGACACCATCAGTTTGTAGCCCTTTATTTTGCCCCAGGACCTCATGAGATGAAAAGCACCAGCGCAGAAAAAGCTCTGGAGTGACACCTCCCTTGTACTTACCTCTCCTGCAGGGTTTATCAGCCCTGTTTGCAGGATGCAAACAGCAGTTTGTGCGGGGCCACTGGATGTGCACTTGCCTTCAGCGAGTGGCATCTCACAGCCCTCGAGGTCCAGGGTGGAGCTTGCTGAAAGGCCCATCCTTCTTATTTTGGGTTTTCGCTTTGTCTTTCACCAAGCAAGGGAGCTACTACCCACAGCAGTGGAACCCAAATAATTCCTGTAATTAGATTTCTGACAAAATCAGGCCACTGGTTTTCTTCCCAGCACACACACACTCGGAGGGTTGGGTGCAGAGGTTTTAGGGGAAGATAATACACTGCTCCATCAGTCATAAACACTGCGAATTTAATAACGTTCACTCTGCTTTTGTGGGGCTGTTGTGTATTTCATGTCCCTTCCTGTGACTCTTCACCAGACCTTGCTGTGGATGGAAGGCACCTGGCGGGTGGCTTCTCTAGGCCTGCATCCACAGACACATGCACACACCTGCCTTCACCTGGATGAGAGTTAGACATGTCATCTATTGCCAAAGGAGATTTCTTCAGTACCAGAATAACTAAAACTACCTTAAGATACGCAGGAGTTCTTCCAGATTGCAAAATGAAAATCACTGCCTGGAATCATTGCATTCAAAGTAGGGAAATATCCCTTTAAAGAAAGCCATCAGTAGGATAACTAAAGGCCCTAAGGCCAAGCTGGTCTTCAACATAACTCAGCTGAGTCAAGAGGAATACACCAGGGATTAAGTTTGGCCTGATAGCACGAACTACAAGCAAGTGAGAACGATTCCCAGAATCAAGTTGACCTGAAAAATGTATCTAGATTTTGCCCTTAAAGAAATAATTTTCTTAATAGTAATAGATGAAATGAAATGCCTGTCAAAATTATTGCAAGCATATGGAGATGAGACTATCGATGTTGTATGAATTATTTCCTTCAGCAGCTGTATTTTGAGTTCATTCTTTAGCTGTCCTTCTTTAATCCCAAAGTTTGTAGCCTTCCTACTGGTTCTGTTAGATTTACTACCTGCTCTGTCTGTTCTTGGTTTGCTAGAGCCGCAGACCGTGTGTTTTAGGCATTAATCCCTGGTTTGCCACTGAGTTCTTGTGGGATTTTGGTGAGGTTTTTTCTGCCCAGTAGCCTCCAACTCCATCTTTACTGGTACATCAACACGTGAACCGGTCTCTGGGCAACGTTAAGGGTAAAATACCTGTTGTTATCTTCCTGCATTGGGCCCCTGGTCCTCAACTTAATGGCTTGCAAGCTTTACCAAACAAGGATGTCAGTTAACACTAAGACGAAGCTGAAGTTGTGCCTGCATATGAGACTTTCTTCCCAAGAGAGGAGAATGAATGACCACAGAATTAATCTCTTTCAAAGCTCTGTTTGAAACTCGTTTGTTGTGTTTAACTTTTTCTCAGCAAGTCCTAAACGCACACTCGGAAACAAATAGTGGAAAACCCAACTGTAGTTGTTCAAAAAAACCAAACAAAACCGAAGCAGGAGCAATTTGCCAGTGTGCTAAAAATCACTACCAACAAACCTCTATAAAATAAAAAGGATAGCTGTTTTTTGTGTTGTTTTTTGTTTGTTTGTTTGGGTTTTTTTGTGTGTGTGTTTTTTTGGTTTTGTTTTTTGTTTTTGTTTTTGGTTTTGTTGTTTGGTTGGTTTTTTGTTTGTTTTTTTTTGTTTGTTTGGTCATTTTTTAATATTTTTTTATATGTATGTTTATCAGTTTGGGAGCAGTTACCAAGAACTCCCAGGGTTTTTCATTTGCTTCCTCACCTTCTCATATCTTCCAAGAGGCAACAGGACTTTTACATTTTATTTTTCTTCCTCAGCTTTGTACTCTTCAGCCCCAGAATTCACGGCTGCAAGGGAGGGATAGAGACTCTCTCCTGAGCCCCAGCACTTCAGGGATCCCTGATTATCACTCCCTCACCTCTGTGTTTAACCCGTGTTTGGCAAAGCACAACTTGATCTCAATCAAGCCTCCTAGGAGGGCAGCCAGGTTGGATTTGATGGCATCAGGAAATGTGGAATCAACCCTACCCCTGGAATTCATCCCAAAGACTAAGCTCTTCACTGACAAAATCTGTGCTGCTTTCTTACTTGAAATTACTGGGCTGTAGTGTGTTTGTCATGGCCCTTTCCTGGGGTTAAAGACCTTTTTCCTACCACCATTTCTTCCTGATGGTGCTTACGCGTTACAACGACACCATCTCTCACTTAGATTTGGGTTGAATTTAGCAAATTGAACTCTTCAAGTCTCTCAACTTCCCTTTCAAAATTAAGAAACCAACAATGGGGAAAACATTTGGCTGGTTAGGACTGTCTATGGAACCAGAACTGGCCCATGCTTCAGTCTGCAGCTCCTCTCTCCATCCATCCGGAGCTCCTTTGAGGCCCTTTAGCTGCAATATCACACTGGAAACTCAGGTTGGGCTTCTTGTCCGCTCTGACCCCAGCACCCTTTCTTGATTTCCGGATCTGTTTTCCAGGACAGGGGTTCTCCCGCTCTGGTCGGCTGCATCCCGGGCTCCTCGGTGGGGCCTCTGGTTGCCTGCGCTTCCTGCACCACCCCAGTGACCCACATCTCTTCACACCACTGTCCCCACCACTTCATCATCCATTGTTCTGCCTGCCTGGTGTCACCTGCGGGTCTGGGCAGCGGTCGTTGCACATCACCTTATAGATGGTTGAAAATAAAGCATCGAAAATTATTGGATGTCCTATCAGTCCCTGAGGCTCTTCTCTGGGGATGTGCCCTCAGTGACTCCCCAGGGACTTGCTCATTTGGAAGAGCTTTAATCTCACTGCTCCCTAAGCCGCTTACAGTGTGTGCTATTGGTATTGTATATTCTCATGTGTTAAGAGAATATGCTAAGTCAACCACCTTGCCAAAATCCATCCCATCCACAGATTCACTTTTCCCAACCTAACTTTTAACCTCTCCAAAGAACATAATTAGCTTTGTCTGAAAAGCCTGGTTTTCATTTTAAAAGGCTGAACTGACCACCACAAATAGTTGTTGCAGCTTTTAACTCCACTCCGTTCAGTCCCCCAACAGCTTTTCCATCATGTTGTCCACAATTGGTTTCATCCTACTGTGTAGCACAGTTTTGCTGTAAAACCTTGTCATACCCTTGTGATTTTGAAGATGCTGTGACGTGCTGGGAGGTGTTTAGGATAGGGTGTCCAGTGCC
Organism: Pampusana beccarii; assembly: GCA_013399365.1. NCBI lineage: Eukaryota > Metazoa > Chordata > Aves > Columbiformes > Columbidae > Pampusana > Pampusana beccarii. The sequence goes on along the minus strand of VWYH01008008.1, from coordinate 1,713,174 downwards.
TCTTAGAAAGGTCTCAAAGTAGAGTCTCTGCTTTCTCTCGTCTGTCCTAAGTGGGTCAGGTATTGGTCTGAAACTGGTAGAAATGCTCTAGCACGATGCAGCTTCTCTTTGCATGCAGAGGTGGGGGAGTTTGTGCTAGGAAAAGCATGGGAATTTTTCTTTCTCCTTTTTTTAACCACTTTTCCCCTTTGTTAAGTGTTTTCAAACCCAGCCTCAGGCTTGATTTATTTTTGAAAGGCCATTTTTAGCCACTGTTCCTTAAAGGGAAAAAAAAAAAAAAAAGAGTCTACTGAGCTTATTTTTAAAGAAGAAACCACACACATGCACACTCTGTCACAGTTTGTTCACTTCTTGGTATCTCACAAGATTCTCCCTGCCCTGACACCAGCGTATCGCTCCGCTCCTCTTACCTACAGTTATATAACTGCATCAGGGTGGCGGCTCTTTTGCTTTCTAGGCTGGAACACAAAGAGCGAGAGTCTCACAAAGTTACCCAAGTCACGAGCAGCCCATTTCGGAGTAACCCACCTGAACCTACAACTTGTTGCACCGCTTAATTAGTAAGTTTTTGTGTTCAGGAATTAGCGTAATGAAGGCTGGAAAAATGTTTCTTAAGCAGCTATCTGCCAACATTAGAACACCCAGGATTTCCCCCTGGCTCTGATTTGGTTCTCGTCATTGTTAATTTTCCTTTCCAGCTGCCCTGATAATGAGAGACTTTCAACTAGCAGCCCCTCTTCTTGAATCCGTATGCATTTACTGAGCACTATCTGGTAGAGAGACCAGACAGAGATGTACACCAAAGAGGGTGGGATATGGTGGGTTTGTGGTCAAAGCACAAAGCTCTGAATCAGGAAATTATCAGAATCAACTTCAAGAGACGGGTCCAATCCACAAAGCTCAGTTCTGCATCTGCTCCTGCACTTGACCTCCAACTGCCCCGAAGTTTAGGCTGATTTGGTCTGTGTCTGCTGCATGGAGACCACCTTTTCTTTCCTCGGACTTCCACAAAGCAGGTGCTTACTTAAGGCACTACCGAGTGTGCCAGATTACTGAGAGGGTTCAGTGCAAAATTAACCAACCGAATAGCTTCCCAACAGAAAAGGAGTTTGGACCCTGTGGACATCACCTGGCTTGCAGTTGTCATGAGAACTTCCTCAGATTGTCTCCTGAGACGCTCTGTGGGCACGTGGTCCTAGCATGTCCCCAAGCTGGAGTTCAGCAGCCACAAAGCTGATGGCATCCCTCTTCTCCGAGCTATTCGTGTGCATCAAGCTGGAACTATCTGCGAGGAGCAATAACAAATTCCCTCCCCACTGAACAGCACCGTAAAACACGTATAGTATCTAATTCCCAGATGGCAATGTTAAAAACAGAAGGCAACATGTCTGGGAAAGTACCTGGGGCATACCTGAACAATAGAAATAATAGAGATGTAAGAAGAAGATAGATCCTTTGTTTTTGTTTTTGTTTTCTGATGTATGCATGCCTTGTGATCACTTAAAATACAAACAAACACTTTTTTTTTTTTTTGGTAACAGGAAACAGCCTGACTGAATACAAACACCATCAGAGTACTTGAGTATAATAGAAATAGGTGAAAGGTTGGCAGCACAAGCAATGTGCCAGGCTTGTCTGCTCCTGATGTCTGTGTTGTGTCACGTGAGCACATAAATCCTTGGAATCCCTCAACATTTATTTGGATACCAGCACACTGAGTGCATATCTACCTTGCCAGCCACTTGGAGGGTTGTTCTTAAGGGCCAGGGTCACCTAGCTAGTTGGCTTGCATGCTGAGGAACTTGAGGCTTGTATAGGTTTTTATGCATAGATGTTATTTTAGATCCTCTTAGGACAAGGTCTAAAGGACTAATGTGAGGAAGAAGTGGCTGCCTTCCAGGAGCTGAACACCCTGCAGAAACCAAAGAGGGTGAATGTTTTGAGAGATACTCATCCAAACATCAGTGAGACGGAGATACCACCCCAATGAGCAGCAGGCAGCTTCATGCAAGCACACAGGCTTCTGTCTCTCTGCTCTCGCCCCGCCTGCATTTGTTCCTCCTTTGCCTGATGGCACATCTCCCCCGCACAATGGCATGTAAAATCTAATCTCTACTCAAAGCTCTCCAGGGCAGGAACTCACACATTCAGATCCAAATAGGCTACTCATGCCTTTTTAATTTCACTGGATGAGAATAACAACAGCAAGGAAATAAAGTAACAGCCAAAGAATCAAGTCAGCGCAGCGAAACAGGCCCCTTCCCTGTTTAACGACTTACATCCACAGCACCCCAATGGTAGCGGGAAGTCTTCTAGCCACAACCGGAGAATCTATTCCAATTAAGTAGCCCAGAAAGCTCTCAGACATCAAGCGCCTGGTGATGTCTACCATTCCCAAAGCCACATGGACTAGACCATCCCTGCGAAGCATCCCAGGTCTCAGAGGTGTCTGGAGAGCCCCTCGGTGCCGGCTCAGGGTCTGGGAAGAGCAAACATGGGGTTGGTGCACTCCCACGCGCATCTGCTCCCCAGGCTGGCACCGTGCTGATCTCCGCAGCCATCAATCCTGCTGCCATCTGGATGACAGTTCTTGCACAAGACCCGTGGCATTACATAATTCTGAGGCTGTTTACGGCTTCCCGCCCAGCGCACGCCCGCCGTGTGTTCGTCAGGATGGTTCATAGCCAGCCCTGGAGTAAACAAATGCAACTTCACCAGAAAACAGGGGAGCCACACCTCTTTACTCCAGGTGTGCATTTTGGCCCACTATCTGTTTCTCCATAGTGATTAGTGGCTGGTATTTAAGACAATTTCCTAACAGGAGCTGGGATTGGTGGTTTATCTGCTCATTAGCTTGGTAATATCGTTAATTAAGGTTATGTCAATGGACACGATGCCACAGCAGATGGGTGTTATCAGTGGCAACAGCCTTCCAGGGTCTGGGTTCACAGTCTGCCTACTGTGATGCACCGACTAGCATCCTGCCCAAGGTGGGGACCTGTCCTTTCCCCACGCTGCCGCCAAGAGCCGTCCCCACAGTAAATGCATTTTAAGGCGGGCTCCAGAAATCCCCTCAAAAGTCCCAGCTCCCTCACCGATCCCTGTAACCCAGCTGACAAAACAGCTCAGAGTGGGGAATGAGGAGCAGACGTGGAGTTTTGGTGGGACAAAGCAGGGGGGTGAGGGCTGTTACCCTCTGCCATGCCCACTCCAAAAGCAGCAGGCCCTACGGCAGAGGTTGGGTCCCCCACCTACCATGGCTGCTCATTCAGCTGGCTCTGCATTTTAAACTGAGAAAATTAGTGCATTACCGAGAGATGTGGTGGATGCTGTGCCACGACATGGACAGCAGGGCTGGATAGTTTAGAGCAAACAGGCTGGCTGGGCCAGAAGGAATTGGCTTGCACACAGGGTCATCATGATATTCCCTCCGGATTTAAACCATGCACGTCATGAGATCCATAAATCCGTAAATTTTGAGGCTTAAGAAGCGAAGAGCCAGTGTTTGGCATGTCCCGCTCACATGATACTCTTTGATGTTGTAGAAAAGTGTGAAGACCTTTTAAAAGCTTTCATCTTTCTCACATTTTATTCCATGAGATACACAGTTAAGTCAAACACACCCTTGGGTCAAGTTCTGCTCTGGTTCTTTGCAGAAGTCCCAATATATCCCAAAGACTCAGAGCGTTTTAAACATACATCAACAGTAGCATGTGCCGGCCAGAAGAGATTTTAAAAAGCAGTCCTCCAAATGAATGCAGTTTTAGTTGTTTTCCTCGGTTGTTTGAGGTCACTGTTCCCCCGTCCTTGTTAATAAAGATGTGATTAATGACTTTTGGCACAGCCGTTGCCTGAAAGAGCCAACGCTTTAGGAAAAGCAAAACCAGTTTTCAGGTATTTTCTTGAAGGTTCATCTCAGAAACACACAAATACATTTCAAAGCACTTACAAAACGCACTGAGGCCCTCCTTCACCCTCTTTCCACTCCCTTGCAGACACATCACCATTCATAGCCTGCATAATTATATTCCATCTACCTGGAAGAACATTCTTGTGCCTTCAGCAGGAAAGGAACCCCTTTCACACTGCGTGGAACGTGGGTGCCAGCACAGAGCAGTTGTCATAGGGCTTCCCAGCATGGTCATGGCTTTGTGATCCTTTTCCCCAGGCTGAGCAGTACCTGAAACTCCTGAGTGAGGCCCCCATGTGCCTCTTTAAATAAATCACAGCAGTAGGTGAAAAAATATAAAGAAAAATAAAGTTCTGAAGCCTAGTTCTGCAAGCAGGGAGGCTCAGAAATCCTAGTGGTTAAAAGCGAGGCGGCAGAAGCTGAGATTCTCACAGCTGGGCCCAGAGCACTGCAGGGGGGGTTTTGGGAGAAAGCACCAGAAATCAGAGTGTTTACGAGAAGTGCAATAGCAAATGTAAGAATTTAAGCAGTGTTGCCTCTGCTGAGGACCCACTTCTCCTGGATGGGGCCTGTTTCTCACAGCTGCTTCACATGGCTTAGCTTTCCCAATCAGGTGGTTTAAATCTTCGTGTTGGTGGGGTTTAGCCTGCAGCGTGGGGGCCTGCACTGCTTTTGAAAGGATGTCTGAGAGAGGGTGCCTTCTGCTCACGGGCAGGGCTAGGGATGCTGATGCAGACGCACTGGGCGAGTGATGCTGCCTGAAGGTTTGCACATGGGGTATCAAATCTGTGCTATGAATTAGCATCACAAGGGTAAGGACCAAAGCAGAAGTGCTTATGCCTCAGCCTTGGAGGATGCAAGACCCATGTGCTACCAGTGTAAAGAACACATCAGCTCCTTAGCCCTCCATGCTGGCCCTAGTCCTGCTGGATCCAAGCTCTGAGGAGGTGAGCTGGCCTGTCTGAGGCAAGCACAGCGTGGGCCAGGGTTTGCTGCCGGCCTCTGTGACAGCTGGACAGAGAGCTGGGGATGGCTCTGAGAGGCCTCGGTCCAGGCGTGGTACATCACATGCATCTTGCTGTGTTTTGTGGGGCTGCTTTTGCAAGGGGACAGTTGCGTGGCTTCGCATGGGGAAGGGGTGGCTGCACCATGAAATTTGCTGCACCCCCAGCATGCAGCGCTTTGCAGAACTGGTGTTTTTCCAACTGCAGGGAAGTGTACTGAGGAGAGACAGTTTGGATGAAGTTCTGACGTTTTATAATCCAGTGGAAAGAAAGGAATGAGTGCTCTAGTGTGAGCTCGTCTCCAAAGCTGAAGCAAATCCTTTCAATTAGGAGGACACTCAAGCTAAGGGTTTACAGAAATTCCCATTGCTGTGCGCCTTGCCTTGCAGGCACCGTGGTGGCTTAAAGCACCATTAAACTCCGGGCAAGCGGGAGATGTATCTGTGGGTGCTCATCACTGGGCTTCTGGAGTGTCCAGGCCCAAGCAGATGGTGAACTGGCAGCGCTTACAAGAAGATCCTGACCCATGTGCTGAAGCTTCCCCAAAATTGCTGTGGGTGGCTCTAATTATAACCTGTGTCCTACCACCTCCCCTCTCTGTGAGTAGGAAGGAGCCGAGCTTTCTTGTTACCCTAGCTGCCTGTCCGTTACCAACTCGAGATTGCTGGTGGGATAAGGGCTTTCCATTTGTTTGCAGTGCTGATGTCCTACTTGGCAACACATGCCTCATTCCTCCAACCCTACAAAGGGAAGAGCCCCGAGCAAAGCAGGTTCGCAGCTGGCTTAGCAACACGGCTGCTCTGCATTCCTGTAAATTTCCAGGTTCAAGTGCAGTTTGCTTTGCTTTGTTGCCAAGCCAAGTGGACATCTCGTCCTCCTATCCTGCTGCCGAGCCTTTGGGAAGGGTGATGTGATCTGAGAGAAGCGGCGGCTCCGGAGGCAGGCGCGGGGCCACAATCGAGGCAAGCGGTTCAGCGATGGAACCAACCAAAAGCTGCAGCATCCACCCACCTCCGGGCTTCCAAAGCAAAAGGGAAGCTTGCTCTTGAGGTCTGAGGTGAAGCGGTAAGTACGGTATAGATCCAAGTCCCCAGGGCTAGTCTGATTTATTTGGCAGTCCAGCCAGCCGATACTTTCAACCTTGGATGTGACGACTCTCTTTAGCATGCAGCTCATTCTTGGGTTCCCATTATTTGATTCCACGTGGGGTTGGTGTTTATTCATTGTTTTCTTCTTTGTGTGATTGACACAAGCAGGAAGGAAATGTGGAAACTATAGAAACTGTTCTCCATGCTGAGGGAAGGTGCCTCATATTCTTCTGAACCTGACCCCATTGTTCACCATTGCGCCCACAGGCACGTTCTCTGCTGTGTATTGGAAGGATCAGGGCATCCTCATCCAGGTTCGAGCAACGGTCACCAAGCCAGAGTAAAGGACTTGTCCCCCTCCTGCTTGAGTCCAGAGGAGTTTCAACCCTGATTTGGCCAAGGGAGGAATCAGGCCCCTAGTTACTCTATATAAATAGAAGGATTTGATTTCGGGCAGGTGGATATCAAGATGCTCTGAATTTTTTCCCCTGATTTCATTAGTGAGGTGATTTGTGTTACAAGGAAAACTTGTTCTGAAGCTGTCATGATTTACCTGAAATGCATCTGCACTTTGAATTAGGCTCTGGAAACACAAGCAGAATGAAATTGCTCATAAAGGAGAGGTGGAGTGGCTTTTTTTGAGGCTTTAGACTGTTGTGTTCCCTCTACAGCAGAATGCAAAATTAATGCCCTAAATTTAAACACTCACTAGGCTTTTTTTTTTTTTTGCATTCATGACTTGAGAATGAATTCAGTCGTAAAAAGAAATGCAACTGACACATTTGGCATGCAAAACAACCATTGTTTTTGCCAGGGGGTTTTGTGTGCACGTGTGTATGTGTTTATCTGTAAAACAGCTGAAGAGCCTTAATGGAAAACTTGCATGGTGGAAACGTGGGCTTTGCATGCCCAGAAGAAGTTAGCATCCATTTGTGGTCCTCAGTTCCCTTACTGATGATCCAGGTCCTGCCCTAAGGATCTACCCGGCTGTATCCAGTTACAAAGAGTTAACATCATACTAGAACACTGCATTCCCAAACTGTTACATGAAATAATTTAACAATTAATTTTTCAGGCTGGTAACTCACATGAGCTCAGACACAGCACATGGCTTTGTGCATGCATCTTGTTTTGCTGCACTGCTTTCTTCCCAAATGAATGGTGTGATAAAAGTAGCAGCAGCGGCTTAGTGTGCAGCGCCTAAAAAAAAAGTGTTTGTTTCCATTGCAGGGCTTAGCTCATTGTTCCTGCCACTCGTCCTGTTGACTGCCTGCTCAGGAAAGCCACGTTCTCAGCAGCCAGGATCTCCTGCCCGCTCCCCACTGCTCTGCCACCACGTTCCTAAATTCACACCTTTTATCTCCAGTGCCCCCTTCTCCCTCTGTCAAAAGAGGTGGATTTTACTTAACTCACAGGGATGTGATGGGGACTTTTAAAACCTTTGAAAGCTACTTGCAGTTCTTTAGATGGTAACAAATTAATGCACACTGAGGTGTCGGGCAGGAGATACAGGGATGCTGACTTGCCATCTCTCATGAATCTGTCTTTCCTAAGCTGTGCAATAAATTACACCACTCTATATCTTCTGGCCACTGGAGGGTTAATTAAAATTTCCTTATATACTTGAACGAAAATGCCAGCAAGCTCTGATATGATAATATTTGTATCTGAATCATTTTGGACAGCCTTGGGATGAACGGAATCTCGCAGAGGTAGAGGTTTGTTTTCCATTTTACTATTTTTTCCTGGTGCTGCTCTTTTCCCCAGAGGATGGATGGGCAGGACCAAGCCTTCACAGGCCCTGGGAGTTTCCAGCTCTCCAAGCAGGGTCCCTGCCCACCTCTCCTGCCTCCTGCGACCGGGGGGCATGGGCTCATATCGAAGGGCAAGAGATGAGTCAGTCTCCATGCTCGGCTTCTGTTCTGTGTGGCTTCCTGAAAGAAAGTATTGAATTACGCAGCCCAATTTTTTTTTGTTGTTTTGTTTTAAATTTGCCCACCAGATCCGGAACCGAAACCATCAATTCATTTCACTGAAGAGCTCGTTCTCAACTCAAATCAGCAATAGCTACCTCCGCTAGCACCAGGTTTTTACCCACTGAAACAGCTGTCTTGGCTCTCATGGGAATGAAGGTGTGTGTTTTGTGATGTGAGAGAGGTATTTCTTATTTAGAAAACAAGGTGAGGATCTTCCCTAGACACTCACTATATAGCTTTATGTCTCTTCTTGGAGACACATTAACCCTGCAGCCATGTGCTGAGGTGGAACAGGGGAGGGCTGACAGTGGGAAACATGGGGAAGCTCCACCTGAACATGAGATTTGCTATGCCGAGCCACATCGTCTGGTCAGCAAATGACTCCCATAGTCTCCAACTGTCTCAATTTGAGATCTACTTCCCAGATCACGCGCCCGTGTTGCTTTCCGTTTCCATAACCGCGTGTCACATTGGCTGAGCTGAAAGCATCGCAGAAGGGTGAAGACCACAGGACGATGTCCATGGGAAGGAGCTCTGCCACATGTTGGTCTTGATGTGGTGTGCCAAACGCGGACAGCGCTGCCCCAAGCTCCAGTAACACAAATTCTCAGTATCTGCTCTCATATCTTTCAGAGCTGAACCAAAGCCCACTGAGATCAATGGAGTTTTCACGCTGGCGACCATGAGTTTTGGATTCAGTTTCCCGAGATGAAAGTGTTAGGAACAGGCAGGAAATTACCCACAAGGAAATCTGTTTCAATCACCCCCTTTTATGGCAGATGCTTTGGAAATGATTATGTGCCGTGTAAAGAAATGTGGCCTTCTGAATTCATTCAGGCTAATTCTGAGCAAACCCGGAGCTCTTTTATACTGTTCAGGCTGTGAAAAGAGTCATCATGACACAGAAATTAATTTATAACCAATTTAATGTGCCTTTGTTCTGTCAGAACCGTAGAGAGCAGAAAAGCCTGGGTTTACACTGTTTTTCATACTTGTGTGTTGGTCAAGAGTGTTTTGGGTTTTTTTCTTTAGCCCAGTTACTACTGCAGTTACAGTGATAGTGTGAGCACTAGATCATCAGGCAGACAGAGTGATTCCCTAGAGTGGATGTTGTGATGGCTTTATTCAAGTATAATTTATCCCCCTTCTCATAAAAGAATAAGCCCCAGACTTCTAAACACCTCTGTAGCATTACAATTCCAAGCACAGCAGGGAAGTTCCCTGCTTTCCCACACACAAACACAAGCTCCACAATAAATGTTAGGCCCAAATAAGCAAGCATCTCCTTGCTTCATAACGTGGGAGGAGTTCAAAAGAAAGTAGTGGGACAGATGATTCAACTTTGTCAAAAATCTCATTTGCAATGGCCTTGACAAACTTCTCTTACCTTCTATTTGCTGCAATTTTGTGTTATTTGACACACATATTGAAAGGCTTCCAACAGACACCAGTGGGCTTGAGTCTACCTTCAAGTGCCTCAGAGAGTCATCTTTACAAAGTGTCTTCTCATTCCCACCACCAACTCAAGCCCTGGAAGTGCCAAGCAACCCCTTGGGCAAAAATGAGTTGTCGCATATAGATTGATCTGAGCCACTCTGAAAGCTGACTTGCTCACACACCTGCAAAACTCTTAAACAGAGAAGTTCTTATGGATTTTCCTTTTCTATGCACAATCATGCCCCATCTGATATTTGTTTCAGTTTGGGGCTGAATTTTTTCTCTCCGTGTTTTAAATTGCAAATCCCTTGGGATAAGGAATCTTGACTCTTTTCTCTAAAAGCACTAGATCTAGCTGGGCTGTGTATAAATCACAGTATCAGAGACAACCATGAATTTGCTTATCTTTCCCTTGCAGGGGAGGGCTGAAGGATAGCTGTTAAAGTTGTCTTTGGCCACTCTATGTTAGAGATCCCCTGGATTGGAATAAAAAGCCAGGGTTTTGGTCTGACTATGCAGGAGGACAATCCAAAGTCCATCCACGAGTCCTCCACACCATTTGTAAGCAGCTGCACACTTGGCACTGCACTCAGATGACTTCCAGTGCCTTTACAATGAGAAGAGCCCAAACTCTCCCTGCTGATGCTGAGAGGGGGCAGTGCAAAGAGAGGGCTGACCCCTTCACAGACCAGTTTACCAGGAGATCCAGGAGCTTTTCCAGGTGCTTCAGCCACATCTAACCCCAGTGATGTGGATATAAAGCTGATGGCATGGGAGGAACCACAGGTCCAGCCTCGTCACTGCCTGGTTTTGCAGGGGTACCCCGAGGGGCTGTGTTCGGGAAGGGGTTGTAAAAAGCCTTGCTAAGACCAAGCAAGGCTGGGTGCAAAGCAAAGGGAGACCACAGCTTGCTTTCTCCCGGCAGAAGGAGGCCTCTGTTTCTTATTCCCACAGCCCTCACAGTTTCACTGCCCACGTGGCTGTTTCAGGACAGCCTCCCCAAACCACCTGAATCTCAGGAAGGACAGTTAAAATGATGCTCTTGTTCCCACTGCAGCATCTCCAGACTTAAGACAGCGCTGAGCCCATCGCTGTCAAATGGCCTCTGTGTTACTGGCAGACGGACTGGTCACCAAAATCAACCTCTCTGTATTTCTTTAGCCTGAACATGCATTTATGGCTCGCTTCAGCCAGGAAATATCCAGCACATGGTTAGAGTTGGGTGCCTGCTCCAGTTCCCACTCAAGAAACAGATATTCACCATGTGAACCACGGTGCTACTCAGTCAAAACAACTCAAAATAAGAGCGCCGTCTACTAACAATGAGAGGGATTTTTTGGTATAAATTACTCGGCAAATAATCCTGCACCTCAAATGCATTTCAGAAAATCATGACCTATTTCTGGATGACTTATCACGCCCACGTGTGGCAATATTCCTCCAATAAATCAGGTGTGATGAATTATTTCGTTGTTGCTATTATTATTATTATTATTACTATTACCTGCTTTGGCCACCTTAAATGTTCTGAGACAAGATGAAAGTACTGAAACTTCTGGTGCCTCCCTGCAGAGTCGCTATTGTGGGAGTGAAAAAGAGAAGAATGGACCAGTTTTTAGTAAAACTCATGGTTTATGTAAAGCATCTGATTCAAAACCTATTTTCTATGTAGCCTTTTCTTGCAGACTGAAATAGTAGGCTGCATTCAAACTAGACTTTTAGCTCAGTGAAAAGGAAACGCTGATGAAAATCACGACTCAAACACCCTTGAATCATTTAATTCTATTTGTTTTTTTGGTGGGATACAACCTGAGCCCCATTACATTGCTGTACAAGGAAACTCAGCGGAGAGCAGAAGACCAGCCTTAGGCTTAGGCAGCCACTGGACCACAGGCAAAGCCAGGGGGTGGAATTAGGACCAGACCAAAGTCCATGGTGGCTTTGCCGTCAGTTTCAGCAGGGACAGACTTCACCTTCATTACCACTTCAAGTGCAGCCCCGCAGGAAGGAGTACATTTCTGTTCTTAAAACAGGCATCAGTTGCAGAGTTCAAGTCCTTCCAAGGGCAGCCCCTCTTTCCTCGTTGCATCCACCCCGAGTGATGGAGAGCAGCCATGCACAAGGTGCCGGGCAAAATCCATGCCCCACTTCTCTGTATGTGCGTGGCGGGGTTCCCCTCTCTTTGAACCACCCACACAGAATTCATGACACCTGTCCTGGCTGCCCCGAAGATTTGTGTTTCACTTGCGTGACTTTTGGGTCTTGGTATCTCTGCAGCAATTGCAGCTTCTGAAAAACGTTTCAAACATTCCTGCCCAGGAGGCTTTTGGTTAACAGGCCATCATCATTTGGGAGAAATGAAGGTACGAGGCAAACTCAACGTGCAGTGAGCGTGCACTCGTGCCTTTGCCCACAGAGCTGCGGTGGCGCAAGCAGACATCTCTGCAGAAATCACTGTCCCGCTCTCATTTCTACGATCTCTAAGTAGCTTCCCATTTTCTAGATACATAAAAAAAAAATATTTATAGGTATCAGGGAAGTGGTGACACGAACTCAACCTAAAATGCCTTGCAGCAGAAAAGAGCCAAAGTTCCTTGTTGCGGCTGCCAGACAAACCCCATCGCTTGGTTCTGCCCCTCACATGCGCGGTGTCACAGCACTGGAGGTGCTCAGTTCAAGGGAAGGTTGTCACCACGCTGCACTGTGCAGCAGTGATGGTGAGATATTGCATCTTAGGTGAAAGGGGACTGTCACTGAACAGTCACAGCAGAAAGGTACCTCTCTAAGGAAGCCAAAGCCAACACCTCAGAAGCTACAAAATAGTCATAAAAGGTGCTCAGGCTGCAATGTCTGATGAAATATGGATCAGTGTAATTGTTTCTTATGCTGCTGAAGTATGCCAGAAAGGAACACAGAGACTCTAAGTATTGTATTACCACTGCACACTTGAGTGGCTACGGCTAACAGCTTATCTTCACTTACATGCTGACAGCACCAAGCAAGTTGATTTATTTTCCGTGCTGTCTTAAATATCAGAGAAGATAATGCATATCGTAGAATCTGAGGCAGGGGATACAGCAGGTGAGCTAAATGCATGCTTAAGCAGAGCTGCCTCACTTCGACTTACCTGAGCGTTTGCTAAACAGAGCTCTTCAGAGCATTTGTGAGCCGGCATCCACCGAGGGGCTTTGCATGTGGCAACAGTGATTTGCTGAGGTAGCTTAGATAAGCCACAATCGCACTGATCATTTCCTACTCCCCTTTCTTGAACTCTTTTGTCATACACTTAACAAATATTGCTCCCAATCAAGAAGTGTGTGTGTTTAGCAGATTTAGACAGAAGATTGGTTTCACATTATTTGCCTTCTGGTTCTGAAGCTCTGTGGAGGACATGTTTTCAGGCTGTCTCTCCAACCACAAGATTTAGAAGCTTATTTTTCTACTTTTTTTTTTTTTTTTAAGAAAGCCGAGATTCTCATGTAATCACCTGCCTCCAGCAGCTGAGGCTTAAAATACAGGACCAAATATGGTTTGAAGTGGAAACAATGAATGATCAGCTTTTCTCACATGAGTAGTCCCCTTGAAGGCTAAGTGTCTATACTCATGAGCAAAGTCACTTGTATATATGAGAACTTACAGAACCAGAACATGAACAAAATATAAAACTTAGCTTATCCTAGAAATACAAACCTTGTATAAACTTTTTGGTTTGTAGTTGGGCGAAATATCCTTTTTCCTAAACTGAAGATATTTTAAATATTTTTTCCTTTCCTTTGTAAAAATACCTGCTTAGATACGGATGTCTTGTAAGCCCTACTGTTTTAAATAGTTCTTTAAATGTTTCAGTAAATACTAAGAAAGCTTAAGGCAATAACAGAAGTTTATGAGTTTTTAAAAGAGCTTGTTCCTTTCCCTCCCACATTATGTTGGGTTTTTTTCAAAAAAAAGTCACATAACCTACATCTTTATCTGCTCCAGTCTGAAGGTTTCTATTTATAGTTTTTGGTTATGAATGTTTTTTCCTATGAAAAGGTCAGACCTCGCACATATACAATGGTGGAAAGCCCTGCTTATTAAAAAGCAGGCAGATGGATTTGTTAAAAAGAAGTCATTTCATAAAGCAGCTGCTGTGAAAGGAGGCTGCTTTAGCAGAAACATCCTCATGCTGCTTTATGAGAAAAACAGGTAAAGGAGTTCTGTTTTGCGGCTAAGTAATTTTTCCTTTCCCAGCCTCCATCCCCACACACACAGCACGTTCTTTACCTCTATTTACATGCTTTGTCCTACACCCACGCACACACACATATGTGCAACCATACACACACACATTAATTCGTCCCATTTTTCCCTCCTCCACTGCCCTGGAAAGGCTGAAGGAGGTGATGCTGTAGCATTTCAGCTTCTTCTGCATGGACCAGACACCCCTGAACTGTTACCCAGGGCTCACCCAACGCCAGCCACACTCAGTTTCTCCTGTCCAAAGCAGATTGCGAGTGCCCTTGGTCAGCACTGCGGATTTGGGGTATCTTGGGAGGCAGGTCCTGGCCCTGGGGCTGGGGTCTGCAGGTCAAGACCCCACCTGGCTGAGGCAGTTCCTGCTCAGGGTGACCTGGGAAGGGCTGGGGGTTGACTGACAGGTGTCCTTCACCAGCACCCAGAGGAGCTGCATAACCCAGCACAGGGTGTTGCTTCAGAGGATGGCATCATCCGGGGTTTCAGACCTTGACAACAGGATAACAGCAACTCGCAACCTCCTGCATGATAAACAACCAGCAGAGACCCTTCTCATTTGATGATGGTGGAAAGGAAAGGTCTTGGCTGCTTTGTTCTAGCCCTGAGCTTTGATTAGCTGAATGAAAACCACTTTATCCCAAAAGCTTTTCTCTCCCTCCTTCTTCCTCTCTGAAGCATCCTAAGCACTCCCCACACCTGCAACACACTGGGGTGCTGCAAACAGTGCACATAGCCTCATATTTCCTAAAACTAAGGAAGTCTTCTCCAATATTTTGTGAAATCATATGCAAAACCCCCAACTCCTTTAACTTACACTTTGAAAATAGCCACTTATCCCTAATTCTTGGGTACTTCGTACAAAAATATCCCCCATACTCTGACAGTCTGTTCTGCTTTGAAGGAGCAGCCTGTGCAGGAGGGGTTGGGGTCACTGGTGAATGCAGGAGGTGTCTCCCCCAGCCTCCAAGGGCACATCCCTCTCAGGGTTTGGTTTCCAGGGGAGCACTGTGTCATATTCACTCTGAAGGGTTTTTTCTGTACCAGCTCCTGCTCAGCAGCACGCCCAAACAAGTTGTCCTCATGGTGTTAAACTCCAGGGTCCACCTGTGAAGGAAATTATTTGCCACATTAGCATTCCCACCACTGTTGCTATCTGTCTTGCCACTCCAGTGAGGAAAAAGAAGGATAGATTCATTGGGAAACTTATATTTTGCCACAGTAGTCTTGGCCCAGCACCTCTGGACTTATTCATCAGCTTCTTCTGCTACCATGAAGTAATGGTCTGGGTGCCAGGACTTCCCTGACAGGCACGGCCTGCTCCAGGGAGGCAATAGGTCTCATCAGCCCTGGTTGGCACCATTGACCTCCCTGGGTCCAGTCATATGGGGGGGCAGCTCCATCCACACTTCACATGTGCTCCTCGATTCGTCTCTGCTGACGGCTCCACACACAAGATGATCCCCCATGTGCTCATCCCAAATACCCTACTTGGGGCAACAGGCCACAGAAGAGCTGGGCTCCCGGGCTCCCGGGCTCCCATCCCAAGCGCAGCAAAGCCCTCATTGCTGTGTGCAAGAAGACCTAAGCAAGCCTCCTGTTTAAATGCCATTTCACCTAAGCTTTCAGCAGCAGAACCCGACAGCCTTACCCAATGCCAGTCAAGTTCTTGATGGAGAGATACGGCAGCTTACGCTCACCTGCAGCACAGTATTAATACCAGCAGATTATCATCCGCAAATTTGCCACCTGCTTCCACCAACAAACACAAATCTTCTTAGCAACAAAACTCATGGGATTTAGAGCTTAGGTGGTGCTACAATATTTTGCCCCAGGTTAATCTCGCCCATTTTGAAATCTGATCCAACATCTCATGGGATCACGTAGTGATCATCAGTACAGCTGGAAAAATGGCACTGAGGATGGGCAGCATATGCACAAGGAAGGCTGATCTAGTCCAAAAGTCAAAGTGAGTCTGGAATTTGGAAATGCAATGAAACATGGGCCTCCATACAGACCATGTAGGTGTAGTGTTATTTCTTTATCTGCAGTGAAATCAATAAAAACGTTTAGTACAGCAAGAGTGGAAAAACAAGAAGAAACAGTCTTTCCAGCTGACCTGCTGTGCCGCTCTCCTGACTGTTGTTTCAGAGATGAGCTTCTGATAGCCGTGCAACCCAATGCAACTGGGCTTTGGCTCACCTTACATGCCCTGTCCCACTCCCAACTCCTAGGATACTGCAGAAGCATTAATTGCTGTCTTTGCAAAAAAAGAGCATCTACTTGCACCACAAGGCTTGATGCATGTAAAAGGAGATACATTAAGTTACAAACCACTGTTCCTCTAAGATGCCATGTCTGTATGTGTACTAGGCTGCAAGTTACTCCGGCAAGAAAAGGCATGTTACAGATTTGTGAAGTACTGTGCACATTAGTCAACATGGCCATTAAAACCAATATTGCGGTTGTGGAGGCAGATATTAAAATGCTCATATCTTTTATGGTAACCATATTAATCCAAGAGGAAATCAATTTATGATGAACTTGATGGTGGCCAAGACTGAGATGGTTAAGCTCTCCCTCTCTGCAGCACCACATAGGAGACAGCTGTGCAGCCCAGTTCTGCTGTGCCTGGCAAGCAGGGTCCCAAATCTTCCCTTGCTCTGAGCATCTCTGATCCCCACCTGACCTCCCTCAGCATCATCCACATTACCCTGGCTTGGTGTCCCCAGAGTTCCCTGAGGATTAAGACAACGCGACCCACTGAGATGTAGGGGAAGAGTGCCCAGGTCTGTTGGAGAAAGGACTGTGCACAGTGATACTGGGAGAGGTGTGCAGCCCAGCAGCGCCATACACCTGCCTGCCCAGCTGTGAATCTGCAGCCCAGGGGAAAGTGAACTAGCTCTGCCCACACCGCTGTCATCGCAGGGGGGCTAGGGAGTGGGGAGGGCTTAGTAATACCGAGAACAAAGAAGTCTGCCTTAGTCAGATATTTTTAATGATCTCTCCCCACACAGGGCAGGAAGTGAAACTGAGGTCCCAGTCGATCCCCCCTCCCTCGCACTCCCCCTCGGCAGCGAGCCCGCCCGCGTGGTCCCACCGTGCCGGTGCATGGCAGTGAGCGGGACATCATGCTTTCAGTCAGTAGGGTTGGGATGCTGCGAGCTCGGCTCCCACACCCGCACCCACCATCCTCCCCAGCACCACAAGGCGCCATCCACCCCCACACCACCCCTCCTGCCCACCATGGGCATGGCTGGGGCATGGGAGGAGCATCAAGACTCGATTTTTGACCTGCCATCATATAATCTAATATGATCTCTTCCTGGCCCCATTTCCAGTCCAAATGGGACCTGCAGAGCCTGGTGAACCCCCCAGTGACCGAATGTCCCTAATCTCAAGGTAATGTGTGGCCAAGCTGGTTCCTGGCAATAGTAGTTCCTTGGGAATTTGTGGCAGCACTGATTGTATTGCTGCCATAGATAAGTCTGTCCCTCCTTTATGTTCTCCCACTGACTGTATAGCACGTAGAAGGCAGGTTAGAGAAGCGTGATCCAACTCCTGTGCAAATGCAGCCTTTTCTGAAGCAGAGTACAGGTGCTGTATGATGTTGCACAGCAAGGACACCAAGCAGCTCAGAGCAGACACTGAAAGAAGCGGAGGGTGGAACGCAGGAAGCATTTGCTGCCTGCCGAGGCTCCCAGGTGGCCGAGAATTCCCAGTGCTCGAGCTTTTAACAGCAGAGCTGCAGATCAGCAGTCTCCTTGGGAAACAACCATCTTCCTGCCCTCCGGGACAGAGCACAGGCTTCGTCCAGCCCTGCGCTGTGATTCAGCTTGCAGTTGCTGAGGGTGGGTGTCCAAATGTTCCATAGAGAGATGGTGGCTTGCTCACCTTGGATGCTCTGGAGGTGAGGTTCCTGCTAGAAACGTACAGGTAGTGACATCCCACTGTGGCAAAGCCCAGTGTGCAGGACCCAGATGAGCCAAAAGGAAAGATGTGAAGATGCTGCTGCTTTGAGTAACTGTGGGTGAAAACTGCAGGACAGATCCTGACCTCAGATTCCCAAGAAGCCCTTTGAAAAGTGATGTCACATGAATGCGACTGGGGTGAGGAGGATGTTACATTGCAAGCTCTTCCCAGCTGCTTCTTGATACCTGTTCCTATGGCAGTCGAAGGAAGGAAAAGTCTTAATCTCCCATCGCTGTGCTGGACCCTCAGATGTCCCCAGCCTCGAAAGTGAGACCGTGAGGGATGCCACCACCACATTTGCTTCAGGGAAGCCTCATCAAACCATTCAGTGCTACTGTGCCTGGGTGGTTTGGGGTGGTCAGAGTGCATTTCTACTGTGTACAAAGTGGCTGGGCAGAAGGAACAGTTGGCAAGCAGATTAGGACCTTGGGTCCATTCCCTCTAACAAGGACAACTCAGGGGAAGTGACCGAACAGCAGCACAGTCCTTCCTCCTGTTAGCCTGATCTGCAGGGCTCGGTCAAAGGTCTTTTTATTACAGTTCGCTACTCCAATTAAAACATCCTACAGATTGTGCTTGGCAGGCTCTCAACGGCATTGAGAACTAAAGCCTGTTAACAGGACACAATCAGTGAGGTTTAGGGCTTGAAGTAAGCCAGAGGGGTAAGGAGCATTTGCCAACTGCAATGTGCCAAGTCCAACGGTCTGCCCGTTTTAATTCTGGCTGTTAATTGCTTTCCAGAAGCACCCACAAGTCCCAAGTGATAATCAGAAGCCAGTGGCCAAAAATGTACATGGCCGGAGCAATGGGAAGCCCAGTGGCTCTCTTGCACCCGGGATGTCCCCATGGACCAAAGAAGGGTGGCAGGGGCAGGGTGGTGGCCTGTGCCAGGGGGCTTTTGTCAAGCCAGCATGGTGGGCTTGAGGACATAGTGTCCTCCTGCCTTTCAGCCCACTGGGCATTTCGCACACTGTGGCGGGATCGCTTGGCTGATTGGGAATTCAGTCCCTACAGGAGCCGTTTGAGATATGTCAGCTGTTTTCCGATGATCACCCCGTCTCTTACCTGCTTCAGAGCGTGGGGCTTTGCAGAAGGATTTTCACCAGCAGCAAAGCAACCAAGCAGCATTTCTCTGGGGTGCAAAGGAGAAACTAGAAATAAACAAAAGACGTAGTTGCCTCATACACTAAGGAACAACGTCTGAAGTGATGGAAAGAGATCTGCGTTCACGAGTCCCTGCGTGACAATTCAAGCTCAATAATAACCAGAAAGGAGATATTTCAGAGCCTCTATGGAAAGGAAAAGGGAGAGGGGTCACAGTCCAATTCCCATATTAATTGGCTTATGGGGAAAGCATCCAGCATAGGGTCTGATGACCCATTTTGACAAATGTGTAGGACCGTGACCTCTTTGCTAAGTGAAGTCCTGGCTAGGGAGTTGCAGGCGAGCTGTGGCATTGAGCTGGCAATGTGTGAGCACTGCTGTGAGAGAACAAGACATGGCATGAGCAGAGGGTGCTCTGCTAAACTCTTTGCTCCTGATGGATCAGTACCGACTTGCAGCAATGCAAGGGACGGAGGGCAAAAGAAACAAGCAGGATGAAATGACCAGTCTGATTTCCTCACGCAAACTGAAAGAAACATAAAGTGTGGACCTGCCCCTGATGAAAATAAGGAGTGATTCACACCAGTCTGGAGGCTGTAGGATACAACGATTTTCTTCCTAGCTTAGGTCTAATGGCAAGCGAGTTTGATTTTACAACTAATTCACTCTTAATAACCTATGGGTGTTGTTAATGACTGAGCCAAAGGCACATCTTTTAGATAGAAAAGTTTTATGTTGACAGAGGGTCTATGTAACCGTCTGGGGTTTTTTTGTTTGTTTGCCTTTTTTTTTTTTTTTTTTTTTTTCATTTTGAAACATATACGTTTTCCTTATTGTTTCTGACACCTGTCAGCAAAAAGCACAGCCTTGTATATCTCCTGACATCCCTGACCAATGTACAGGGAATGGCCCTGCACGTGGTGTGGGAACTGTGCCAGCAATTCCATAGATCAAGCAGAGAAAACAGATAATGCAAATAAATCATAGGCACAACAGAGGAGTCTCCCTATAAGGACTGGTGGCCTTAACCTCATCCAGACCAAAAAGAGTCAAAGGTTAACGCAGGTGTCACTTGAAAGGTAATTTTCTATTGATTTGCAAGTAGTTCCCTGACCTACTGACCTTTGTGATACAGGAAATAGGAGTTCCCCTGGAGCAACCTATGTGCAGGCAAATGTGTTGTTTACTTTGGTAGTCCCTCTAGAATTTATAGGCCCAGGCAGGACCAATATAGATAACCTGAGGAATGTGGTAGCCCTTGTAAAGATTTCTGCCTCGCACTTAAATATTTGGGCAGCAAAATAGCAACCTTGATCATAACTTGACAGAAGAAAGCCACAAGGGCGCTGTCCAATTTCTACATCCTCTTACAGGCAATAAAAATCACCCATAAACAATTTTCAGGCAGTGCCTCAGGAGCTCTTTCCAAGGGTCAGCTCAAGACTTGCTGGACATGATTCATGTTGTGCAGGGGTGTAGCTCCATTAACTTTGTGGAGCCGTTCCTGGTGTGTGCAGCTGGAGGGGCTGGATGAGCTGCATCCAGGAACGTGCAGCACCATGGTGCTGCTGGGGGGAGCCACGTTTTGGGCCAGTCTCGTGAAGCACCTCCAGAAGCTCAACTATGAGCACCAGTCCCTGGCTAAACAGGTTGTTGAGTTTGGAGCCAGCAAGCAGCAGCAAATCTTCTGTGGCTTTGCCACAGATTGGGAAATGTGTAGTCGGAAATTTTCCTCCTGTTTCTTCGGAAGGAAACCGGGGATTTTTTTAATGAACAACTGAAAACTTCAAAAGGCTTAGCACGGAGAGATGACTGCGGTGCTCCCTGGGGATTGTAACAACTTCTCGCTCTCCCTCTGCTTGTGCTGCCGTTGATGGTCCATGATTCAGAGCCGATCAGAGAGGAGATAGCACGCGTGGGGAGCCCGCCTCTCGGGAAGCACAAAAGGGCGTAGAGCTTCCAACCTGAGAGCCGGCAGCAGATTTCCCAACTCAGAGAGATTTGTGTTTACAAACAAAAAGTGAATCTTTTCAGCGCTGGAAGGATAAGGAGGAAAGTGGTGGAGAAACAGGGAATACAGGGTTTTTTTTTGTCCACGTGCAGAAGAAATGCAAAGGACACCTGAACATCCTGAGCTCTCCTCTCTGACCTCCAGCCATGCGAGACAATTCAGCACATCAAGGTCTGCCACACTTCTCAGAGCCATGCTCAACAGCCCTCCCACTCCCGTCGCTGGTGCTCCCACACTGCCACAGGCACTCCCAGTGGTTGTCCAGGCTGCCTATGGTGTCCAATGCAAAGGAAGGGGCCACCGTCCAGGAACTGTGTCTGAGGATGGCAAATGGCAAAGGAGATAGGGCTTCTCCTCCACAGTGTTTCATGGCAGACAGGAGGTGTCGAAGCTTGCAAAACTGTTGCTGTCATTCAGCACCTCCTCTGGTTATTGCTGAGAGCAAGGCTCAGGGATGAGGATGCTGCAGAGCCTCCATGGCTTGTCAAGAAGAGTCTGGATCAGGGCTCAAAGGGTCTGCCAGCTCCAGGGGAATCCAATTCTCATCCTCCCACAGAAAGACTCTCAGACATTTCTTTTCAGCTCTGCTTCCCACACCCCACCCCAGCCCAATTCTCATTCTTGGTTCCTCTCCTTTTCCTTCCCACTCCCAGGGCCTTGATCTCCCTGCCAAGCCGGGTCTTCTCCAGCACACTGCTAGCTTCTCCTGCCCCACACAGCCTTCTGCCAGTGATGCATCCAGGCCCGCCTCAAAATTTGGGGCACAGAACCTGGCAACTGCACCTTGACCCACCCAAGCTGGGAGTCTATCGCAGCCTGGGGACACCGTGCCCATGTATGACTCAAGCTGCTCATTACCTGCCAGGGCTGTCAAGCAGGCAGAGCATCATAAACCCTGTGTTTTGGGCTGGCTTCCCAGGAGACCCAATTTCACACAAGGATTTTGGGTACGATCTTGGCACATCCGGGTGGTAGTTGCAGCTTCAATCCAGCCAGGCCTTTCCCTACCCACTGGGGAAACCGAACATGGCAGCCTGGTGCCCCCACCTCCCTTTTGCAACGCACCACTTCTCTCCTACTACCATGTACACCTCTGCTCCATGGAGCAAGTCTTGCTCTTGGTAGAAACCAGTCCACAGCCGAGGAACCTTCATGTATGCTTGCATGGCAAAGGCATCATCCCAAAGATGCCAAACCAGGGCTATGATGCTGAAAGAAGTTAATGCTCCAAGGGCTCCTCTGGCTCTCCAGTGGAGTGGGACAGACAGGGATTCAGTGGATGTGTGATCCAGCAAAATAGTTTTTGGTGGCTTCACCCCCGTCACCTCTGAGCCAGGGATGTGGGTTACCAGCTTTAAATAGTCTGCGGCAGGATTGCCCCACCTTCCACAAAGAAGTACAAGAGTGCCATGAACTTGATTTTATATGTGAAGGAACCAGACACAGGAGGGTTTAACCATACCCCACTTTTCCAGAGCTGCCCAGTCCCTGCAGAGGACCAAAGTGAACCCAGGTGTGAGCTGGGTTGGACTCTGCTGAGTTTTTCTCCCCTAGATGTGCAGTACCTGATCCACAGGCTGTTGCTGTTCCTTGGTTGGAAATAGTATTTACTCGCTGAAGGAAAAATTTGGGTAAGGCTATTTTTGGATTAGGAAAGAGGAAAATAAACCCTACAGAAGAAGCAAGTTTAAAAACAGCTGTCACCAGAGGTGACTGTTCTTTGTTGCCCACAGTTGGTCCATTTCACTGCAGAAAGGGTGGCAGAGCTAAAGCCGAGGATTGAAAGAAGCTCAAAAATGCATTGGCAAGGCAGCCACTATTTCCACCAGCAATCTTGTGGGTCTGCTGCAGCTGGACAACGCTCAACTCTGCAGCAGGGCAAGGCATTGACTGCCCTCAAAATGTGTTCTCCACCCATACTTACAGGGACAGTCTTCACAGCCTTCCTTTTGCCATGCTGTCACCTTTTCACTGATACAGTGGGCACTTGTGTCAGCTCCTCTGCAAAGGGCAAATGAGGTTTCAAGTGCAAAACCAGGGCATCTTTTAATAGGCCAGATCAGCAGTACATAGGAGGCAGGAGAAAATTCACAACATAGCCCTCTCTGAGAGAAAGCCTTTTAAAAAGAATTAGCTTGCAGCCTGTGACCTTTTTTATATGCACAAACCCAGGCTTCGAAGCAGAAGGATGCTGCTGGGTGGTGTTAAAGGTTGATGGCTGCTCCTCCCTACACAAACTCACCCAGATGCTGCCGAGGAATGGAGCGGCAGTTGGTTATTATTTTTAGCGCCTTGTTCACGTGGTCTGAGGATCAGATGCACATTCCCAGATGCTCATTCCACAAATGCCGAGATCCCTCCAACCCTCGCTGCGCGGATGGATGGAGCCGGTGCAGCGCATCGCAGAGCTGGGGGTAACGGCAGGGACTGGTGATTTAGCTGCCCCCCATCCCGCAAACCCACACATACACATGCACGTACACGCCACCTGCTTCGTTCAGGAAGCCTCCAGTGAAAAAGGCTTTCTAGGAAACTTGAATAAATATGGGGGAGGAAGTCAAACTGCATCAATCCATCAAGGCATGCATGCTGCCGAGCAGCCGGTGTCCCCCGAGGACACGGGCTTGCTGGGAAGTGGACGGGCTGTTCTTTCAGGGGAGAAGCAGGAGAGCGAGAGGCAGGGGCTGCCTGCAGAAGGACTGGAGTGGTAGGAGGGGGATGCAGGAGAGTGGGAGCTGGACCTGCCAGGGACAGAGAGCCAGTCCCTCTGCCAGGCGGTGACAGCCAGCAGGTGCTGGGTTAGGGACCACTTCCCATCCTGCAAGGAGAAGGTGGTTCAGGAGGGTGCAGCGAAGGAAAAGAGAGAAAAAACAAGCCCTGTAGTGAAGAGCAGTGACTGCATCCTTGGCTCTGTCCTGACCTCTGCAGAAGCTGGAAGGGGACTCTGGCGTGTCCGAGGTGTGGGGAACAGACTGCGCACATGCAGAGCATTCACAAGACATGTGATCAGTCTAACTGTGAAGAAACATGTTAGATCCCTTACCAGTGCCCACACAGCTCTGAATGGGCTGCCTGGCATCTGAAATGTCAAATGAAAGTCTGAGGCCCTCACCTTCCACATAGCCAACATTTCTGGGCAGAGAAAAGAGATGCCCAGGGTAAACCAGGCCCAGGGAAGTCTTGCTGGGAGGTGATGTGGTACAGGAGTTGAATACCACCAGGCCTGTCCAGCTATGCAAGGTGAAACAAGACCCAGAGGCCTCGATCTGAAGCCATACAGATGCAGATTAGGCGTAAGATGTGTTTCTATCAGGAGGCTTAATTAACCACTGGCGCAGCCTTGGAGGGCTGTGATGGATTCTCCATTTCTGGCAAGGGTCCCGTTTGCATTTTGATGTATCCTTGCTCTTGTTCACGCACCGATCTCAATCTAGTGGCAAAACTGATAGGAGAAAGGCCCGAGGCCTGAGATCCCCAGGCAATCAGCTATGGAGCATTCGTGCTGGTGTTGGTTTAGGCACCGGTGGAGATTTGGGCTGGCTTCAAAACCACGAAAAGGCAAAGCCTTGCAGATAAGGCCCAAGACCCCCAAAACACCTCTGGCCTCAGTGGTTGGTGTCAAGTGACCTTGAAACCTGCGACAAGGCACAAGGACCATGGGGATGTGAGGAAGGCAGAGCCCACCGTGGGGCCATTCCCATGAAGTCACCACTCAATTGCTCTCGGCAGCGCTGCAGAGTGAGCGATGCCTTGGGTGCCCGAGGCCAGAGGCTGCGTGCCTTCCCCTGCTCTGCCTCTGGACAATCCCACCCTTCCCTTACGCAGGGCGATTGCACAGCCACACCGGCTGGGAGAGGCTCGGGGTGGGGTTGTGGGCTCGGGAGGACTTTTGCAAGCTCCTGGTGTTGCCCCTGGCTTGGGGCCTGAAGAAAACTGCTTACCTTGCTTAAGGAAAACTGTGTTTTCTTCCAAGGACTTTTCTCCTTGCTTCTGTCCCTTAGGCCAGTTTCTAGCTGGCAGATAGCTATGGAGCGAGTCACTTTTCTTCATGCCTCAGTTTCCCTGTCTGCAAGCTAGCTGAGAGGCTGAGTCTGTTCACATTTATTCAGTCATAGTGCTCCTGAGGGAGGAGGAGAGGAGTTCTCTGAAGCGAACCCAGAGCCTTAATGCCCACAACTTTCCAGGAGCAAAGCCCCATAGCTCTTGATATCACACTTTGTACCAGTACAGACTGTACCAGTACAGACTGTACCAGTACAGTCATCTTGAGAGAGTTGTTGTGATACCCACGGAGGCTTCAAGCCCACAGACACCCAGCAACTGTGACCACAGAGCGGCACTTCATGCTGTGCATCTCCCTTAAGCTCTGCTTCTTCCTGGGGTGCATGGTGCATCCTGACCCCCTGTGCCAGCTGAAACAATCACCTTCGGGGCTGTGTCCCAGGGGAGCTGCGGATACTCCAGCAGCTCTGCATGGGCAGGCTTGAGGGGAACAGGGAAGAAAGGAAAAACGAGATTTCTATTAGCTGAGTTTCAGGTTTCCAGCAACCCAGAGCATCTCTGGGGAGCAGGCAAACCTCTCCTAGAAGCAGAGGGATCTCTGCATGTACAGGTGATCTCTGTAATAATCCTCATCAGGGCATGGCATTCTTCCCGTAACAAAAATTGGACATACTCAGACTAGTATGCAAATATTCGCTGGTTTTGCTGCTTTTATTAACAACCTGAAGAGACCTGTGCCTTCTGTTCTTCAGCAGGCAAGGACCAGCACCACATGGAGAAGATTTGCTAATGATACCTTCGCTTTCCACACGACTCTTTTAAAATATACAGAATCATTTCTATTCCCTTTTCTGTTCTGCTGAAGATCAGTAATTTGTGAATTGCTTCAGCAACCCTGATCGCAGGCTCTCCCCATCTGCAGGTCTGGAGCACTCTCCTGTGCTAAAAAGGACAAAGAGGGGATCAGGCCTTTATGCCTAATCTGCTGCACAGCAAACAAGAACTACAAATATTGTGAAATAATCTCAGGAAAAACTCTGGTTACTGTTCCAGCCCTTACAAAGCATTTTCCTACGTCCACTGCTGCCCTTTAAACTCTAACCAGCTGAAGCAGGACGTGCTTTCCCAGCTGGCCACAGAACTGATTTCCTCTTTGTTTGTTGTTGTGTCTGGTATCCGTCTCTCCATAAAACCTGTGTACCCATAGACAAAAACATACATGGAGATCTCTGTCCATGCAGATCCCATCTCTCTCTTCTAGGCAGAAGTGTGGTCGATGACCGTAACACTAGTCTGGGGCTGGGACAGCTGGCTTCAAGCCTGAGCTCTACCCCAGACCTGTGGGTTGCATCTCTTCAATGCTCTGTGCCTCATTTTCTCTGATTTGAACAGAGGAGGAATGATTCGGATCTCCTGCACAAGGTGCTTTCAGATCTAGAGACAAGAAGAGCTGCATTGTGGTGGTGGTTTTAGAGCACCCCGATCCCATTATTATTTTGCACTGCTTTGATGCCCTTGAAATCAAAATATCACACTGTGATTTCATTAGTTTTCAGAGAGGATATCAGCAATCTTTCTCAAGTGTATGCATGCGTCATGTGAGGGGCTGAGGGTGGTGGAGGTTACCTGAGATGAGTATTAATGACTAACAGCTTCAAGCTCCAACGCCAGAAGTGAGAACATCTAAATCTAGATTGAGGCACTTAATTAAATCTTTATTAAACTTCCTTCAGCACATGGGCAAAATTCTCCCCTGCTTTGTGAAGCCACAAATGCAAAAAAAAAAAAAGTTGCCCTTTCACACTTAGGTGCATGTTACTTCTACTTTACTTCAGCATGAGTCGTTATTTAAGAAGCAAGAGTAGACAGTGCCCAGCACCCTCTGGCCTCATTTCATCGCCCATGGCAGCAAAATTTAAGCGCATAAAGACTGGTGTTTTGGTGTATCAAAGTCCTGATGTAACTGGAGTCTTTGCAGGACCAGGGCTGTACACTGGCCATTTTTGGCCAGTTGTTTCGAGGAGAGCAGCCTGCTTTGTGCAGTCCCCCCAGCTCTGGTCAAGAATGTCTGGACCCAGAGGATGGAGGCCTCTGCTGCTAAACAAGGTGGAGCCCATGTTCCCCAGCATTTTGAACCTGGGACCTTTGTAATCAATACATAAAACTCCATTTGGCATGGCCCAGGCAGGTGATCCTCTTGTCTGTCTGTTGCCACAGCCTTGGCTCTGAAAACACACAGAAATAATAATATTAAAAATCCCTAGCATCATTAAGCAGCTATAATAATTAATCCTTACTAATTAGCTCTACCTTTTACACTTTAAAGGTACACGATGACATTCCCTGACTATGTTCACTCACCATGTTTCTCCTTGGAGAAAACTCTATATCACATGCTCTATTATAGAGGGAATGAAGGATAACACATCCATGGGCATCCATGCATTTCAGTGCACCAGATGGGAATATGGTATTATGGTTTAAACAGCTTGCTGTCCTTGAGTGGCAGTCACAGTGTTCCCTGATTCATAGGGCACTGGAAAGCTGCCAGAACAGCAGCAAGCCTGAAACCAGGTCTTGCAAGTTTGGGCAGATGAACCCATAGGACTCCTCTGGAGATCTAATCACACTTGGTGTGATTTCTCTGCTTTCTTTTTTTCTTTTTTCTTTCTTTTTTTTTTTTTTTTATTGTGCCAGGAGTGAAAGACACATTATTCTGGACCTGTGGTGGGACAGTGCCCTAGCTGTGATGTCCAGGCTGTGCTTGGTGCTGCAGGAGACCAAACATCCTCACAGACAGGCAGCAGAGCTGCTTGCATGCTATCAGTCCCACTCCTGGGCAGAAGCAGAGCTGGGATGGACCTACAGGACCTAATCCTGCTCCCTGGTGCTGTGCTCACAGCAGTCTCAAACACATACCTGGAACACAGCACGGGTAAGTCTTTAAGTGTGTGCTCAGCTCTAAGCACAGGAGCAACATACTGCAAAATAATACCGACTTCAGGGGCCTTATCTTTGTTTAAAGGTCAGAGCATGCTTAAATGCCTCAGTAGCTTAAGACCTAAGCACTTTCATTGAGGCAACTTGAGAGCAGTTGTCCCTTCCAGCAATGCAAAGCCTGGAGAACTAGATTCTTCTTTCCCTTCTGCCCAGTCCCTTTGCTGATTTAAACTGGACTTGCTCTGAATTTATGCTGGGGCAAGTGGAACAGGGTCCAAGTGCTTTTCTTCGCACCAGAAGAATGGTTGGGTGAAGGGGGCTGGGTCAAACTGGGATAGCACCCACATCCCCAGCACAGCGACTACACCATCCTTGGCTAAGAGATATTGGTAGTGTCTCATGCATTCTGACATCCTGGGAAAGGCACGAAGTGCTCCTTGTCTCCCAAGAGACCAAAGACTCCAGAGACCTGTTGGTCAGAAGCTGAGGACTCGAGCAGCACGTAGATGTGGCCAGGGGATGGACAACACTCGCCCACCACCACAATCTGCAGTGTCCCCTGGCTTCACCACGGTGTCCATTGTAGACACCCCCATCCCGCCCCCCAAAGAGATATTCTGAGAGCCTGTTTTGATCTCCTTTGCATGTCAGTTACGCTATTTCTGAGAGCATTTATTTTTATTGTTTTCCGGTGGCGAGCGTGTCGCCCTGTGCTCTCGCCTTGATCTTTTCCACTTCCTCTCACTTTCACGCCTCTTTCTTTCCCCGCCGGGCTGACAGGCCGGGTGTTTTTGTCTTAGCTGGTGGATGAGCTGTGTCCCCCGCCATGCTGGGAGGTCTGGCCGCCCCCGGTGGAGACTCCTTGGGGCGGTGGGAGTGCAGAGTCAGCCCCGAGAACCGGGGGTGTCTGTGTGGTTGCTGTCACCCTCCTGCCTAGCTGGGCGCCTTACCTGTTTCCAGCCACCGCCAGCCAGTCACTGTCACACGGAGGAAGAAGTGTTGACTCATTAATTACCACGGTGTAGGTTATGGTTAGGCAGATGAGTAAAACATCTTCCAAATGGTGCGACACCGCGGAAAGGAAGGGTTTGCCCTTTAATCACCCAGTTCTTGAAATGGTGAAACAAGCCGGGCACTGCTGGAAGGGCCCATTGAGTGACAACATCAGCTTCCCGCTGAGGACACCCAGCTCCCACCTGGGAAGTTTAACTTCCGTGTAGTTTCAGCTACTCGAAATGGAAATTCTTCATCCAAAAACGGGGGTGATCTGGGAGGAACACAGGTGTTTGGCAGCTGAGAAGAGAGAATGAGAAGGATATCTCTTGAATTATTTTTTTTTTTCAGAAAAACCTCCCTCTCTGCACCATCACTTTTATTTTTTTAAAAGTTTAATTTCCCTCCACAAATCTTCAACAAGACCTCTTTTTTTTTTCTCTGAAACTAATTTTTAAATACAAAAGACCCTAAATTAAGCAGGTATTGATGCCAGATCCTCTGTAATCTTAGCCTATGTTCAACACCTGTGGAAGAAATGCACAACCATGAACCATCACAGTGAGTGGAGCCTTGCTTTAGCAGGGTTTTATTGAAGCAATTCCTGTGGTGAGATACAGGAAATAATCTGACACACAGACAGGATCAGCATTCGTATTTCCAAAGAGATGGGGAAAAAAACCCAAGTTGTGTGACTCCAGGGCACAAACCCACGGCCAGCTGAAGGTCAGCAAGCGAGCCGTGACCCAGGGGAGCCTGCAGGCCTGCGGCAGAGCCAGCTTGGATGCGCGTTAATGAACACCCATGAATTCAGTGCAGCAGAGAGTGCAGGACCACCGAAATGAAAGGGGTTGGGCAATATCCCCCTGGGCAGGTGCCAGGCTGGCCGCTAGCTCTCAGCTCTAGCCCCAGTGCAGGGCAGCTGATTAGTTAATAGTCTGGTGGCGAGTCCCCGGTCGCTCCAGTTAGGGTCAGCGGTCCAAAGGGTCAATTTGGGATCAGCTGTTTATCTTTCCCAAGGCTTAGTTTCTCATTGATAGCTGCAGGGAAAAGCAAAGACATCCACAGCAGGAAAAAGCAGTGATAAAAGCATGGAAGCGTCCCATGGTGCTCAGATGCAATGATAATGGCAGTCATGCAAGTGCTGAAGTTAGACAGCAGGAGGGAAGGAGGGGGTTGGATTGACTCAGGTGGAGTTTGGACAGTTTGACCAGCAAATCTCTCTCTGTTCTCCTGTCTAACGCCAGACTGGACTTCAAAAAGATCATCAGCTTTTCTGGGGACCTCTCTTCTTACTATCTCCCCTATTATTTGTGATAATTACCACCACCCTCCTTCCTCAACCTGAGGTAGCTCTGCAGAGTTCATCAGGCTTGAAACCATATGCCAGGAAGAGCCCATCAGTGAAAACAAACAAACAAACAAAAACCCCACACCAAAACCAAACCAAAGCTATTAATGACAAAACAAAACAAACAACAAAAACCACAAACAACAGCAAACCAAACCAACCAAACAAAAAACCAATCAACCCACCAAAAAAAAAAAAAGGGACTATGTGCTGCAAAGACAAACCTTGCTCTGTTTCCCAGAGAGCCCACTCCCCAGGGCTGAGTTTGGCCATCAGTTTGCAAGTGTGATAGAACAGGAAGAAAATTCAGGGTCTGGCTTCGATGCACAGGTGCCGCCCTTCAGAGAGAGGCGAACTTGCTCCAGTGCTGCTGACACACAGCCTGGGAGCAGGGGAGTCCCTGTCATCTCCTGCATGGCCTGGGTTAATAGTGCTGTGGGGAAACAAGGTCTGCCACCTCCAGCAGGGACCGTGCTGTCACAGATGCTCCACTGCGGGTGCCTGAGGGAACGTGCACAGGGGCAGCTCCACACAAAGCACAGAGTGGTCCAGATTTGCCCATCAGTGGCGAAGCAAAGCAATTCCTTCCCTCTCCTCTCTCCTGCCTCTGTCACCTTTGCTTTGCAGCTCGCTCTAGTTTCTCACATCCAGCCTGTGTCCAGTGTTTAGTGATTCGTGTCTGTCACAGCCTTTCCCTGCTTGCCCAGGTCCTCGTTATCTTATCAGACAGAAACATCTCCTGTCCCAGGCCCCTTGCTGCTTTGCCTCCGCTTCCCTGGGAGCACCGGTGTGCGCTACCCTGCCCTGGCTCTATCTGTTTTTAAGCCAGCTCAGTTTCTAGTGCTGTGATTTCTATTGAGAGCTGCTGCTCTGAACCTCCTTCCCACTCACAGCCTCTGTGCATCCCTCAACCAACTCATTCTGCTTGATTTTGGTGCTAGCACCCCTCTCTATTTCAGTAGCTCCTGGCAGTGCCCTCTGCACAACCACAAATTCACCTTCCAGCCCTGCTCAGCCCTTCACTTGCTATTTTTCCAGCAGCTGCCCTGCACTGTCCAGTGCTGCCTCTTTACTTGGGCAGAACCGGATACAAGCTCCCCAAATTGTGCTCTGTTCGGTGTGGCTCCCATAGCTCATCCTAATCATGGGCAGCAGCATATGCGGGGACCCCAGGGCTGGTGGGAACACAGGGACATGCTCGTTCTGCTCCCTCCACCCCGTGCAGGCTAATCAGCCTCTCGCTTTTTACAAGCGTGATATTCCCACATGGAGAGAGAGAGGTTTCAGGAAATTTTTGCTCCTCTCGAAATCACTTCTGATTTTTCTAGTAAAAGCGTCTGCCAGCCTCCTGCCGCCAAGTTCCTTTTTTTTCTTTTCTTTTTTATTCTTTTTTTTAATACATATACGATTCAAGCTGTGTTGGCTCCACTCCTGAAGTCTGGCAGGTGCTCAGTGACATATGTTCTGTGATAAATGTTTATTACATAAGTTCATTCAAGCTAACATGGATTTTGAGATCTAGTCAGCTCTCATTATACAGCTTGCCTTCAAATCTCAGCATCCAGGTTATGCCTTTTCTTGTAAGGATGTCTCCCAGGGTTTGTTTGCTCCTTCCCTGATTTAGCCAACTCTTGATTGGTTCATCAAGGTAGTTAACGAAGCGCTCAGACCGACTCGGGGGAGGGGAGGAAAAGGAGCAATTATAACTTCGTCTTGCTCCAGCTCATTATTTTAATCACTGTGTATCATATTTGGTGAAAACATCTCTCTACAAACATTAAAACTTCGGAGCTCTTATCGCCCAGAAACAAAGGGTCTGATTTCACTGATCCCCAAGTATCGGTCCTGCCTTAGAGATGAATTGCATCAGGTTGATGTCACCGCATCTCAGTGGAGGAGTTGCTCCTGATTCTTGCTTTTTTAGGACTACAGGTACAACTCACGCTCTCTGAGATTTCAAAGTGTGTTCACCTTCATCCGGGCTGTTCTAAAAACTTTCTACTATTATTTAATCCTGTTTTAATAAATGCCAGTCACTTTGTGGGCTGTTCTTTGGGTGGGTGAAATTACAAGTGCTGCAGCATGAAATTCTGAGCGTCTCGTGCAAGTCCAGAGGAACACTGCTATCGAATTCCTTCTTTTCATGAGTGTCAGATGGCAAAGCATCAGGATGAATGCTTCTTTGCTTTGGACTAGGAGTTTGGGTACGGCAGAAGCCAGAGCTGTCTTTGGGCTGCCTCCCATGTCCCCAAGTCTCTGGGCTTCACAGAGTCTCACACTCATTTTGCTGACCAGGTTTTGCCAAGGTTCACAGGTTATGTGCATACAGGTGCCCAGGAGCAGCCTGGTGTGTCATTCTGGGGGAAAAAACCTTAGCCCTGCTTGTAGAAGTTTTGCGTGAGGCACAGATCTCCATATTTACTCTTAGGGATTGGGCTGATCCTGCACGTTATCACTCTTGATGTGACAAATGCTTGTGCAAACTGGATGATTCACATACGTTTTGCAAAGGTCTTATGACTCTGGACTCTTTGGTGAGTCCAACCCTGTTGAGATGGGGCTGGGTTTTGGAGGGTACAGGAGCAGTGAATGAGACATTTTCTCGTAGCATCCCCTGTGAGCTGGGGGACAGAAATGTCAGATCTGCCTATAGGCACTGCCCTTTGCCGGGATGAGCCCTCTCCAGCAAAGCTTTCAGAGCTCAGCAAAGGGGAAAGCAGGC
Source organism: Pampusana beccarii (assembly GCA_013399365.1). NCBI lineage: Eukaryota > Metazoa > Chordata > Aves > Columbiformes > Columbidae > Pampusana > Pampusana beccarii. The sequence continues at coordinate 1,680,434 of VWYH01008008.1, read as the reverse complement.
TGTGCACTTTACACTTGATCAGTTAGGGCCAGCAATAACAATAATCATTTCCTAGTCAACACAGGTGTCTTATCTGGCAAATTCTGAAGCAAATGCACAGCGAACTGGCTGTTGCTAAGTGCCTGCATCTCTCTGGGTCTGAAATCCATGCGTTAGCCTCCTATCTTACATCGTCTGTCCAAGCAATCTTAGTCAGAAACAAACCAAACTCTGAAGACACGGCAGATCTGCAGGTGGGAGGGTTTACAGTTAAGGGACAGCACTGGGCTATGACATGTGGTTAGAGTTATAATGTATGCCTGGGTTATTATGGTTGAAGTGGCATGGAGGTTTTTTTTTTTCATACAGCTGCATAAGGTAGTATGTCAAGCCTTCACTGAGCGCACCAGTTTTAGCAAGACATACGCACACCATTCAAAGAATCTAAGGTTAATCTTGCTGAGCTGTAAATCTCAGTGACCGGCATGTACTGCAATTCCAGGGTATCCTGAAGCGTGCCTGGGAAAAAGAGAAATGCGGAGGACGTCATCCTTAAAGTGCTTGGGGTCAGAAAAACAGACCCGCAAAGATCAGCTGTCTCTGCTTATGCTTTGCCTTGGGCCGATTGTAATCAGCCTCATGTTTCAGAGGTGTGGAAAGGGTAAAATCTGGTGGATGGAAGAGAGATGATGCAAACAGGAAGAAAGGAACATCAAAGGGGAAAGCAATGTGTCCAAAGACCCCAGACTGGTCTTCGGTTTCTCTTGGATCTTTAGGAAGAGTTGGGTGTCCTTGCTGCTAAATAATGCATGGTGGAGAGCACACATGAAACATCTCGTGCACAAAGAGAAGGAACGCAACCAGAAGAGCAAATAACACGCTTTTTTAACTGGCATAAGTCAAAACTTCCCCTCTGTGTCTCCTGGAGTGAGCACAGCTGCAATGGGTGGCCATGTCAAACCAACACGGCCAAAGCAAAGGGTCAGGAGTTGTGCCTTGCATCATCCCTTTTGGAGAATTCCCTCAGCAAAGCTGTGGAAAACAGAACATTTACCTGGGTTAAATCCCAGCTGGGAGAGGCTGGCTGAGCCCAAGGGGCAACTTGGCAGAGTTGGTCACAGAAGCCCTGTTGGGTCATAGAAACATCATAGAATAGTTTGGATTGGAAGGGACCTTCCAAGGTCATCTAGTCCAATGCCTCTGCAATGAGCAGGGACATCTTCAACTAGATGAGGTTGCTCAGAGCCTTGTACAGCCCAGCCTTGAATGTCATGGGGTCAGGGTTTCTGTGCTGGGACAAGGTCATGCTGGAAACAGAGATGGGAGCAACAGGTGGTGGCAAAGTGGGATGGGAGCCTCTTTGGAGACTGGATGGTTTTGCATAGTATGGGATTGAATAAGAGCACTGAAAATAATAAACCAGCACCCCAGAAAGGGCTGGGTGATTAACCTGTCTCTTCTATGAACTTCTCCTGCCAGGCTGCAACCCTCTTTGCTGTAACTTGTGTCGAGCCCCTAGAGAAGTCAGGAAGCACCTGCGGTGGCATTTGCATGCACTGTAAGGTTTTTGAGGCAGGGACCATCCTTTGGTGGCTTGTGCTGGCAGCCTTCAGAGCCAGGGGTCCTGGCCAGGGCACACCTGCGAGGCAAACCTTAACAAATGATGTCCGTCTCAGCCACTCAGAGATGAAGCATCTCATCTCTGGCTGGGCAGATGACTCAGACCCAGAGCAAATTAGAGTTAGCTTGGGTGGAAGTGTGATGTGAGTGTCTAGCCATCACTTGTGGGGAGAGTAAATCACACTGTTACAGCCCCATTAAGAATGACGCGGCCACTCTCCAGCTGTAGAGAATTTGTCCCAGACTTTTTTAGTCAGCTTCTTTTGGCAATTTGATTTCCCTCTGCGTTAAAGACGTTAATGTAACAAGTGTCTTAGACGCTGATGTGACCCATGTACCAGTGGAGGTGGTGGTTTTGCATCTGCTGACATCCAGCCCCTCTGAGCAATGCCCTCATCACCAGACTGCTTTTGGAGCATCCTTACCTCAAAAAGAGCTGCCACTGTGCTGAAATCAGAGCTAAGATCACTCTTCAGAGAATCAATTTGCCTGACAACCCTAGTCCTCAGGGGGGATGACATTAGCGTGGTGGCTATCATCAGTCAGTCTGCTGCTAGGGGCTCCCTGATCTGCAGGCATTAGAGTACTCCCTACCCTGGGATGGGACAGTTAAAGCATTATAAAAACTCCAGATTCCGGGAAACTCAGTCTGAATTATTCAGGAGGGACAATGAGGAATGAAACTGAGGAAGGTATCGCTGGAGATGGAAGTGTCTTCAGGGCTTGCAGAACCGCTCAGCTACAGAGTGCTGCGGGGTTTCGTGAGCTTCATTAAGCTCACAAGCCTTCGTGGACTGTAAATGAAAAGCAGGAGGTTGATTTTGTTGGTTTGGTTTTCCACAGGGGCCAGGATTCAGGTCCTCTTTGAATGGGCACCTATATTTTCTTCTAGGCATTAAGCAACTCCTTCTGTTGTCCCTCCCATAAGTAGGTCTGGCAAAAATTTGGTTGAGCTGCACAGCCTCGGGGTCAAGCTTTCCAAAGGCAAATCTTCATTATGGGGCCTCCATTTCTAGGATGCTTGGGCAGAGCTTGCAGGAACAGCCTCTCCTTTGGAGAGTGCTGACCACCAGGTCTCCAGCTGCTACATCCTTCAAATATCCCTCTGGAAAGATGCTTCAGACACAGAACTCTAAAAGGTCTGGTCACTCCTGAAAACCCTGGCGTGCCTGTATTGTGATTTCACTCTCTCCCAGACCTTTGCTCTTGCTCATTCTGCCCCATCCTCCAGCCCATCTCTTGTTCAGCTCTTCAGCGCATTCTTCTCTCACGCACCTTTGCTCTGCCACTTTCCTATTCAGGATGTGGATGCAGGAATCAGCCAAGATGCTGGTTGTGGTGGATTAGACATTAAGTGATTTGCATTTCCTCACCACTGCCAATTAGTAGTGTTGCAGCAAAAGACAGGGTGCACACACCAACTGTGGCTGCAGTTACGGACGGGAAAACCAGAAGGGAGCACTCCTTCTGTCATAACATTCACCACTTGCACCAACAGCAAGTCTGCACATGCTGTCAGGGTGTTTCGTGCACCTTTCCTTCATCTCAACAGTGCGGAGACTTGCGCTAACCACCCTGGATCCCACTTCTGCGCTGCTGCCGCCCATAAGAACTGTTTGGGGTTTGACCAAAGGGAAAACACCCTCCTCAGAAGAGACGATATGCAGGGAAGTGATTTTGTCAGAGTTGCTTGCTAAAGCACGTGGAGAGAACTGCTCAGGGTCAGGCATGGATAATGAGCTTTCAGATGACAAATGGCAGTCCTTGGCTGTACAGTAAGGGGTGTATGTTCCCGGCATGCTCCCCGTGAATTACTGCAATGGCAGCACTCACTTCTCTTCTCTGGGAAAGAAACAAGAGCAAAGCAAGCAAGAACTAGCAGCAGATGGTCCCTCCTGTGCCCAGATCGTTCCAGCCAAAACAAATCTACATCCCCAGCTGAAGGGAAGGGTACAGGAATAGAACAGGAGTGTGACTCAGATCCAGTGACTCAGACAGCAAGGCAAGGGGAGGGAGGGGGAGAGGCAGAACCTGGCGCAAGAGCCTCTTACGGATGACAGTGATTATTGCTATTATTCCGACGAGTGCTTGCGGGCACCGACAACTCTCACTCCAGCTCCTGTTCCTTTTTTTTTTTTTTCTCCCTTTCTGTGTGTCTCTCTCCTTCTTCCCTTCCGTGGGAAAGCTGTGAGTAACCCCCTCTGCATCTTTATCTGCTTGTGAGCCGGTAAATAGCAGACCGAACACTTGTGTGCCAGATATCAGATAGGCTCAGCTGTCTGCATGCCAGCGGAAAATGCCACATGCCCGTTCTCCCTCCTTTGGGGCAGTAGCGTGCGAGATTCCAGGCACGGTCCACAGTTCGCCTCTCCCACCCCATCCGCAGCCCGTGGCTCCTATGCCTTTGTGCCTCCCCACAACAGCGGTTGTGTCAAATGAGGATGATGTTTGTCCAACCTTAGCGAGTCAGATTTTGACTAATGAGCTCAAGTGCTCAACTGCTGGTGTTATTCTGTCAGAGCTGCCAGGCAGGTCAGATTAGCTACTGCCACTTACTCATACCTAGGATTTTTTTGTGGCTCTTGGGTTTGCCACAGGGAGGTGGATTCACATCGTAGTACCCCTTAGGTGCTATGAAAGGCTTTGCAAAGCTCCTGAAAAGCACTATCACTGGAAAAACTAGGCCATTGGGTGAGATCATGCATTAAGCGCTAGGGGCTGGCTGAACAATCTGTCCCAGAAACCAGCCTTGTATTAGTGCTGTGCTGTACTCTGGCCCTTGGCACAAGCACAGGTGGGATGAAGGGCCCATATCCCGCCTGATCGCATTGGAGGAGAATTCCCCCGTGGAGCAGAACATCCTGCTTCACCAGGTGCGCTGGTCCTGAGCACGGGGTGTCTGGGCAGCAGGCAGAAGGTCCTATGGAAACCCAGTATCTCCTGTGCACCAGCAGCACTTCTGTTTCTCCATGTCCATCCCAGGCCATCCTCTTAATGTCTTCCTCACCCACCACCATGCAGAACTTGAAGGTTTCTGATTCATGTTGTGCCCAAAACTGCTCCACACTAATCCCACTGGACAGCATCGATCCCATGACAATGTGCCCCGTAAGCACGTGTGTTGTGTGTTGATGACCCTTCAGCAAAGTCACTAGCAAGGAAGCATGGTTCGCATGTGCATCTTGTGCAGCGCAATCATCTCAACTGGGATCTTTGAAAGAACCCGAGTTGCTGAGAGACACTGTTCTCACTAGCTTCCAACTAAGTCAGGTGCCCTAAACTCAGTAGACTGTGACTGTAGCAGGTATCCCATACACATTTTGGGTTTCATGGGTGACAAGCACCAGAACACCTCTCTTTCAGGACACAGAGGAGTTTGAATATCCCGTCCTCTCTCCTGAAGTCGGTCCCATGACTAGTGCAGTGCCTTTGGGCCCAGCAGAGCTGGCTGGGGACTTACAGCTTACTCATCACGAATGCAGACATCGGCATCCGAGCCCTAAATTGAAGGTTCCTCAGGGACAGAGCCGATGCACAGACGTGAACCTGCGCCAGCCCACACACTGGTCACCAGCCAGCAAGGGGTTCAAGAAAGTCCTATGGCCACTGGACCAACCAACACATCTGGGCTCTGGGGGACAGGACCCAAGACTAGAGGACCCCTGACCACTGGGCTTGGAGGGTTTTCTCTTTGGGGGAGCAGAGATGGAGGACAGAGACTGTCTGAGTTTGGGTCACCCGCTGAGGGACATCAGCCCGAGGTATCTGGAGAGAAGAGAGAGATTGAATTTATATGTAAAAATACATATATGTCTTTATATAAACTATACAGATATTTTTAACTTTGGTACCCACTCTGGGTTCCATTTAACCGAACAGGATACGGGAGGTAAAACATTCTTCATGGCTACGTGAACAGCTTCCCCCTTCTTTGCATGTGTTGGTGAGGCCTTGACCCATTATAGACTGCGTCAGTGCTATATTTTCACATGTATAATGTGCTGTTTAAAATAAAAAAAGTGATTCAGCAGCAATGCAGACTGCATGCACGTGTGAGTAACCCAAGGGGAATTTTAACGTAAAGCCCCTTCTCCCCAGTTACCCCCACCCAGCCCTGCTACGGCCATGAAAATACAGCATATTTTCTTCCCTTTTTGTTCTTGACCACCTTGTATAATGCTGCACAGGGCTAACTACCTAAATGCTACAGGATGAGGAACAGATCACAACCCTTAGGCTCAACCTATCAATCTACTGCTGTCCGTGTTGGGAGAGGAGCAAACCTTCCTTTCCCAGCCCAAGCCGGTGCCTCGGAGGCATAACCTTTACAAGCACATGTACTAATGCATGATCTGGTGCTGTATCTGCCGCACTGTTGTTATACCCAGAGGCTGTTTCTGGGGGGAAAGTTTGTATGACCTAGATACAGTCTTGTGGTTCTTGCAGAGAAGATAGTGTCTCAATCAAGACATTCAGGTGGGAATCAGGAGTTATTCTACACCAAGCTCTGGCATTGGTTTCATATATAAGTTCACTGAACAGTAAGGGTGCTAACTAGGATGACGTGGGGTGCTGTGCAGATGAACAAGGCATTTCTATATGCAGAGTGGATTGGTACCAGAGACTGAGAGGATTTAGGTGAGGAGGAATCATTAGACCATATAATCTCCCCTGTAGAGTACAGGCTGACTGCTCCTACCTTGGTACCCCTTACTCAGTGACTTACGCTTGCCTAAAGCATCTCTTCCAGAAAGGTGTCTAGTCACGATCTGAAGACATCAAGAGAAGGGGAGGCTGTCCCCCGCTTTGGTCGTTTGTTCCAGTGGTTAATCACCTCTGTGTTAAACACGTGCGTCTTGCAGCTAATTTGAATTTGTCTGGTTTCAGCTTCTAGCTAGTGGCGGTTCATGTTTATGCTATTCTCTACTACATTAAAAAGCCCTGTCCCACTCACTATTTTCTCTCCAATGAAATTACTTATGTGCTGAACTTAACTCACCCTTCAGTTTTCCCCTTCTTCCCCCTTTGGGTGCACAAAACAGATCGAACTATTCCAGTATCTCGCTCTAAGGCATTTTCTCTACTCCTTAATTCATTCTGTGGCTCTTTCCTGAACTCACTTCAACCACCTTTTGAATATTAAAACATGACCCCCAGGCCTGGATGTGTTATCTTATCCACTTTAGTCTCAGTTCTTTATACTGAGGCAAATTAACCTTCCTGTTTCTACTTACTACCTTCCCTGTGTGCTCATTCCCAGGCAGCCCTTGCCCCTGTTTGTCAGCATGCCAGGAGAGGTGTTTGCGCTGAACTGCTCACCCACGATGACCTCCAGCCCTTCTTCAGGAGCTCTGCTGATAAAGGACAATCCGCACTCTTCCTCGGTCCAGGCTCCTCGGAGCATTGGCTGCAGGAACGTGTCCCAAGTGAGCCCTGAGCTGTCACCATCCCCTGGCGTGGCTGCCCCATCAACCACCCTGCCACCAAAGCCTGGCCATCTGCGCCCTTTATCAGTGGGCATTTTATGTTACCTTCCGGATTGGTGATAAAAAGCCTAGGCTAAAGCAGGGCTGAGTCCCAAACCTGCTTGGAATTTGTTGTTCAGTGATGAATCCTCACTGACAACAACATTTTGAGATCTGTCAGTTATCCAGCTCTCAATCTGTCTCACATATCCTCTGGTTTATACTATTTTGTGCTATTTTTTAAGCAGAATGTCATGGTTTTAGCACAATCCCCTTATAAAAAAATCTAAGTATAGCATATCTGCGTAGTTACCTTTATCAGGCAACTTTGTAATCTCCTTAAAGAACTAAATCGGGTTTGCTAAGTGCTATTTTCTCTACAACAACATTGAATCACATTCTCAGAAGAGGAGAATGCTAAGAGGCTATTCAATTATTTATTTATTTCCATTATTAGTATTATTATCATCATCATCATCACATATATATACATATATAGTGATCTTCTGTCTTCACCTAAATTGGGAAGACTGATCCTATATTGCTGGTCTCCTAGATGTAGCATCTTCCAGTAGAGAAATGTAGCAAGACCACAAAGTCCCCTAGCTTACCTGAAATGCAGGTGATGGCAACGGTTTGGTGAACACTGGGCATAGCGGTTGGGTGTGCGTTGGAGAGCGCAGCCCAAAGCGACAGGTTGTTCTGTAGTATGGGCTAGCCTGTGGCTGCTGTTGCAGGAACACATCCCTGCAGGCCACCCCTTGGGCTTGGGCATGTCCCACCAAACCATTCTTGCCTGAAACACCAGCTCCAGGACAGACGAGTGGGAAAGGGCTCTGTCCCCGCCTCTGCTCTTTTAACCCTCCTCCAGTCTGCCAGTAACTGACTCCATTGTGATAAAGGTCTGGAGAAGCACAGAAGAACGGATGTTCTCAGCTGTTGGACGCTGTCTTTCCTGCAGAGCTGCCTGAGGATGTTCATGCTCAAGGTGAGATTTTGGGGTCTATAGTCTCACTGACGGAGTGAGCATCCCACAGGTTGCCAACACTACTCTAAGCTGACCTATTTGGTGAATTTTCCCCGGTGAGGGTTGCAAAAGTTTGTCTCTCCCAGCTACAAGGGTGCACTGCAGAAAGATTGCGCAGCACCTGCGTGGAGCTAGTCCCCTTCTGTGTGGGATGTGGCCTTGTCAGCAGCTGAGCAGCTGAGCTCCCACTTTTCTTTATGCGCTCTCCTGACTCAGCCAACCCGCATTAGAAGAGCAGCTGCACTCAGAAGAAGAATATTTTATAAACAGAGTTCAAACTGGCTTTTCTGTTGTGTTAAGTTTTCAAGTTACTGTCTTTGAAGCACATCCTTCCTTCCTGATGGCCATGTCAAATGGTTTCGCAAAGACCTTTGCGAAGTCTTATGAAGATACTGTGGAAAGGAGGCCCCAATACCCAGTGTCTGGTAGTCACCTCTTCTTCAGAAATGCTGTCCTCATCACTTCCTCAGTCTATTCATAATTATTAACAATAAAACATGTCTGAGGAATGGACAGAATTAATCAATTAGAAGAGCAACACCCCAGTATGCCACCGACCTTGGGGTCATGGGGGACTGGGAGGCCAGATTCTGTTTTACGTGACCTTCGAGTCCTTCCTAGGAAGACGGGAGCTCTCATTATTTATGTCACAGTAACCAAGCTCTAAAAAATACGCCATGTTTCCACTGCAATTTTCTTTCTTAGATGTGCCAGCTGCTCTTTTTCACACTTTTGCTGCACATTTATGAGAGTGAGAAGGAATGCACACACATACATGCACATACACACAGCTGCAGCCATCAGACCAGCCTGGCCTTAGCCCACACAGTACTTTCAAGTGCAGGGATGTATTTAGTTAGAGAAGGAGAAAGGAAAAAAAAATAAAATCAAAAACTAAACCTGCTGCTGTAACTATGTCTGGATTCCCAAACACCTGCGCCAGGGTTTCCTGATATTTCTGCAGACATTTGCATCAGACACACAGCTGCCACAGTGCTCGCACAAAACCTTAGCCTTAATTTGGCTGTGATTCTTTTCTCATTTCGTTTTGTCTTGAAACAGAGCTGAAGTCTCACGTGCACCCAGAGCTGCAATAGTTGAAGTCCATGCTCATGAGAAGTATCCGAGGCTCCTTACAGCAGTTTAACAGCATATAGTCAAAGTGCTGCAAAAGGCTGTATATGCTCTGTCAGTTTAGTTTAATTAGAGTACATGAAGAACAGTCTTAAACCTCTCTAGCTACAGTGGATTTTAAATAAGACTGAAAATTTGTATGCAAACAAGGCCTAATTTAGTGATGATGTAGTTTTCAGAAGGACAGACCTTTCTTGCTATTTTAAAGGATGAGGCTAGTTTTGATAGTTTTCACTACATTAGTTTATCAGATGCTGGGACTTAGGATAAGCAGGGCCCAATTTCCACCCGATGAAAACAACAAAACAGGTTTTTCTCTGGTGGGTATTCCTGAGGTGTTCGGAGTCTTTTCCTCCTGCTGACTTTCCTGGGGCATAATGATGCTCACCAGTGTGGTCCCTCACTGAAAGATGCCTTAGACAAGTAGTGATGGGGGTGAGAAATGCAAGTCAGGCAGCGAGCTCATTCATCTTTCTCAACTTAGAAAAAAGAGAATGGGGACTACCACTCGGTGTTTCTAAACAGTTTCACTCTCTGGTTCTCATGGGGTAGCAAAAAGCTTCAAGTTCTTTAGAGGAAGCCAAGCAAACAATTTCAAGCAGATTTCTTAAAAAAAAAAAAAAAAAAAAGCCCCACAGCAAACCAAAACAGCAACAGCTGAAATGTTTCTCTTTATCTTAGAGATTCTGTAAGAAACCCGTACTTAACCAAACCTAGATTTGGGACCTACACCAACCTGACAGTTTCCTTTAATTAAAACCTCATCCGCAGTTCAGCTTAGAAAAAAACACAATGACAACAAACCCAAACTTCAGAAAACAAATGAAATTACATCTGTTCTTCAGGCAAGGTTCCTTTGTCCTCAATTCTAGAGAGCTGGTTATTTAAGGAGAGACTTATATGAACAAGTAAGATTAGACAGAAGCAGCAACACACCCTGATGCAAGCATGAGGGTGTTGAAATTGTTCTGCTCTTCTCCCCAAAGACATTTCAGATCCCATTTCTTGAACACTGTTTATGTCGAAAGCGCTCACATTCTGATTTCCTCTACAGCCAGTTCGCTGCTCTCTGCAGTCTCTAAAAGCATCATCAAGCGTTTCCTCATTAGATAATATCATCACACACCCTAATGATTAGGCTCAATGAGTCACCTTCCTTTTTGGAGCACTGTATTCAATCCAAAACTGTGTATCCTTTCTCCCTTGAAGAGAACTCCCTCCTCATACAGATGTCTCAGGAGACCAGCCCAGCTGTAGCAACAAGTTCATTAGCCAGCCTATTGTGGTGGATACTAAAACCCCTTTGTGCGATGCCGGAGACAATAAGGCTGGTGTTAGGGTTAGGGGTGTTGTGTGCTGAAAGCAGTGTAGAGACCTCAGAAAGGGGAGCCCTTGCCTAGAAGAACTCTGCCATTTAAAAAGCAAGAAGCCAGCTAAGCAGTTAATGAAAGGCTTTGGGGATCAAGAGGATGAGAAGCAATCCACGTAACTACAGGGGTTTCGGATGAGTAGGGAGTAGATACACCAAGCATATTGAAAAAGACAAGAAAGAAGAACACTGAATGGAGACAATGAAAAGTTTGTAGGCAACAAAGCAGCGGTTACTAGAAGAGGAAAAGGGATGGGTCTCTCCTGTTTGATTAAAAGAGCCTTTTCCTGTCATCCTGCCTGCAGAATAGATTTTATTATTTATCTTTTTATTATTATTATTATTCAGGCGGCATTAGCAGTAATTATAACAATAATGGCATCTCTATTGCCATATGCATTGTTTGCATTCCCGTAAAGCCTACGATCATTAGGCAGGGGCCAGGGAGAGAGCCCTTCCCTGGGGGCTGTGGCTGGCAGAGGGGACCAACAGGGCAGCACCATCCCCATCCCCATCCCCTGCGCCAGCAGCCGGCTCGGCCTGGACTGCAGCCAGGCAGGGAAAGCCTGTCCCTCTCACAAAAGTTTTCATCAAAGGGCTTTCCTGCCCCTCCCCTCCAGCACCAGTGTGTTGTGGACTCTTCGGGACTTTTGCTGGTTTTATTTATTTTTATTTTCATAAACATCGCAAAAAACAGGTATTTCTCCAGGGAGATGGCTGTTTGCATCCCCTCGCTTGCAGATATTTATAGGACTCACCTCTGTGCAGCATCTGAATGCCTTGTGGTTTTAACTGGATTTATCCTCACATTTACCCTTCCCAGGCAGGGAATTGCATGCAGGCACACAAGACTGAAATTAAGGCAACCAAGTCCAGAACTTAAACCCAGAAGAAGCCCACTCAAGTGCCATTTAACCTTAGCCATGCCTCAGCCCAAAGTTTTTTCACAACTTCCAACTCTTGAGGCACCCACATTTCGGCTTCTGCAACTCACCCTTGGTAGCATTGAACAGCACAGCCTACACCTCCAATATCCAGAAATAAGAAGGAGCAATGCCTTAATTCCCGGGGGGACACTTTCTAGATGTTTTCTGAAAACATGTAAGACTCACACTAAACAAGCTGCTCCACTTTCAGGGACGAGGTTTGCATGTTTCCTCCCACCCACCACGCAGGAACACATTCCCACTGCCAAGTTATAAGTTGTCTGGGCTTGACTCCTCGGCTCTCCTAGTGAAATGGTGACACACTTCAGCCTCCTGGTTAAGGAACTCACATGCATCACCTTCCGGTATCAAGCATGGTGTATTTATTCTATTCACATACAAGGATGGAGAAGCATTTCCTTCCCACGACAGAAAATCGCAGTCACTCTGGCTTTCTTGTCCTGGTTCAACCATCATTGGTTTATTCTTCAGGATGCCAACTGGTTAGATCCCATTTCTGAGGCCACTGCATGTTTCCTAGAGAGCCCCAGACCCACCCTTGAGATCTAGGGCCCCTCTAACTGAGGTGCCTCCTCTTCTTCCTACACCTGATCCCCAGAAACCCTCCACCAACACAGGGGGCTTTATAGCAGAGGATGGAGAAGTGGGACCAGCAGACTTGTATCACAAGTACCTGTTCACAAACCAACCCTCCTCTCCAGCAGCCTGGGTGTTGTTGCACACTTGGGAGTCCGAGTGCTGGTCACAGAGAGCTCTATACTCTCTATACCAGCCATTCAATGTGAGCTTTGAATGATGGGTTACTATAACCAATTGCTGTAAGCCCTTGCTGAGGACAGTAGCTTGCTTGGAGCTGGCTGGTACACTTGTGTCTTTCTACCTCTGGGGAAATGGGTCCCTCTTAACCTGTCCTCCTCATGTTGCTGAGGACTTATGGTCCATGTGGCTCTTTGGACAAAGGATATTTCTCCCTGAGAAGATTTCTCTTCCACTCTTCCCTTTCTCAAGCATTGCTTAGGTTTTATTGCTCTCATCATCAAAGGACCTCTTACATACCATCCCACTAAGTCCTACTCAAGAGAGGAGGTCTGATGCTCCACAAAACCAGGGCAAAGGTACAGCTGCTCTGTTTTCTCTCTATTCTGCATTGATAATTTGTTGCTCCCAGTCGTCTGCCTCCTCCTAGGTCTTTTCTCCGGAGGAGGTACTCTTGTCTCCCTGTCATTGTTTCATAGACACACGCTTAGCGATTTCCCAATGGTAGTATGTGGCAACAATGAATCCCCAGCGCACGGAAATGCACATGAAATTGTATTAGTCACACGCAATTAGGCAACGCACAGTCACCATGCAATCAAGGGAAGCCTAGATGCAGATTATTGAGGCGCAGAGGTTTTTGATGAACCGTGTTGTCACCCCGAAATGCTAATATATGAGAAATGAAGCATTTTCCGTGAAAGGGGTTGTACTGAGCGAATTTTTCAATTTGAATTGTATTTTAAAGGTTGGAAATTGCCCCTTTGTCATTTCCAAAATAAAAAATTCATTTCATTCAAAATGACTTTTGATTTCACAATTTAAGCTAATGAGATTTTTTTTTTTACATGGCTGAAGACAAAACACTTCAAAGTTATCAAAATGAAGCAGCGTTGATTGCCTCCGTTGAGGTTTTTTTTTCCGCACTTTGTTTGTAAAAATGCTCATCATAACCTGTATTTGCATTAAAAGTAAAATGTTTAAACATCGAAGACATTTGCAGGACAGAGCAATCATGAGTTGCTCTGTTCTAACGCAACAGCAATTTCACCACCCCTTGTTACACGATTGTGATATGCAGTCTTGTCTTCTTGGCATCTTCCAGATGATTATTTCTTTCTTTAGGAGAGGTACCTGGCTATGCACACATTTACAAGCTGCACAGCCACACCAGATGTTTTGGAGCACTTGCCAGACTGGGCAGATCCGCTGCTAAGATGAAGGAAATTAATGTGGTTTGATTTGCCCAAGCTGGATGGGGTCTCGGTGAGGCTCACATGGCACTGACTTGGCAAAGGGACACTTTTGCGTGTTTTGCAGTCTTCAAGCGAGATTTCCAGTGTTGATTCAAGGCTGCAATCAGTGCGCTACCCATCATTATAATTCCATTGTAATAACTGGAGACATTTTCAGTAGCTCAGCATGTTTCCCGTAGATGGAATGTTTGCACACACCGTAGGCGCTGCTGGGCAGGATGCTCCCCAAGACACGGGACCTCTCCCATGGGGTGCTGGAAATGTAGCCACATGTCCTTGGGATGAGCCCCCAAAAACTTCTTTCATGTGCCTTGCTGAACTCCATCAAGCCCTCTCTTTGAAAAAAAAGGGCCAAGGTGCACTCCGACAACTGGTTATCACAGTGGCCACTGTCATCTCTGTGTTTCCATGGACTAGACTCCCTGTCTGCACTTCTTGCCCTTTGGACTATGCATCAGTAAGTTCTAGTGGCACCTAATCTTTCTGTCCTGTATTACGGCATCTCACATAGTAAAGGTCCTGGCCCAGAAGCAGCATCTTCAGTGCTGCAGTAATAGAAACACAAGACTTTTCTCTGAAAATACCTACAACACAGTGAGTTTGCCTTTGCCCTTTTTAAACCATCATTTTCTCTCCTTAGTTGTACAGAACAATTTATAACCTACCAAGAGATGCTGTTCCTGATGCTGACCAGAAGAGTCTACTCAAAAAATCTTGCATAATATGGATGAAAACAAAACTACAGGGTGTTATAAACCAAGGTAATCCCGAGTGCAGTGAAGAACTGAAAAACTGGGATCTCCCTAAGACACGTCTCTTGTGCCCAGGCTTCACAGGAAGGGGGTGATGACTAGAAAAGGAGGTTGCAATGTCATAACAGCCATTGAGAATATAGCAATAAACAATTTGTTTTGAATTATCTCATATTCAGTATTTTACAGCAGGAACCACACAAATCATGAGACAGGAAATGCAGAGTAAAAGCCCACTAACCACAAGCTTTTCCCAGCGAGAAAAAAAATTTTTTTAGAAAACTCAACATCAAACCCCAAAATACTAAATACATGTTCTCTTTTGAAATACTCTCACTTCAGACTCGAGAGACAGGGCTGCTCACATGCCTGCTGGCAGCAGCTCGCCTCCGCTGAAGCAAGAGTCGTATCAGTTATCTGATATCAGTCTTACAGAATACACAGCTCTGCCCGGCCACACCACGACTGGACAGGGAAAAATAACCTGAGCTTTACTGAAATTCACTCAGCACAGCTGTGCCTTAATGTTGCTTCACCCCTGTGTTTCCAAAATGTAAGTTTAGTAAAGATACACAGAGTACTCAACCATGTGAAGTGCTCTCACTGGCTCTAAAAATTAACAGGAGGAGATAAATAATTTTGAAGTAACTTGTTCTTGGTCTTGTCCCTCTGTGTGGGCCATCCCTTTCAGAAAGTCTAAGCTTTTCTGTCCTAGATACCCTGGAAAGTAAAGTGCACACATATACACACACACATACGTATATGTTTATACAGAAAGATACTTGTGCAGGGGTGTATGTTTCGGAGAGACCAGTCCTCATACCTTGGCTCAGGGAGCAGAGGTCCCCAAATAGGACCCAGCCACTACTTGCATGAAGAACATCTCCGCAAGACAGTCTGGCCAGCTCTTATGGCCAAATACCCTTGGTCCTCAGAGGCCAAACGGCAAAGCCATGGCCTCTCTTTGGCACAGCTGAAAAGCACAAAAACTGTTTGTGGGTTTTGCTGTTCCCCAGAGACCTGTACCCTTGCTCAGCCAGTCCCCCGCAGCACTGCCAAGCTCACAGCTTGTACTCACAGTTTCTCCAACTATTTTGATTAACAAAACTGGCCTGACCAAAAGGAAATGAAGCTTTTTTTTTTTTCTGTACAATCATGGTTCTGTCTTTCTTGTCCTGCTACCACAGAGAAGATGTGGTTGCTGGATCCTGTGGTTGCCTCCCACCACCCTCCGAAGCAGCCATGGAGAACAGTGCTTAGACAGCATGGAGGAACAGCAGGAATTCAAGCCCAGCCACAGTGTGGTCTCACAGGCTTCAGATGCTGGTTCCTCTCCGGTCCTTAAGAGCCCTCAGAATAAGTGTAGGCTCATGAACCTGCCCTATTTCCATGTTTGTAAGAGTCCTTGTTTGTCTTTCTTTCAGTGGTTCGCAGTGTGTAGCATGGGTGCTAAACGGAAGCACCATAAACACTTTCTAGTTATCTGGACTTTGCTGGTTCGAAAAAAAAAGGAGTTTGCTGTTGTGTTGGCTCTGCATAGGATCATCCCACTTCACTTTAGAGTTAGTTATTATTTAAATAGGAAAGCGTTCCTCAAGGGTAAAGAGAAACACTTTTTCCTCACTCCCATTAGCACGAAGAGTTCAAGGATGTCTTTCTCCCAGTGAATGAAAGAGCGACACTTGGAGTTTCCTCCTAATGCTGTCTATGATGTCATGCCAGCTCTTTTTCTCTTACGTATACTTGTACACAGCAGCATCAGTACCTGTTGATGTACCCACAAGGAACTAATCTGTCCTGGTATGTGTGATTCAAGCCAGTATAACTCCCTTTCTAGGCCACCTCTCTGATACCTGTCCATATCACAGGAACTGAGCACTACCCAGGTCCATCAGCCCTGCACAGGAAGATGCTGCTCAACTTCTGGAGCTCTTCTGCCCTTCCCCTTTGTCAAGTGGAGGAGACTTTACTTAGGAAGGCTTTGCACAGGAAGGGTTTGCATGGGAAAGGTTTACGTCTCAAGTTTTTTTCTCTCCGTACGAGCTTTCGCTTCTCTCTAAATATGACAAGGAAGCTCTGTAAATTGCCGTACTATGGATAAACCCAGTCTCCTGAAAAACTAGTTTCTCCACTGACCTTTTTGATCCATTGAGCTTTTATGTGACTTGGATGCTTTGTTTAGCTAAATATTTTTATAGTAAACACTCAGTGTATGGATTGCTGTGAAGACTGTAAGCTCTGCGGGACAGAGGCTGGCTCCCTATTGTGCACCTTGCACAGCCGTAGTCAACACAATGCACAGCTATAGCAACAACATTCCTATGGTTTTTGAAGGCACCGACTGTGCCTGATTTTCTCAGGCACAATGGAGCTGCTATCATCAGCTGCTCTGATAAACGAATTTCCAAATTCACCTTTTCTGCAAAGTCTGAGGAGAATGAAGGAGGTGTTGAATTCTGTCACGACAATATTAGAAAGAAGATGAGTCAAACGTGCCACCAGGGTGTCCATCAAAGAGTAGAGATAAGAGTACCGAATTCCAGCACAAAATTGTGCCTGGCAGACACAATGAAATAATGCTGTTTGAAGGGAGTGAGGGGAAGTGTCACTGCACCCCGGGTGCTAGAAGTGCCTCTGTAAGCGCCAGAAGAGTGAAGTTGTCTTCTCCGCCGCGCTGCAGACTTTCTGTCTGACGCTGGGTGAGTCACTGACGTGTGGCTCATTGCAGGAGTGCGAATGCCTGACTGCTGGGGAAACCAGTGCAGGTCAGGTGCTGAAAAAAATGTAAGGATCTGAGTTTCTTCTCTCCTGTGACGTACAGATAATGTTTTCTCTGTTCCTTTATATGGTAAGGTCTTGGAGGAACGAGGGGGTTTGTACTCAAGGCTTCAGCACTAAGTTCTGAGCTCTAGGGAGACTCTTCACTGTTATTTGGGCACAGCAATAATTGAGGGAGGACAAAATTCGGTCTGCTGTTCATTGCATCCCCAGCACAAACTGCTCTTGCTTGAGGAGAGGAGCAGGTAACAGCCCGCACGGGTCTGGACGATGCAGAGCACAACCTGGCACACTCCCATGGCCCTGCCTCTGTGTTAGCACCAGGAGAAGGGAGCTCTGCCACGCTCCGCTTCATTCCAATGGGGCTGCCAAACTCTTGGTGGGGCAGCGTTTGGGTTCCCCTGTTACAGAACGACAGGCAGAGCCACCCCAGCCGGGCAATCCTAGCACGGATGGGTCCCCGTGTCTGCAGGGCGCGCTGTGCGGCCAGGGACCCAGCAGCCAGCCCTGCGGGAAGAGGCCTGTGCTGCGAAATTAACTTGTTAACCAAGAAACAAAGTTTCCTTTTCTGTAACCCTGGACTTATGAGTCAGCACTTCACATGTCAATTATTTACAACGAAAAGCTGCAAGAGCGATTTTAAGATTTTGTAGGATGGAGGGAGACTAAACGAGACACACTGCACACAATACTCCAATAGTCCTAAGCTAAATGCATTCCCTTTCTCTGCTTTCCAAGTCCCCGGTAATTTTTCTTTATTTTGGTACAGTCTTTTGTACATAGTAACTCCAGGCCTATAAATTTATGTTCAGCCTCAAGGTCAATGCAAGTGAAACATGTTTTGCAGCTGGGGAAACTGGGTCACGGATAGCTGAAACAACTTGGCTACATCTTCGATTCCTGGTATGGGCTACACCATGGTCCTACCCAAAAGCAGTGTGTGTGCACTCCCTCCTAGGAGATGCAGGAATTCAAGGAAGGGTACAAATCCCACTTGTGCAACAAGCCCGAAGGCTTTCGTTTACACACCCTTTGGCAATGCATGCTCAGCTCTAGGCTGCAAATGAAAATTGCTTTGAGTCACAACGAAAATCCATGCAACCCACAACCTCAATGTCTAATGGTGCTGGAGAACACTGGCTCAAGTCATGGAGAATAATGTGGCCTTCTCTAAGTGACAAAGCGATCCCTAACCGCCTAATGTCTTTTCCAGCCTCGACAGGCTGTTTGGCCACCGCGATGCTGTTGTGAGGTGGTGGCCAAGGGTGCAGGAAGTTCTTATGAGGAGGATGTTGTGACAAGGAAGCAAACAAGATGAGCTGTTAATGAAAGACAAAAAGCACCGAAACCCCTCAGAATATGGGGGGAGACTTCTGGTGAGTAATACCAACATTTTAGGAGCAGAAAAGTGAGTCATTCCTACTCCACATAAGCTCCTCTCATCCTGACATGACGTACAAACTAGCACAGTCCCACAAAGTCCCTTACTGAGAGATGGAGTAAACGACATTTCTCTTGTAGGGAAGACACAGTTTCAGCATTTGCCCAAGACATTTGTGTCCTGAGAGCTCCTGAGGGAGGCTGTGCTAAAGGGAAAAGCCAATAGGGCCCTAAGTGAGAATGTGAAACACCTGTGGATTATGCCCAGCGAGAAGGGCCGCTATCCTGCCCTTCCATCACCCAGCTGGCAGCAATCTGCATGCAAATATGCCAGTAGCCAAAAACTATATGAGGGACTAGGTTGCAAGCATCTTCTCCTCTTTTTCTCCTCCAGTCAGTTTGCATGGGCATTATTGGGCACTGTGGGATGGATGGCAGAGCTCCCCGCCTCGTCTTCTTTGGAGTGATGCAGCTGGTTAAAGTAAGTAGGGTGCGTGAAAGTTTTTGTTATGATGAGCTGGCCTGTGGCTCTTGCATGGGGCACCTTACTGGAGGGTTGTGAGCAATATCTGTAAACACATTTGATGCAAACATCGTTATCCTTGGCAGCTGCAGTAAAAAAAAAGAAAAAAAGCTGCAGTTTAAACGAGCGTCTGGTTCCTCAGTCTTTCCTGTGCTATGATCTCATTTTACAATGTGAGCAAACTTCCTATCTGTGAAGAAGGGAAGCAGAGAAGCCCCTGGGGAGCTGAGGTGGATTTTCCCTCCTTCCCATCAGGTGCTACTTTTAGCTCAGGGCTGTGGTGTATCCAGGAGCTTGGGTCAGGGTTAACTGGGGGCTCCCTGCAGCCCCACTGGTGAGGTGTTTGCTCTCCATGCCTCTTGCTGCATCACCACTTTGCCAGCAGTAGGTGCCAGGGTTTCTCTGGGGTTCTGCTGCTGACTTTGGGACCCTACCCTACCCCAGCATGGCTGCATCCCCTTGGAGAGCAAGACATGGGGAGAACACAGCATGTCCAAACCCAGGCTCCGAGAGGCAGGGGGCTGTGAACAATGGGGGCTGGTGCTGGTATGGAGAGGTTGTGTCAGGCAAACTGCTTTGCTCCTTTTTTTTTTTCTCCTCCAAGATTTGGGGCTTTTTGTGTTCTCAGGGGCACCCCTACAGCAGTCCGGTCATTCAGGGAGGAGGGGAGGGCATTGTGTACTTTCATAGAGCAGGGATCCTGGGATCATCCATGGTTTGACCAGCTGGGCATAGCAAATGGGAAAGTTTCATACTGTCCTGGGTTCAGTGCCGGCTGTCTACAGCAAGAGCAGCAGGAACTTGTGCAGATACCTTTGAGATCCAGGTGCTTATTTTGGTAGTGTGGCTGTGTTTGGATTTGTGCTTGTTGTTTTTTTTCTTTTTTTTTTTTTTTTTAAGGGATGTAATGGATTAGTCCTGACTTGTGCAGCTGTTGTACCATGTTCTGGTTTTGTGTTGTAAGGGACTCGGCAATGGTGTCAGGAGACCTGCTCCTTAAGTACTCTTATTATTTATCCTCATTGTACAAGCTGCACCAAATAAGTACCAGGTATTTCCAGAAATTGCTATTGATTGGGCAACTGCGTTTACAAAGCTAATCAATAAGTTCCCCCCACCATATATGTATTTGCAATACAACTGGTCTCTTTGTGTGCCTTGTGTGCTTTCCAGAGCTTGTAATTTATCCAGTGTAAATAGCTGATTTCATCCTTTTTCCTGGGGAAAAAATAGCCCTGCTATTATAACGCCATGCCTTTTCTGGTGAGGGAGGTGTATGTGTCTTCCTGCCTTTAGGGTGGGTAATCTCACCCTTCACAGGAAGAAGATGAAGGGATGGGAAAGAGCCTTGTTGTTTCCTGAACACCAGAGCTACTGAAGTCTCCTGTGGATTTTTGTCCTTTGGCCTTTTCATCCTACTTCTGTTTCTACCATAATAACCCCAGCTCTTTTCACATTGCTCTTCCTGTGACTCTGCGGCACAGAAGATAACATCATGCTCTAGCTGGGACAGAGCTGTGCAAGGGCTCGTTGGCCGACCGGGACACACGTGCTGTTTGGCCAGGCGGCTGTTTCCTGAGGGCTGTGTTCCACGTGCCTTTCTACAGCGGGGAAATCATCCGGGTCTCTGTCTCCATACCTCCATGGGCTCTACCAAACCCTGCGGGCACTTCTTGCTGCTGAGATTTCTGCCGTCCTTTCAAATTTGACCAAATCGAGTAAAGGTTCAAAAGTTCTTTGAGGGGGATGGACGGCTGGGCAATCATCTGAGTGTCAGTCCAAAAATAATCATCTGTGTGGACGGCTGAATTGCCAAAATATTTAGAGTTCTACTTAGGTTTCAAATTAAGAAGAATTTGGAGAGCTTCCTCTTCTGGCCTCAAATGACTCTTTTATTTATGCTGCCCCTGCAGTCCTGCTTTGCCTATGGAGAGAATGAGAAAGCACACACAGCTCTTCTGAAGGATTTCCCCACAAACTGGAAGCACCAGAATTTTGCAAGAGCTTCTTCTGTAGTGTGGGACTATGACAAAAGAGACATCAGACTTTCTTGCTCCACTACGGCTGACTATGTCCTGTGTGAACCTGGATATGTGAATGTCCCCACCTCTGTTCTCCTTTCAGGAGAAACAGACCCACATTTCACTTTCGAAACCCAATGGATAACACATTTCTCTCTGGAATTTCCCACACCCATCTGCAGAGTCACCATCTTGGGCATGTTTAACTTTCCTTTCAAACACAGGTTGGCTGCTGGATCCAGTATGGGATTTAAATCAACAGGCTTACATGTTGGCAATATTTTTCCAAGATTTTGAGAGACTTTCTTAGGAACTAATGCTCTGACCATAATTCTAAGCAAGACCAAAAATGAGGTAGTGCAGAAGACAGTGTGTGAGAATGTTAATTATTGTCAAAGTGGTAATACTGGTATCTTTATTGTATTCCTTCAGAAATTTTAGAACTTGTTGACCATCTTCAGCCAAACTAAACAGGGAAGCAGAAAGTCAAATAATCTTGTAACTAAGAGCTTCTTGAAAATCAATGATCAGGAAATAGTGTGCCCTGCATACAAGACTCTGGGAATTTTCAAAAGTTATAGATACTGTTTGGCCAGCTGGATGACTCAATTTGGAGCACAAATAGCCTGAAACAAGCCACAGTAAATGCTGCCTCTTTCCCAGTTGATAGTTACATGGGAAGGAGCTGAGTGTATGGGGAAGGTGGAGGGGTTTGAGGGTGCAGTTGGTACTGGGCTGGGAAAACAGGTAGGTCATGGTGGCTGTGAGGGAATCTCAGAGCATGGACAAAGGGGAATGGGGAGGACACTAGGGTAAATGTGCTGGTGGAGTGAAAGAACATAGGGTGCAAATTCTTAGATCATTAAAAGAGAAATTATGAGGCCAGGAACACCGTGGATGATAAAATATAGGTGTATGATGAAGTACTTGGCTTCTTATTCTAGAAGAACTTATATTGCATGTTTTCTTCAGTTTTTTTTAAACAACACAAGTGGCTTTCTTTGGCACCAGGTACAGTACAATAGTATGTCCTGAAAAAGTCAAATTGACCTATGTATTCATGTAATTAATGCTTCTGCTTAATATACGTGAAGGCTTACAGCCAGCAGAGATAAGCTCCTAAAACCTGAACCTTTGTCTTCTGACTTTGCCTGAGATTACTTTAATTCAAGGCTCCAGACAAAATTACAATTAGCTCCTATTCCTTCTGCTCCTCTGTATACTCGATTGCTTGTCCACACCCTCAGCTTCTTGGATCATTGACTCAGATGTTTAAATGGAAAAATACTCAACACGAGTTTATTGCAATGAGCAGAAGCAAAGAGGGTCTCTGTAAATATCTTGGTTCTTTGTATGCAGCTGGGTTCCCCTTTGTTTACTTGACTTCCCCAGTTATTTTCAAGCCACTAAGGTCATTGCGAGTTAATAGTTGGCTAGAAATCAATAGACAGAGAGATGGCTAAAGATAAGTTTTAATAATGGGTGCAATCAAATTCTAGCAACTTTTATCTCTCTGCTGCTGCCAGTGGTGGGTGGTTTTTGTGCAGTGATTCCATTCATCTTCCAGCTGCACAAACTCCAGGCAGGGTTTTTATCTTTGTAAAATAAAAAGTAAAAGCTATCATAGCCCACCCTGGTACCTAGTGGCTGGTGTTGTGCTGCTGGAGAGCTGAGCGCAAGTGTGCTCAATGCCTTCTATCAGTTTCAACAGGATTTTCATCCCATGTTCACCATTGCCTTGAGAAAACAAAGCCCCATAATACGGAGTCAGCCAGAGAATGGAGCATTATCATCTCTTAACTGCTCTCCCAACAGACGAGGGCATCTCAAGGAGCATTACTAATAAGTTCAATTGTTAAGTGGCTTCTACACCTTTAATTGAGCATTACATTGAAGCTGGATTTTAAAAGAGCTAAGCTTCATCTAAGAAAAAACATTGTGCTATGATTTATGCCTTTAAGCTCTGGGTTTGCTTGATTTGGAGTGTGTGCAGGGCACTAAAAAAGTCTAATAGTTATCACTTGCCAGCTGGACATTACCACATGCAAAAGCAGATTTCTTGCAAATACCTCTGGTGTTGAGTGATGACTTGAACAAGTGTGTTCAAAGCGTGCTGGAGACAGCGGCTGCTGGTGAGCTTTGGATCAGGTGCTGCATGATGTTGCTTGTGCTGGAGGTTCCTTGGCTGCCCACGGTTCACCTGGTGATCTCGTGCCTGGCATCAGTTTCTCTTCCTGAGGGTTTCGTGGAATGTTATTGGGCTGTGACGCAATGGCATCCCATCCTGCTATAGCAGATTCACCCACTTAGGTATGGCTGGCACTTCCATGTGTGCTCAAGCAACTGAAAATCTCAGACGCTCTACCTAAAGCCCTGACAGATGTTTTCACAAATGTGACTGGCCATGGGGATAGCCTGGGTTTGAAGTGCCTGCCAGGAATTTGAGGGATTAATGTGCAGTTCCATGTTTTGCCCCAGACTTCATCTTCTGCCTCAGGCGAGGTACATCAGTGCTGTGACTCAGTTCCCTAGCAGTACAGTAGAAATAACAACACTGCCCTAACTTGTGGGATTATTGTGATGGTAAACACCCCTAAGACTGTGAGATACTGTGCTCCTATGGTCAGGACAGCCACACCAGCACCTGTTGCATACCAAGTGACTTGAGCTCTTGTATCTGCTGAATGCTTCAAGGGATGGTTTGACTTGAGGGAAGGTTTCAGGAGTGTTGAACCTGCGCCAAAGTGTGGGAAGAGACACGGACTAGGTGATCATCTGAGGGCTCAGGACACCCTCCTGTGAAAACATGGGCAAATCCTGAAGGTCTTGCTGAACTGGCTGTCACCTGAGAACTTGCACCAGGTGGCTGAGGTTCCCCTGTTGTAAGAGCTCTGTCCAGGATATGAATCAGGGGAATTAATTCAGTCTGTGAATTCACGGTTATGAATTCCATCTGTGAGTGAAAGAGAGCTGCGGGGCATAATTAACCAGCAAAAAACTACCTGCTTGGGAATTACCTAGAGCCTGCAAATGTTTGCAGCTTCTCCAGGGTACGGAGACACCTAGTTCAAACGAGTGCATGGGTTACTAGGGACTTGGATAAGCTACCGCTGGCTGCACTGCCCTCTCAAATCTTGCAATCTCCTTCCAGGCACCACACCTGGGGAGGAACTTCCCATTCTTTCTACCATCTCCACCCCTCCCTCCTTTCTGCAAGAGCTGGTCTGCTAGGAGAAAAAAGTGGAGCTTTGGCCAATGGCACCACTTTTCAGTCCACTATAGGCAAAGGCTGGTTTGGCTGCTTTAGCCAGCCACATGGGCACCTGTTTGGGCAACTGGAGAACACTGGGGCATGGTTTCCAATGGTTCACTGGTGGAAGAGAGACATGTGGACCGTTCATTACAAATCCTGCTGGAGATGCATGTTCTGAGTGATCCTTGCAGTAACCTCATGAGGTATTAGATGAATGGAAAGTGGCACAAGAAAGTATGGTAGAAGGTCTTGGGGGGTTGAACATCCAGACAGCATATGGAGTGCATTTTCATTATGAGACATAAATGAAAACAGTTCACATGTATTTTACATTTATATGTAAATGCAGTATGCAGTTTCCAAATTAATAGGTGGAAGGTGAGTTACCAGTTTGTTTTGTTACCAGTGTGCAGTAACAGGACATCTCAATGGATTCGAGGTGGTCATGTTTTTATGGGTAACCTAGGATGCTACCTGTCTCTGCAGTGACATTAACTAGCACAACAGCTAATCACTCTGTGGAGGAACTATTTCCTTGTTGGTCCTTCACTTGTAAATAATTTCCAATCCACTTTAGAAAGTAAAATCTGTGTTAATGCTCTTGACAATACATCAGAAGCAGCAAACATCTTGCCACAGTTTCATCAGCCCATCTTCTCTATGGATCTTGGCCACAGAGCAATGGAAATGAAATACAGCTGAGAATCTATTCCTGCTTTCAGTGGGCAAATCACATGATATCTCTCAATCAACCTCTTAAATATAATTTAATTCCTCCTGATCCATCTTCTGGGACTAGAGGCTGTTTGTCTGTGAGGATCAGCAAGTGAGAGGATGGTGCTTGTGATAAAGAGAAGTCTGTAAGCCTATATGTGCTTGGTACCCCTGCCTCTGTTCTGTGTGAATGGCAAGTGGCCTGTCACACCTGGCACGGAGCCGCACCTGAAACCCAAACTGTTGCTGGGCTGATAAGCCAAGCCATGTAATGAGAAAGGAACACTCTGCCTTGCGTTTGAACACACTCAAGGACACACACAATGTCAGCTTGTCCAAAGGCAGGAAGGATTTGTTTGAAAGGGTGGAGGAGGGGGGAAGAAAAACCCTTACTTTTTTAGTACTGAGCAAACAAAGTGAGGTTTTGGATGTTTGGGGATTAGGACTTGAAATCTGTAAGCATTATGCTCTCGTTTGTTTCCATTAAGGCCAAGGTCACAAATGATCTGAAGTTGTGGTTGTGTTGCTCTGCATGAACTGGTTAGAGTTTGTGAATGAGCAGTACATTTACTCCAAAACTCCTTCTGTCAGACCCAACCTATTTGTCACTTAGTGTCAAATATATTTTGAGTTTTAGCCAAGGGAAGAATAGGGATGTTGACGTTAAATGTTTCCCAATAGCTTGCAGACATCTTTTTGTCTTGTTTCAAAAGGATATTTTCTATGTGCAGAACTTTTATTTGAAAGTGTGGAAAGGGGGAGGGCAAAGTTAAATAACTCCAGAATTTTCCTTGTCAAATTAAATGTTTTGGATAAACCCTGCAGTACATTTCCCAATTATCTTTGTTTTGCTAAAATTGTCTGTATTCCCCTTGGTTGTCAAGGGGGAGGGAGCAAGGAAAAATCTTCCTTGTAGTCCCAGCTTAAATCAGGGTATCAGGTAGGAGATCGCATAAGGGTTCTGGGCTCATTAGTTTGGGTGCAGCATGGGCAAGTAGCAAAAACAACCTTCCCCTCCCTGTCGAGCGCCTGAACAGGAATTAGACAGGATGCAACAAGTGGCCAAAATGCAAATGGGAGTGTTGGAGGAGGATGAAATGAGGAGGAAGCTGTGCCTTGCCACGGGCCCTCCTGGTGCCAGATGGGTGTGAGGGGTAGGCTTGTGGCACAGAGGTGTTTTGAGGAGCTATGTGAATGGTGCTACTCCTGCTTGTTGATGTGGATTTTGAAGCCTACATAGTAAAAAAAAAAACAAACCTCTTGGCTGCTTTTGGCATTAAGGAGTAGTAGTTTCATCAATGAGGCCTGAATGTGAATGCTGTCATGGGAGTTTCTGCTTTCTTCACTGTCTCAGATAGTGCTGTAAGTTGGGCTTGAAGCTTGTTGACATCGTCTGGACCCACTGCCAAAACTCATGCAGGAGCTGGCTGGAGGGCAAGGGGCTTTCTCTCCTGGGCAGTCAACCCAAAAGCTTTTCATCTTCAGAAAATGTCATTTAACAGATAAAAAATGTTCAAAAATGCCAACTGCTCCTGGTTCCTGATGTCTACAAATCGGAGCTGTGGGTGCTCAGATCATGACTTGAATAAACATTATAGTAAGATTGTCAGTAGCAGCCAAATGTTTAAGCACTTTGCAACCCAGTTTCTCTCAGACACTCACAAAGATGTTATTGTTGATTCTTCAGTCAAGTGCTGAACCTGAGACAATAGATCTGAAATTCCGCCTGGAGTCCACGATTCTCAGAGCAGCTCCAGGAATCTATGTGCAGGCTCTTGCCTAGGATCAGCTCCATTTGACCCCTTTGGAAAGATGCACCTACGTACAGCTGAGGTTGAGGCTGAGGTGGGGAGCAGCGCAGGGTGGCAGCACAGCTGCCAGGCTGGGCCAGTTCAGATTCCGGTTGCTTGAGCAGTTGGCCCATGAGACCTGTGAAGCTCACTCACTTGGCACTAAATCCTATCCTTGCTCTGAACAGCAGTGGGACCCCTGTAACAACTGGTACCTGCCCTACAATCTACCATACGTAGGTTTTCCAGATCATTGGGGTAAAATACAGCAGAAAGTGCTGTTCTACGCAGCTGGAGATCAAGTTCAGCATTTCTTCAGGGTAACCAACAGCTGACTGATAGGCATCAACTAAAACAGTATGATCGGGATCTAGCAGGTGGTTGACAGCTGCCCTCTCAAGGCTCAGACAAATATGATGTTCTCCTTGGTGCTGTTCAGGTATGGACTCTGTTGATGGGTTGCTCCAGAAGAGATGAGGAGAATTGCTACTAAAGCTAAAGGAGAATGTTATTCAATAACCACAGAGTCCTGGCCTTCTAATTAGGAGAAAGTTTCTAACCCACAGATTTTGAAATTGCATCCCAGTAGAAGCAATGAATGCAAGAAAGTCCTGCCTAAGGATGTGGCTTGTCCAGCCCCAAAAATTTGTCGCAATTACTAGAAGAGAAGGTTTGCAATAGCAAGACATTAAATGTACTGATTCAGGAGTCTTTCCAATCTCCTGTTCCAGTTATGATCTTTTTGATAGTAGCTCTTGTTATAAATTAAACTGGACTAAGACTTCAAATCCTTGGTATCATTGTTAGTCTATTCCCATCCCTAACCAAGCTATTAACTTGCAGAATCAGTTATTAAAGGCACCTGTGACCCCCTACAAACCTCCAGAGCCAACTGCCTTCCTACTTCTCCTTTCTGATCTGATTTGAGGTCAAGATCTGAATATGCTTCAGCCCTCCAGTCCAATTAAAAAATTCAATTTGTCTTCAAAATTTGTTTGGGGGTCTTTAATCCCCTGGCAGTAGATTCCTCCCCTCCTTGCAAGTTGTAGGGAAAAGCACGTTCAGCATTATTAAATGACTCACCAAACTAGCCCAGTGGCTTAGGGGGCTTATGCGAAGCTTTCTGTGCTCGGTGGAGCGTGGTGGGACACCCAGCACTATCTGCCAGGTCAGGAGTTGAATCAGTGCTATCTGAGTGATATTAGCCAGGATGCCTGGGGATAGAGGAAATTAAAAGTCACTAATGCTTAACTGCCCTGAGCCAAGACTCAAATGCAGAAGCACCTGCAGGGTTGGCCTGTGCACCTCCTGCTTTTCTTTTTTTTCCCTTGGTTGACTCTTCAATGTGTTCTTATTTGCAAGCCAGTGGATGGCATGAGGCTGGCTCCGGATGGTCAAAATAGTCGGGGATGAGGCAGAACAGGATTCTGCTGATGTGCAAATGGTCTTGAGGACACTGTTGGAGTGAGGGAGAAGAGTGATGGGAAATGAGCAGCCCTTTTCCTTTTGACTTTTGATCTCTTCTGAGCCTACAAAAAAGAAATAGATGTGGGTGATGGCCTTTGCAGAATGATGGGGCGGGGGGGAGGCAGACTAAGGCTGTTCCAAAATTTTCATAAAATGGCTTTGTCTGAGGAAAATCTGAGGCTTCAACTGACCAGAATTTTCTCTTTACTTTGAGAAATATCTGATGTTGATTCCCCCGCTTTCTTAGTTGGAAGTTAAACTAATAGAAATAGTTTGGGATCAAATGACACATTCCCTTTTTTTTTTTTTGAAGTTTTTTAAAAGTTAATAAAAAGTTTCAAGAGATTGGAGCAGAAATGTGAAATATCAAGGTGAGCTGAAAGTTCTGAAAAGAAATTCTCCAGTTTGACTCAAAATAAAACCTTCAGATTATTCTGAACTGCCGGTGAACCGAAAAATCAGTCATTTGCACTAATGATAAGTAACTGGCAGGTTGTTTTGCCTGTCAAATTCTGTGTCTTGTGGAGTGAGCACATTGTTGTCTGCTGACATGATCTACTGAGCTGTTAAAAAAGAAAAAAAATCCAATACAGCTCCTCTCTGCTGGCAGTAAGGCTCACTGACAGGTACAAGGGACTGATTTTTCTCCTCCTATCTGGACTATGGGGATAAGGGACCCCAATCCCAGTTTCTGCTCTCAGAAACTGCCATGGCCTAATAAATACTCCAAATTTTCCTCTGGGTAGTGATGTTCAGAGACTGTCATAGCAATAATTGCCAATTATCTGGATGGCTGTGGCATCTGCAGGCAGCAACCCATGCCAGGGCAAGACACAATTACCACAGTGTGTTCCAACGGGGAAAGCAGAGGAGATGATGTGGCGGCGGGGGAAGGTGGTAACAGTGCTTCCTCAACCCTCCGCTAAGGGTTAGTGTTACCCACCACCACAAACAAGGGTCCATGACAGAAATCAGCAGGGCGCTTTGCTAGGGTAAAGAAAAATGAGGCAGAAAAAGACTTAAACCTGGGTGTCTCCCAGTTCTTCCTGGGATGATGCAGCTCTGCTGGGGTTGAACCAGCAGCTGCCTTCCTTGGCACCTCCTGCCAAAGCTGGGACTGATGCTGCTCCACTTCCCAGATGCAGGATTAGAGCTATAGCTGAAGAATTACAGCAGAAAGCGTCTGCTGTGCTTTGTTAGTCTCTTTAAACTGAAGCTGCGGAAAGTTGTGTTTATTTGTGAAAAGGCCATTTTTTTTCTACCATGTTTCAATCTAAAAATCAATGCAAATATTCAGTGTTTAGTGGAGGGGTGTACAGTAGGCTGCAGAAGTCTCTATCCCAAGTTGAGGGCAAAAGCTGCCAAAGGATTCAGTGATTTTTCCTTAGTTACATCAGAAAAGATAAAAACATATAGGGAACAGGTACTCCAGGACAGAAATCAGCTACTCCCTGATTGGTGTCAGCTGTGGGTGCTGTGGGAATTTGAGTGTTTAATCAGATCTTCACAGACAGCTTCAAACATCTTAAGCAGCAGCAGCTCCTGACCATGCAAGACTTGGGTAGCAATTTTCAGGAGAGGAAGAAATAAACCATGTGTAACAGCCAATTAATTCATGACATCCAGGGCAGTGCGCAGGCTGGGTCACAAGAACTTGTGGCATCTGGTCAGTGTCCCATATCTTCAAATAATAGGCTCTGCTCTGGAAGACAGATTATAGGATGTAATTCAGCATCACCAGGCAGAGGATAAGGCAGGATTACTGGATCTCTTTCACTTCTCATAACCTGTGCTCTATTTCTCCAGAAAGAAGATGAGGAGGTCAGTTTGGATGGGGTGATAGCTCTTTCCATAAACCTCACTGAACTGAGAAGAAATTGCTTACACAGAAACAGGAATGGGTTAAACCCTAGCACAAGGAGGCACAAAATCTTCGCTGGACAAAAAAGTTCATGCTCTTACATTTTCAGCTTTCCTTTATGGAAGTCGCAGGACTTTGTTTACACTGAACAATGCAAAGTCAAACCAAGATTAACATGTCCTCGATCTTGCTTTGCATGCTAAGTACCAATATTTACCCCTTGCCACCTAATTTGTGAATTTGCCAGGAATTAAAACATCCATTTAAACTAGCCAAGAAGACAGTAAAGTATGAGTACAGCTAGATCATTATCTGACACGTGGTTATCACGTACTAAGTGTGGCTTTGCTAACTCTGAAGTATAAAAATACAGCTAGAAAAAGCAGATTAAAAAAAGGAAATTTATCTAGTCAAAAAGTTGATTATTGGTAGAAATTAAACTGGAATGTTTAATTGGGCCCCAGGAGATCAATGGTTGAAGACCTACCCTGACTCTAGGGGTTGTTTGAGGTGTTGGCTGACAGGTTTGGTGGCTTGGGAAGAGGTGAAGAGTTCCCCATTCTTTAATGTCCATGCGTGCCAAAGTCTTTTCAAGATCAGAGAAGGAGCGAGTGGTGAGCATGGGGTGGCAGTGATGCATGGGCTGTTGCATGCAGGCTTCGAGGTTGGTTTGTTGTTTTTTTGTTTTGTGGTTGGTTGGTCTGTTTGTTTTCTTTGTGGATGCAGTTGATCTGATTTGCCCTAAGTTGTCTGTCTTGAAGGCATCACAGCCAGCCATGTAAATTAAACTGTTTCTCACATTTGATTCTTTTGCCCCTACAAAATACTTAGTAAATAATAGCAGGCTTTGAAGTTAAATCCAAGTCCTTGACAAATGCTTAAAAAAAGTGCTTTTTGCACAACTTTTGGTTTTAATGATCTAGGAGGAACTCCAGTTTTCTTTCCATACTTGCACCTTACTGTTTCTCAAAGCAGTATTTAGTCAACAATGACAAAAAGCTAGTCACATCACAGATCTCAGACTGTCATAATTTTATCCAATTTTTCCCAAGTATCAGTCAATGCAGCTATTGGTACATTAGAGCACCAAACTGGGAATAACTTAAGCTGAACCTGGTGAGCTGTGTGAGTGGTGGGATGTCTCATGACCATTTGGTGCCTAGTTTTTCTCATTCATACAACAGAAATCATACGGTTTTCTTCTGTCTTCCAAAGGTCTTTGAAAGCTGAACAGTGATGTCCATATGCTTTGATAAGCAAGCAATGAAAATACTTATATATGAAGTGAAAGAATGTAAAAAATAAGTAAAGGACGCTTTGGCATTCCACCTGGTCTTTCAACCTGTCTTCTAAAGGAAGGGGAATTCCTACTAGAGCGAAGGCTGCAAAATAAGCTCAGCTATGTTATTAGACATCAGCAAACCCAGGCTGGCAGGAGCAAGAGGAAACCAGCCTTCCTACGCATCACTGTCAGGGAGCTCTTGAATTCACTCAAGCGTGGTGTTAATGAATTAACTCTGGATCTGTCGGGTTTTTTGTTTCTGAATGTAGGTTCTCAGAAAAGGAAAGTGCACAGGATTTTCAGGGTTGTTGAGAAAGCAGAGACTGATGTCAGTCTGAATCTTGTGCTGTTGTCTACTTGATGCACAATGGAAGTTAATGAGGTTAACTGGAAATATTTATTATCCTACAGTGCTTGCTGTCTGTGCTTGCTCTGGCTCTGGCAAAATTCATGCATAGCAGCAGCTGAAAACTCATTGGAAAGTGCTTTAACGTAGGAAACAGGCAACATTTGGCCCAGTAATATCATAATGCAGGTGGCTGACAAATCACTCACTCAATTACATGCATGAGGGGGACTCCACTTAAGAGCAACATTTGGAGCTTTATGGGCAACATAAAAGGAGAGAGAATGAGGTTTTTATATCGCTGCACTCTGTTGTAGAATGAAGCAGGAGGCTGTTTCCCACCCCTTTGCATATGCTTGGACCGTGCAAGGAAAATGAAAACGAATGTCTGCTCAGAGATTTGGCAGGACACCTGGGGAGGATGGGCTGGACCTGTTCCAAAGACCCCCTGCACACACTTTGCTGCATCTCCCATTATAGAGGTGATTTCATGTCTTCAGGACCCAGGCAATGTCAAAACAAAAGCCATACGCTAAAAATAAAAACCTTGGCTCCTTTACTAACAGTGAACTCTCGAAGCAAAAAGTTTTCAGAAAATGTGGTAATAACTAATTGATGCTTTTCTTGTCCCTTGGCAGTTGCTAGAGCAAGTGAAGTAAGATCATCTCCCAGTACACACAGCTCCTGCCATTTTATCATCCCTGTTCTATGTCTCCTGTAGGGACCTTGTCCCTGGAATACAGGAGATAAGTATCTTTTTTCAAAAGTTTCTTCTCTAATGCTTATGGTGGCTGAGGGAAAGCACACAGGTAAGGTTACAACACCTGCCAGGGCAAAGTTTTTGTTTTTTTCTTTATTTCAAATCTTCTAGTGCCTTAACCCATAATTTTTGTGAGGCTAGGGCTGACAGTGCAGTGGCTGTATCAATCCTTTTCTCCAGGCATGCCAGCACCTGAGCTATCCCCATCCCTCCTTCCTACTGCCAATGAGAGGAACAAAAACATTTATTTTCTGCTGGTATGGATAGCCCTTTTTATTTAGAGAAGGTCCATCCACTAACCCAGTGCTTTTTTTTGCATTTTGAACACAGAGAAATACATATTTTATTTTCGTATTAAACAAAACACAAAACACAAAACTGCCCCCAATACCTTTTTTTTTTTTTTTAATTTTTATTTTTTTTCCTGTAAAGCTTGACATCTGGGCCTGTAACAGCTCATCAGTGGATTTGTGAGATGAAGCAAATGACATTTCTATATAGAGCACTGGCTGCTGTAGAAATCAGATGGTGAAATGGGACTGCAAAGAATTTGGTATTGACTGATGATCTCCATCCAAGGATCTCAGAGCACAGCAATCCCCACTTTGCTGACACAGATGATGGGTGACTTACTCCAGCCTGCACAGCAAAACTGGCCTCAGAGCAGAGGATCTCTGGAGATCTGTACACAGAACACAAGCACTCATCTCTTTTCTGTGTTTTATAGAGCTCTTTGTTGTGATAAGCCCTTGATCCCAATGTGGGCAGGAGTGCATCCATAGCTAGTTGTACATTAAATGCTCACCCCATCCTCACCACACATGTGATGCACTCAGATGTTTTCTTGACCCCTTGTCTTGGCAGAAGACCTGTTGCTGACTTGTATCTTGCCTCCATTCACACACATGATTTGAACTGTATTCTGTATAATCGTTGTTTCTGTGTGTTAAAACAGTGTGGGGTCAAGGCAGCATTCCCGCTCTGTCCTGACCTCAGCAGAGCTGCTTCAGAAAAAAAGGCTGGAGAGCAGTTCCCAGCAGAACTACTGGAACTACTGATTCAAATCAAAACCCAGCAGCCTTAAGACGAATCAGATAAACTCCTGTGATGTGTTTGCTTCCAGCAGCAAGAGACTGGACTCGGCAGCCTGAGTTCCCCCTTCTGTCCCATGCTGAGAGACGACGGGGTCTCCGTTCCCAGACATGCCCTGTGGTTTCGCAGTTTCCCTGTGGCCGCTTCCAGGCTGTGCTTTCCCCTTCCCGCTGGTGCTGAATATCCAGCCCTCAACACCACTTGCCTCTGTTTTCTCAGGATAACTCACTGGCCAGATTGGAGTGAATTGTTCCTTCTGTTAAAAGGGAGTTTTATCCCTGACTGCAATGCCCTTCACTGCAGAGGGACAGGAAGAAGCTGGGGACCGTGGTCCATCTTTGTGCTTGTAAGCAAAGTAAGGTCTTGGAGTAAAGCACGCTGCTGTATTTTCAGTGTTTCCATCACTTAATTCCTCCACAAGTCCCCAGCAGTGGTGCTATGCTCTTGCTGTTTCCTCTCCCAAAGGATTCAAAACAGCAATGCCAAGCTCTTTGTAGTGTATCCACAAGAAACTGCAGAGTTCAGGCATGCTTCTTACACAAGCTGTTTGCCAGTGGGCTACTGCGGGGATGGCAGGAAGGGTTGGGAAGGATGTGACACATAAGAAGATGCCCCTGTTCTCAGTATCAGTGATCATCATGTTGAGGCATATGAGGATATTCTGATTGTCACCAATTCCAGCACCTCTGTGGTTCTGGTGTTTCTGAATGATGCCTGAATCTCAACCTCCTCCTTTTAATCTTTGGAGTACCTGTGCACTCCTAGGAAAATTCTGCCAATGATGGTGCGGTCCTTAAACCTTGTGCAAAGATAACTCGTGTACTTCAGTGTGCAGGCAAGTGATTTGTACCAGCTGGAAACCTAGTTCTGTGCTCCAGCTAGTACATTTAATAGCAAAGACATTCAGGCCCAGCTGCATCATCTCAAGCTACATCTGATCAAATTTCTTGGGTCAGCAGCAAGAACTTGCTGATTCCTAGAAACCTAATGTCTTGTAGAAAGATGGGAGGGGTGGTTGTCTGTGTCAGTGTTGTGTTCCAGCCCTGGCAGGACATGAAGGTGCCAAACTAGTGGCCTGAGGGGAGTCCCAGATATTCGCGGCCATCCAGAGCTCTGTGGCACCCTTTGCTAGAGAAGGAGCATTTTTATGTCTCCTCCTACCTTCCATTTTGGGAATTTATACTGGCTTTTTGTACTTCCAGCTAAGCCTCTTGTTGGAAATAACTGAAAAGCTATAGAAGTCATATTGTTATTCATTGAAATCTCAGTTTTGCTGGTATACAGGAAAAGTTTCTCACAACATCCAGCTATCATTTTTAATGAAATCTTTCAACTTTGATTGCAGTGGCCTTACCTATAAACTTATTTGTAAATATACAAATTATGTATATGTGAGTTATGTTTGGTAATTAAAAATACATCTGGCTGGAATTTTTTGGAGGATATAAAAATGTGATGCCTTTCTTACTGGAAACTACACCGTGCTGTAACATTTCAAAATCTCCCATGGAACCAGATATACATCTTGTACCTAGCATGCAGCTCACCAGCCTGTTAAATGGCTGGATGGGGCTGAAGCAGGTTAGTGACTTTGTAAACTGTTAGGAGCTAGGACCTACATGGGTATTAATGGAAGCTACCTCAATAGCTGTGAAGATATTTACTTACTGTTGGACCCTACTCTATTCTGTTGACCAGAAAGTGCTGATCAACTTCTTAAGGAGAACACTTGGTGCAAACACAACATGGAGACTGCCTCAATGCAAATACAGGTGCTTGAAAGCAGGAAAACTCAGCTCTGTTCCTGCTCTTGTTGTGTGTTTTCAAGGGACCATTACTTGCCCTTTAGTTTTATAAGAGAATTTGCAGGTGAAGACATGTCTCAAGTTTAGTGCTACAGGTTATTTGCAGCTCTAAAAGCAAATCAGCGATGGACCCAGGACAAGCTGGCTTTGCTTTCTGGGGACATCCACAGGGAGGAGTACAATGAAGATGCTTTGATATAAGGCTTTGGGAAGCATAGGAAAAAGCATGTTGGTTTGAGTTTATCTTGAGCGGTACAGAATGATCTGTCAGTGGAAATCTGTCTTTATGGAGTTTTCTGTTGAGAGCTGCCGTGAGGTGCCCCCTGCAATCCAACATCCAGGCGCTCTGTGCATGACAACGCCTCATCACTTCCCCAAGAACAAGGGAGATAAGGAAAGAAAAATAATATCAGAAATGGCTTTATCAATTGGCCACTCTACATCAGGTTTTCATTAAAACAGTGAAGAGTTTGGGCCAGAAGTCTGTAGCTTTGCTTGATAAAGAGATTTCTACACTAACAAACAAACAAAAATCTAGCAAACCCATTACTTTTTATCTCTGTTGTACAATAGCACCAAGTGGAAGGCGCTAGTCACTTCTGGAAGAGGGAAAGGAATTCTACAACACAGAATCACATCTTCTCTCCTTTTTCCAAGATTTTGTCCATCTGTTCCCTTTTTCAAAAACAAACAAACTATTAATACAGTGCTTTGATGGAACCTTCTGCTCAAGGCTCTTAAAGTGCTATGCAGATATTCGTGGTTTTATTTGCCAAGAAAGAGCCTTTAACAGATAAATATTAAATTCCTTGCTTCCCACAGAGCAGATGCCAGAGAGGCTGTGTTTGTATGGGTGCATGTGTGTAGGGCTGGCACCGTGACCGGGGCACTGACTTTGGGATTCTGCAGATCTTGCTCCATCCCCAGTTCTATCTCAGCACTCCCACAGGATTGTGCACTGACTTTTTTGTCTGTCTCCGTTCCCTTATTTGTAAAACATAGGCATTTCTTTTCTTCTGCTCTGCCTTGCCCATCTGCAGGCTGTGACCCAACTTCAGCAGAGGCACAGGGTGATCCAGCCCAGGTGGTTCAGCCCCTGGCTGGGGATCTGTGCTGGGTGGTTATTTCTGCAGTGTGGCATAACCAGAGCTTTTAGCCACAAAATGCTGGGTGCCAGACTGGCTGGGTTGGGTACCAATATCAGTGTAGTCTTGGCAACAGGATTCAATTCCAGCTACCCTAGTGCTTGCTAGATTCCTAGGCTGGTTTTCTGCCTGCACCAAGGTCTTTGCTATTTTTAGCTCTAAAGGTAGCTCATAGGGCCCTGTCATAGCTGCTGTCAGTCCTCCATCTGCATCACCACTGAACCTGCATAACTCTAAATCCCCTTGGATGTGATGTGGTGCAAGAACATGGAGCAGTGCCCTTCTGTAGCTTGTGGAACTAGGGCCACTGAGCCCAAATCTTACTATTTTTGCAAAGACACTAGTAGCACCTGTAAAGCACTGGAGAAAACATACACGTGGTGAGGACTACAGATTGAAGATTTCCACTAGAAACGACTTCCTAAAAGTCTCCTTGTTGCCTGAAACATCAGAGCTATGGACTGCCAGCCTGGGACAGCAGCCCAGTCGTGATGTTCTCTTAGTCATTTCTTTTGTCCTTTTTGTTGGTGGAAGAGACAAAAGGATAAATTGGATAAAATGCCCCAGATGGAAGGCTTTTGTTATCAGGGTAGCAGCAAAGGCATCCAAGAAAGGAAGAAACCAAATGTATCAAGCGCTGAAATGTATTCAGGAACATCTCAGTTGCTACTTATCAGAAGTCAGAACCTCAGAGCCACAAAAAAGCATCTTAAATCCCTTAATAATTGAGTAGCCAATGCAAAGTTTGGGCTTTTTAAAAACGAAAAATACTCTTTCTTCTCTCTCTGTTTTGAAATAGAGCTCACGATGATTTTCCAAATGGACTCTGCAAGTCTGAGTTGGCTTGTGAGCCATTTATCCTAAACACAGAATCACAAAGTTGTCCTGACCTGAATAAAATGACTTTCAGCAATGCTGGCCAGTCCCTGGGTTCCTCTGCATTGCAAATTTATGTTGCAGCTGGGCACAGGTGGCAGCTTCTGCCCAGGATCTCAGGATAAGCTTAGCAAAATGGGAAGGGTTTAGGAGTATGGTGGGATTGTAGGATGTAGTAAGTGACCCAAGACAGGGCTTGGGTCATAGAGGAGAAATGGGCTGATAGACATCATGCATAGACGAAGGGAGGGATTGCTTAGATGAGCTGGGTAGCTATGGTGAAAAGTCATATCATCGACAAGAGGGTTACTATAGAGCTCTCACTACCCAGGAGTGGTACAAACAGTGGTGAAAGTACTTACTGCATGTCTGAATCCAGAGATGCTCACAGGCAAAACCTTCTGTATGAGAAGACACTTGTCTGAAAGGATCATCTGATCCTTTCTTTGCTACAGCAGGAGAGTCCTCTGGTCAAACTTGGGGGAAAGCGTGTTTTCATTGTGTGATAACTGGGGGCAGCCAAGGCTTCCTTGTTCCAGCACAAAGCTCAACCTGTGGGACCAGGATGCCTGTATATGCATTCAAAAGGCTGGGATCTACCCTGGTCTTGGGGTTTTTTTGGCTCATGACTATGCCACACATGTAGGCAGAAAGGACTAAGCAGCCTGAAAGAGAGACTATGAGTCTTCTTAAGAATTTAATGCCATTTCAGGGTAAACTGAGGCACTGTTCGAGAGCTATGTGAAGGGACTTCTGGCCAGTGTGACCAACCCCCTGGAAATGTTGGAGGAAAATGTGACCCAAGAGCTCAGCTGTTTTCCTGCTGATCTGTGCTCTTGCCACCTCCCACCACAAAGCTGTGAAAGCCGCTGAGCCTTTGGGTAGCGAAAGTTTGTTATAAAATCTCAGGGCTACTTGGTGACAAGTGACATGGCAAAACGAGACATCTCAGGGGGACAGGTGGGGAACAGTGAGAGTTCAGCACAGTCTGTACCAGAGAAATTAGACTGGATATTGTTGTGCAATTTCTTGTCATGACTTGGCGTGACCTCCATTATGCCCATGAGATCACCTCCAGAGAGTATCAATAGCCTCTTCCCCACGCCTTAATGTATTTTTAATACCGTATAACTGCCAGAAAATAATATTGTTTCTGGAAGCTTCCACTGCAACATTTAGTTATACATTTATCCTATTGTCTGTGAATTCAGGATCCTTAGTTACCCTGAGCCCAACACCTGCAAAAGGAAAAAGGACATTAGGAATATATATCTACAGTAGCTTTAAAATAACATTGAAAGCCATTGCTATCTGGGCTGGTTCAGTACAAAGTCTGATGCGAATTGTGAAAGGCAATCCCTAGCACCCGGACTGGGATATTTTGGATTATTCTAATTTACTGATGAAGTAGCCAATAAAAAAACCTATAAATTATGCCTATAAACTTCCACATAGATTTAGTTCCAGCTTTTTACTTTGTTTACCAAATATCACACCTTTTCACAGCACACAGATATTCAGTAGCATGTGAATTATATGTTCTCCATCAGATGCAAGTTCTTGTAGTTAGCTTTGTCATTATAGATCTTAGCTTAGCTACTAGCTGAGGATATTATGTTGCCCATCTTGAATCAAAGTTGGGTAGGATTTATGAGGCTGTTTAAGGACCTAAAATGTTCCAAGCAGTAAATATGGATTGGTGAGAAGAGCACACGTGAAATGAGTGATGATAAGGACTGTGCCATAAATGTAGCTAATCATATAGCTATTGCCTCTACTTCAGTTGACTGTATCACAATAACACTTCATGCTCTTGATCAGAGGATCTCAGATCATTCTGTAAGTAATTCTTCTTGTTCACATTATACTGGCAGTGAAAATTAGTATCTGGGAGATGTGGTGAACGTCTGAGACTTGAACAAGCCATTACATATGACACAGGAGTACAAACCTCATTTCCCTATATATCCATTGTGATGTCCTACTCACTGGACCGTGTTGCCTCCTCGTGTATGTGGCTGGATGTGGTTATATACACATCTGTAAGCACACACAGCTTCAGAGCAGCACAGGAACAGAGCAGGCACCACACCAGTGCCAGAACTGCCTGGCTGTATGGCATGTGGAAGGACCGGGGGAGAAGAAAGAGCCCCCTTCAGATGGTTTTCCTGGGAAGTGAATGATCTGACAGGTAAATTTTTATTTTCTCTGAGCTAAAATCTCATTAACTTTGGTGTTCTGATCCTATTCTCTCTGCTGGGACAAGACACAGCAACATGATATTGGGGTGGAGTTACAACCTAAGATCCATTTCTGCTTGGGCCTCGCATGTCCTCCCTCGGTCTTTCTCTGTCCAGAAAAGGAGCATTTCCTGACCCTTTCCTACAACCACTGTGTAACCTGCATCTTGTAACCAGCACAGCTCAGCAGTGAGTGGCTGCTGAAGGGATAAAAAATGCCATGCACCAAGCCCTGAAGTTGTTGGCAAGAACAGGTCGATCGTCTGATTCAGCGGCGACAGCACTCCACCCTTATTCTGTAAATGCCTCGTATCTCCTGCTGTCAGTCACGGTAGAAATACAGTCGTAGCTTTTCTCAGGAGGATCTAAATGTTCTGGTTGCTATTTGGTAAGGGGGATATTTCTCCAATTAATTATTAAGTGGAGCTCTGGCTGGAGGAAGGGGCTGCAGAGATGTCAGAGTGAAATGGGGTGAGTGTTTTAACCTTTCCGAAGCTCTCCCGCAATCGGCAGCAGGTTTGCATTGTGGTTCCTGGCCAGTTCTTGTTCTCCAGCACATTGTCAAGGCTGGCCAGCAGAGAATGGCCTCACGGGGACTCTGCCAACTTCCATGGCTTGGGGGCCCATCTTTTCTCTCTCCTTGGCAGCAGAAATATGCGGCAAGGAAACTGCTACCTACCACTTTTGGCTTCATCCTACCCTGTTCTCCTGAGCTGATGGGGGTCCCAGCTGTGCAGCTGTAGGCACTGGGCAAAGCAAACTTGAAAGAGCAGTTGCAGGGGTAGGGAGAGGACTGGTCAGCTGGGAAGGAGCAATGGGAAGGGTAGTGTGGTCTATTGGATATAGAAGTCCAGAGATGTGGCTTTCATCATCTTATGTTACATGGGCAAGAGAGACTGCGGTGACCAGCTCACCCCATGCACTGTGAGAAAGCTGCAAGGCCCCAGGGAAACCACTGCATCAACTCACGCCTTGTTTTTTCCAGCAGTAAAATGATATTCCCCTATGTTGGTGACAAATGAAAGGCACTTTTCAGGGGCTGAAGTCGGAAGGATTAGTTGTGCTGATGTCTCCAGGTAGAATTGCTGGGGATGACCCTCCACTGCTGTGAATCAGCATGGTCTGTACAGTGAGAAATATTTACTGCTGCACTTCATGTGCAGGAGGATCTTGCCTAGATGCTATGCTCTTCTTTTCAGGTGGCTTAATTATCCCTACAAAAAATATGGGAGAAATACATGAAACAAGACTCAACTCCATTAATTACGAGATATCTTCTCAAGTTTGAGCTGCGTAACACTGCAGATCACCACAGCATCACTGGGGATCCTGCTGTAGTACAGGCATTGAGGCCAAAGGTATAATAAGACTCTGATTCAATTTACAAGCTAATATTGTGTGAGGCAGTGCTCTTTTACCCAATACATGCTGCAATCAGCAAGCATCCTGAAGCTTTTTTTATTTACCCGTGTCTTAGCAGCTGCAAACAAGAACGTATAAATGCAACGCTTTGGTTCTGATATTCTTCTCAGCAGCTACTACAATGAAGATGGTGTGAGAGATTTCTCACCAGCACAGGGCCAAACTCAATAAACAAAAGTCTTAAGGAGCAAGTAAACCAGGAATGACCTCTGAAGAGTTCATTCTGCTCCAGAAAAGAGCCTTTCCCAAGGTCCTTTCCAGTTTGTTTTCCTGATACTGTTGCCAAGTGGTGCCTTTGCAAGTGCCCTGCCAGCAGCCCCGGCAGGGCAGCACCTCTCCTTGCTGTGGTCAGTTGTCTCACAGCTGAAGCTCAGAGGCCAACTTCATGCTGGGCTTTGGAGGGACACAGGACAAAAGCACAGCCCCTTCCCCAAAAAACTGGCTTAGTCTATTGGCCTGTGTCAGCTTCTGCTCCTCTCTTCTCCCTGTTCTTGCTTTCCATCCACAATGCTTTTCTGGGATGTTTCTGGGTCCCCAGACACTTTCTGCAGTCTGGACTCCAGGACTTTGTGAGCACAGTCACCGTGCTGACCTGGCCTGCTCTGTCTAGGGAGATTACTCGAAGCACGTCTGCCTGCATGAATCAAGCTGTGTCACCGAAGCACGTTCACCCACGTCCCCCTTGTCCTCAGCCAGCTGTCTGCAGACAGCTCAAAACCCAGGGTCCTTGGGGCCAGGCTCCCAGCAGCACAGCGCAGTGTTTCAGTGAGGAACAGGAGTCTCGCTCCTAAATCGGTCCCTGTCTCGTTGCTGGTCCTGTCCAAACCATATGACTCTGATTTATTTTCTCCTTTAGTCTGTCTCTCTGCTCTTTTCCGTGTGGTTGCCATGAAAAGCCCCAGGGCTGCTTCTGCTCCTGCACACCCTGGTTTAGGGGTGCAGCCCCCTTTGACAAGGAAGGCTTCCCTGGGACCATCAAGTTGCAGCATAGCTCTACATCCTATTTCTGGGCTGTGTCACAGATTTTGGGGACAACCCCTTTGCATTTGTGTCCCCTTGTTGTTCCTATCGACACAGTGTGGTTGATGACAGCTCTTTCTCCCAGCAGCATCAACGAAGGCACCACTTGCTGGGGACTTCAGAAGACGAAAACCAGCTTGGGGTAGGAAAATGTCCAAGCTGACTTTTACCATTAAGCTGTCAGCAGGATGTGCTGAGGTGTTTAAATATTGATGCAAACACAGAAGAAATACTTGCCTTTTTCCGGAACAGGCGAGGGATTTATGGTGTAAAACACCCTGGAAACCTTTGCCAGCGCTGTGTAGGTCACAGCTGTTCCTTCCTGGTACCAGCACATGGTAACCGTGATGGTGAAAAATAGACTCATCTCCTGCC
This sequence comes from Pampusana beccarii, assembly GCA_013399365.1. NCBI lineage: Eukaryota > Metazoa > Chordata > Aves > Columbiformes > Columbidae > Pampusana > Pampusana beccarii. Next base: position 1,637,979 of record VWYH01008008.1, on the reverse strand, counting down.
TGCCTAAGCCCAGAAAGCTGAAAGGCCAAGTAAGGCAATACTTGGAGTAGCACAAAGAGATGGATTCACAGAGGAAAAGTTTTTCCTGTGCCTGAGGAGGAATCCCCAGCCTGGGGGTAAGAAAATCGAATGGAAACACTGAGAGCTGGAAATTGAACCTCTCTTTTGGGGCTGGATGCAATGGGCTCTCCAGGGAGAGGGGACAGAAAGCTGCTGAGCCAGCGCTTTGCTGTCCAGGAGGTGGAGTTTTGTTATCCAAGCCTCTCCACGAAAATCAAATATTTGCAAACGGAGGGAAACTCTATTCCCAGGAAAGTTTGCAGTGGGCTTCCTACTGAGCTTTCTGCCAGCAGCTTTTAAGTGTGAGGCACAATCATGTGCATGAACACTTTGGTATTTTTGTACATCTAAACATTCAGCCTTTCCCACCTGTGCCCAAGAGAGGCGCAGAAGCAGCCTTGACTTGCCTCTCAGCATGTTTCCAGAGTTAAATCCAGGCTTGGTTGAGCTGCTTGCTCTTTATCTTAAAACAGCTGGGAATGGGGAACATGAACAGGGAGGAAGGACGAATGTGAGTGGAGCAAGGAGGATTAAAACCCTTAACCATTTTCTCTGCATTTTGGACAAAAATCTCCATTTTGACAGGGTGGAAATGAGAGTCAGGGTTTGTTGTGTTGTTTTGTTTTGTTTTTCCCAGTCAGCTGCAACTGCAAACTCCCAGTTAAACCTCTACAGCTCTTAGGGCCAGTGCCTGGTTGTGTCTCACGTGAGAATGAGAACTAACGGCCCTGGCCTTGCACGGGGACAGCATCAAGTCCCCCCCACCAAATCCGCTCCTGTGGACACCCCTACTCAGCCAGCTCAAGGGCTTTTCCTAAAGCCAGCTCCTGGCTGGCTGTGGGAGCAGCATCGCGCTGCTCCCCAGCTGCAGCTGCTGCACCACATCTGCACAGGTAGGGCTCACCACTGGCTTGTCTTTATTTTCCTAACGCCAATTTTTCTAATTATAGACCTCCGTCTATCAGCCAATCGGCTCCGTTTTTGAGGCTCGTTATTGGACTTCGGATGTCAGGCTGAATTTTTCCTAACTGTCCATAATAACAGTAATAGCTTGACTTCCACCATGAGACAATTAACCTTCTTAAAGTTAAGTGCCTCAGGCTATGCCTCAGAAAGATTCCCTCTACAAAACAGACAATTACCTTTACTTAATAACCTTTCCCTTTTTAATCTGATATTAGTGCCAAAGTAAATGTAATGGGCAGTGCTCTATGTCCCCTCTTAAGTACTTTAAATGCCTGTCCATGAAGCCTAATGAGCTGCTATTTTGCTTAATCTAGATTTGTCGTGGATCTAACGATAGTCTGCAGCATCTTCCTTTTAAAAAAAAAAAAAAAAAAGAGAAGAAAAAAATCCAGAATTGAAGGATATAATTCTATACGAATTTCTATTGAAACTTTGAATGTGAAAAAAAGGAAAACTTATGATGCAGAAAGAAAAACAATGATGTCCATACTACATAATAAGGCAAAGCATATTTAGCTTTGGTCTGATGCTGGTTTAAGGTTGGTTTCAGTGGGAAGCAGTGTTTGTAAAGAAGGAATTTGTTGCTGGAGTTTCACAGAGTAAATGTCAGCCCCTCGTATCGACTCCAGTGCAGATGTGGGATGGGGAGACAAGGCTGGGCAGTTTTACAGTTTCCGATGCATCTGTCTGTCTGGTGTGCAAGTGGTCTGTCCGTCCCTGCCAACTGGGAGCACTGGCCCTCCAGTAACGGCTGCAGCAGATCTACAGCACGAGCACAACCTCTGTGCCGATGTAAATTCTTCATGGATTGCTGCTCCTGGTAATTAATATGTATAACACCAGTAACCGTTGAGACATGAAATGCTCTCTCAGTGAAGAAGTTATTGCTCCATTGACCCTCTATTTTGTGCTTTCAGTGAGAGTTCTCTAATAATATTGAATTCAACCTTCGGTAAAGCCACACAAAAATTTCTGAGGTAAATGTAAAGCTGTAGGTGCTTCTCTATCATGTTTTTCTAAGAATGTTATGTAAAAACAGAAAAAAAAAAAAAACAAACAGGCTTAAAACACAGAAAAATCAGGGCCATAGCTACTCTTAGCAAAGATGCCCGATACTCTTAAATCTAAGTCTTCGGGTGCAGAGTATTTCTGCACGCTGCAGAATGTTGCTTTTGTTTGTTTTATTATAGTGCCACTGCTAATTCTGTTGCCTGTGCTGAGCCAACATTCGCTCTCTTCTTGTAAGAGTGCTCTGGTTTCATCATCTCAATATAATGAGGTTTATATTATTTTTTTATTATAATAGAAGCAGCCTCAGGTCCTAATCAAGATATTGGGCTAATTGCTATGGAAACCTAATTAGGCAGACCGTGTCTCAAACTCTGTAAATATTTATACATGCACTTAACCGTCTGCATGCAAACCAACTCACCCCAGCCATGGGAATGAAGCTTAGCACATGCTGAAGTGTTGATAGGGGTGGGAATCTCCTTTAAGACAAAGTTGAGCTGTGCTGCAACAAGCAGAGAGGAGCATGTAGTGGTAATCAGATTGGGATCATGTGTGTGCAGATGAGGACGAAATCAGATAGGGGCTGGGTTATGGGTTTGAGTTAAGAGCTGAACAGAACTTTGGAGTGGCTGCATTTTTTTATTACCTGATAGAATAATAATTAAGAAGATTTGAGTCACTGTACCAGACACAAACATACATGTAGAAATACAGGGATGTGTGAAGTCTCCCTGGCCAGAATAAGCTAACAGGTGTCCTGTGCCAGTTCTTAGTATAGCATTTTAAGCATTATTTGAAAAATGTTTTTGAACTCAAATTTAGAACTTGTTTTGCATGCATGAATCAGTTCAGATTTACATGTTTATTGCAGTTGAGAGAAAATTCAGTCTTAGTTTTGGTATAAACACCTTAGACCGCTAAGTTATTAACTTTGAAAGCTGAATATATGGAACTAATCAAAACCCTTTCATAAACAGATTAATGAGGAGGCAGAAATGTGCAAGTACAAGCTGCTAGGCTTTGAACAGCCACATATTCTACAGCGCCTTTATTTATTTATTTACCTTAACAAGTATTTTAATTGGTTTCGTTACATGTCAGTTGTGGGAATGATGAGGTGGAGTGAATTTGCCAAACACGAAGAGCTCCTGGCAGATAGAATAATGTCGCTGGAGCTTCGCTGAAACCTTCTCTGAAACCCCAGGTCCCGGTGCTGACCGTTTGTTTCTGTTTTCCTTTCTGTTCTCTGTTTTGCTGCACTCTCTTGTCTAAGCCCAGCTCCCCCAAACGCATCCCTCCAATTGTGCACACAGTATTAGTCTCCCAGGCAGGAACAGAGGTAGAGAACAAGGGCTTTTAATTTAGCATAACCAGTACAGCAGCATCCAACCACGAATAGTAGATTCTCTGCCGCAAAAGCTGGAGACTTTTCCCAAGACTTTGTGCTCCAGCACCTTGTCCGTTTATTGCTAGTGAATAACCTTGCATGCAGAAAGCAGTGAAACGCTCCAGGAAGAAGAATAAAAATGACCCCAAAAGCAAAATTAAAAGAAACTCCCACGGCCCGTTTTTAAGCCGTGTGCTTGAAGCAGAGGGGGACAGACAGGAGATGGGGCTGCTCGGAACAAACGTTTCCTGCGCCTGAGTCACCGCAAAGTTCAGCAGCGCAGCCCTGTCGGGGACGCCTTGCAGACCTCGCTTGCCATTCAGGACTGTAAATTTCCTTCCTGAGTTTGTTAGCAGCGAACAATGTGAGTAAAAAAAACCAAAACAAAGCACAACCCCAAGCGCACACTATAGCTGTTGGTCTTATGCAAAAGAAGTAATGCATAAGCAACCTGCTGCCTTTGGAGGAGCTGTGCAATGTGACACCAGCCACCGCAGAAAGCACAGCAGCCGCTCTTCCAAACCTTGAGATAAAGAAGGGATCTTAGTAGGGCTGGCTGAAAATTTTCCATTAAACACTTTTCTTTTAACCTGGCTCTTGAGTAACCTTATTTTTTTCCTCCAGTGTTACATCATCTCTGTACAAAACATCGTCTTCTCACTAAACCAACCAAACAAGAATCTCCTCTCTCTTTGCTAATCTGAATAACTTTGACCCTGGGAAAATGTCACAGGATGTGCCTCAGCAGAATTTTAGTTCAAAAACCTCAAGTCCTCACCAGCCTCCAAGGACCAGGTTACCTACCTGCTGTTTTCAACCCAGGAAGGGCTCCCAAAAAAAAGGAGAATAACAGGCAAGAGTGCCAGTGCTGCATGTGAAACCAAGGCTGAGCAGGGCTCTGGAGGAGAATGGGACCAAGCTCGCTGGTGCTCCAACTCCACATACACCAAAGCCTTTATTTCCATTTCCTATCTTTTAGTTTTTCACTGACATGTCATTTATTTTTCTTACAGGAAAATTATATTCTAACCACTGCTGAAGTTAAGCCTTAACATAAGAAAGTCGTAACTTTTCTTTCTGGTTGAGATGTCTCTTCTAAAGTTTGCCCCAAACTTCAAGAACAAAGAAAAAAATCCACAGAATTCAGAGAAATTTGATATTTCTCATATTTAAAAGGTGAGTTTGTCTTTATAAAGTAAGTTTCTCTTCATGTGTCAGGAAGGAGAGTAGCAGAAGTGACAGCAGAATATGCAGCTATTTTGTGATTTGCAGTTCGCCATGAAGAGTTGTTTTCACCCTCTCCCCCTTCTCCCTTTAGAAATAAGTGTTAAATTAGCAATGAAAACAGCACATTAGCTGACAGATACTGCAAATCATCTAATCATGAGACACCATTAAAAAAAAAAAACAAAAACGAACAACTCAGCATGTTGTGGATGTTGGAGTTATTTTCTTTAAAAATTACATCTTGGGAACGCTCTCCTTAGATATTTAATGGGTTGCAGCTAAAGAATTTTTAAAGCATATTTCAGAGTTGCTGGTAATTGAAAAGGATAAAGTATTTCATCGTCACTGATAAGTTTTACAATTGATTATGGCACATCCTAATTTAAGGCACTTAAGTAGGAAGCTGGCAGTGCCTGACACCGAATGCTGCAAAGGAGAGCTTGTCTAGGCATAAAAGGAGAAGAGACGGGATGTAATGCTGGGCATCTTCAGCAAAAAGCCTTATTCAGCCAGGGTCCAAAAGTGACTTTTTTTTAATGCTTATTTTTAACTAACTGTGAACTTCTGCAATAAGTACAGAGTGCTACTTGGCTCCTTAAATAGCAGCGATGATGAGCTGGCGCTCGCTTCTGTTACTATGCGAATTTATGGAGCTGTTGTCACACGCTTTGTTGGAGGAAATATATGGCGGTTCTGTCATAGGGACTGGACACCCATAATTCTCATTTTCTTTGCCTGCTCATAAATCCCTGCTGCTGAGCTGCACCGTTGTTGTTCTCAGGTTGCTGCTATAATCCCCATTGCCGGAGCAAGGCTATGGCAGCACCTTGCAGGGGAAGCGCTGAGTCACCAGTATCGCTCCAGTGGAGATGAAATGCTGCACGGGGCTGGTGGCTGCCAGCAGATTCATGTGTGTACATCTGCTTCAGGGCCATGCGAGCAAATAGCTCACGGGTGGATGCTGAGAGGCACTGGGTGCCTTGGAAATGCCGCTTGTTTGTGTGGGTTTTGCCATCCTGGATAATGTTTCATGGTTTTTTGTGGCTGACCTGCACCAAAGCAAAGGGACAAGCCTTGCCTTTCGATTTCTCCTCTAGGATCCTGCCCTTTCTTCCCACCTCCCTGCTTTTTGCTCAGGTCAATGCACCAGCTACGCAGGACTTGGTTGTACTTCACTTGTGTGTGTAAAGCTTTGCCCTGCCCTGCAGGCCTCTGACAGCCGGCACTTGAGACGTGCAAAGTCTTTTGTTGCTCAAATGTCTTTATTCTAGCTGGGCACAGGACCGGGTCGATCGTGCCGGCTGTCCTCTCGGACCCCACGCCTTTGCTGCGATGCTGCTTTTTATCTAACGCTGGAGCCGCTCCGCGCACAGCGGCTGCTGCTGCCTCTCGTACAGCAGCTTTGCTTCCACAGTCAGTCCCTTCTCCCCGCTCCTCTAGCATCCAAACTCCTTTCATCTCTCCCTGCCAGGCACAGCAGCCAGCTGCCTTTCATCTTCTCTCTGTCTGTGGAAAATGCCCTTTCAAAACCTGTGGGTGGCTCCGTCTGTGTCGCTCTTTGAGGACCCCTTTGCAGGGGGACATGTCGCTGCTGCATGTACTGTGGCAGCAGGCACCTCGCCGAGCCCCGCGCCGACCCGCGCCGCGCCGGCAGCGACTCCGACACCTGACCTGCGGGAAATTGCTGCTCTCCCCTGGGTCTCTGTTTCTCTTTTGAGCTTTCATCTCTTTTTTTTGCTCAGGCCAGAGGCTGCTGTGTGTGACAAGCCTGACGGTACCGTGACAGCCTGGTCTCAGCTGGGAACGCTGCCGTGGCACAGATAATAGCGGCAGCGCTGTGAGCCGTGTCCCCGCTGCAAGCCCTGGCCCTGCTCTGCCCCTCGGCTGCACAAACCGCAGTCCAGCCTGTCTGTCATGTCCACTGTTTGGAGAGAAATGAGCCCTCCCAGGGACAAGGTTTGGTTTCTGTGGCCTCTCCTGTACCTTTGCAGGAACAGTAAAGGCTAAAATGTGGCTGTGTTTATTTGGGCATTGCGCTGCCTGCGCTTAGGGTCTCAGCCCCACATTGGAAATAAAGGGGTAGCTGTGGCTACTTCCACGTGTGCCCCTGCCAGGAGCCACCAGGGCAGCAGCTGGGGCTGGGATAGCACTGGGATGCTCCTGGGAAGGCTCCTGTTGCTCCAGATTCCCTCCAGGTTCCCGGGGGGGTACCAATTGTCTGTGTCTCACCCTCACATCTTGCAGAGGGCCAACCTCAAGGAAAGGCATACCCCATAAGAGGGGAAAGTCCTGAGGACAGAGGATCACCACAGCCATTGTCTCATGAAGCTTGTAGCTCTCAGGAATAACGCTATATTCTCTTGAGTGGCTCCTGCAGGGACTTTATCCATGGCCTATTGACCACCACGAGGTCTCCTAGGACCAAACCTCTGCTCCAGCCATGCACTGAGATGTCACGCAGCTTTGTCAGGCGTTGAGTGTCCCCTCACCACGCTGAGGGGCTCAGGGATGTCCCCTATTTGTGCTGTAAGCAGAGCACGGGGAGAGGGGAAGAAGACACAGAGTCTCTTTCCTCTTCTCTCAGCATCATGAATCAGCCTGCCCTGCTGGAAAGTGGTGTTAATCAGATCTATTGCCAATTAATTCCCGGAGAAGCAAGCGGTGACTGAAGCAAGGTTTGTCCCTCTGATGCATACTTTCCTCCCTGGAGCAGCGCACTTACCTCCTGCTCCACCATCAGAACAAGAGGGAAGGGCATAAACCAGCCCAAGTCTATTATTGCTTTCTGAAAGGCAGATTGGCAGAGATGGCCAATCAAGAACAGTGACTGGAGAAGCTTAATCCCTGCTCGTCCTATTTTGACAACAAAATTACACGTTTGGATAACGAAAGCTTCCACCTGGAGAGCTTGATGAAAAGCATGGGGAGGTGTTGGTTCTAGGTAGGAATTTGCTCTACTATTCTGCTCCTCTGGAGCTTTCATAAGCAGGTTTCTTTGGTACCACAACAGAAAGAACACCTCTTTCATAATGAATTGCCTTCAACTACCATGAGCCAAGCTTAGGGTTTTTTGTTTTGTTTTGTTTTTTTTAAATGTAGGAGCATAGAAAACTAAATCTCTGTCAGATTTTTTTAAGCAATTATTTTAAGCACTGTGAATAAACAAGGAGTGCCTGACAAACACCTGTTATTTTTCCCATCGTGAGTTTGGCTGCTGCTGAACAGTCAGAAATGCTGCTCTTTATAGGATCAAGTGTGTTTATCTGGCAGAGAAGAATAGGGTTTGTTTTCACTGTGGAATAATGCACTGGCTGCTGTATAAAGTGCAGCACCAAGTTTTATCGAATAGGAGGCATGTGTTCCCTGGCTTCCTCCCGGTTGCTGACAGATTGGCAAGATTCAGTTGCTTCTGACCCAGAACAGGCACCTCAGACCTGGGCAGAAGGAACTGGGGCCATTTCTCTCCCCAAGTCTCAAAACTTCTGGGTTTTCTGGGAATATGGAGCTGAAATGCAGCACAAGAATTGGTTCAGATCTGGCTCTCAGCCTTCTTCTGAAGAATCAGGAGGTGCCAAGTCTGCGCTTCTGAACTTGAGTAGGAGTAAGGTGTATCTCAATGCCCATATTCCCAACAAGCACTGAAAACAGGAAGGCTGGAAACGGCGCTGGGAGGTTTCTGTGATCAGCTGTTTCCTCCTTAGCCCTTTTCCTCATCTCTGCCTGGATGCTGCCTGTACAGCATCATCCAGCCCCCAGGCAGAACAGTGTGGGGAGCTGGGGCAGAGGGATTACAGAAGCAGTTGGTGGGCTGGGCTGACCTGGTTGACCTGATGCTTCCTTGTTTTCCAGCCTTAACCTTGGCTGAAGGTGGTCGCCTCCTCTTGCCTGTCCTTCCTCTGGGTGGGGGGGATGCTACAGAGCAGCTGAGTGGGAGCTCCATGCTGAGGGCAAGGCCTTGGGAAGCGGAAAGAAGAGGTCAGAGGTGCCTGGGGCTCCGTGGCAGATGAGACTGGGCACAGGGGCTGACAGCAGTGGATTTGCAGCATGCACTTGGTATTGCAGGTCAGGCTTGAGGCGGTCTGAGTAGTGACCATTCCACAGAGACAGTTGAGATCCTTCGTCCCCCTTCCCTCGGGTAGCAACCAACGACCAGTGTTACATTTCAAGTGCATGTCTCGAGACAGTAAGGACCTCTAACGAGCTAAGACAAGCATCACATTAGCCCCTAGCAGGGATGGTTTTAGCAGGGACACATGCAAAGCTCGATTATAGCCAGTGAAAGTGCTCTGCCTCATGGGTTTTGATGGTGGTTGGTATGTGAGGAGGTTTTTTCCTAAATTTTCTTGCTTCTCTAGAGTTTCAGATAAACGTGGGCACATTTTGAAACTCAGTTAAAGCCCAGAAATAGAGGGCAGGAGAGAGGTGAAGGGGCACTGGGACTAACTCACTCCTGTTAGTGCTCGTGTTTTCTAACAATTCAGGTATCTATGCGGCTGGTTTTCCCCCTTCTCCTACTGGTCTGCTACTGGTTCTGAGCTGGACCTGTGCTCTGCCAGTCAGGGTGCTCTGAGCAGGACGTGGTGCAGGGTCGGGAGGGACGAGGATGCCACGTGCGAGGCAGAATGGGAGTTTGCGCTTCAGACTTGCTGGTTTAGCAAAGCACTGCAAGTCAAGCAAAGCTGCCTGGGGTCTGAAGAGCAGTGAGGGAAGCAGAGGCAGCACCAGTTTTACTCCTGCTGCTGCTCCTTCAAAGTCTCTAGTTGTGAGCACGCAGACAGCCAGCCTGCATTGCTCACTCTGAGCTCCTGCATGGTGAATGGGGACAGCATGCACCTTTGCCAACTGCTGGCTAGTGGCAGAAAGGATGTTTTTAGTGGTTAAGGTGTAAGACAGGTAGCAGAGACCAGGCTTCCATCCTGTGTGTTGTTACCAGTAAACTGTGTGTGAACAAATCCCTCAGGCCAAAATTTTCATTGCCCTGCCCTTCTGAAAATCAGGCCACGAGTTGCGTAAATATGGGTGTAGGTGCCTAGCAGTAGGCAGCCAGGTTGGAACATTCTGGCTCTAATCCCTGTGCCTGAGTTACCTAATTTATAAAATGGGGATAATTCTCTGCTACCTCGAGGGATGCTCTGAAGCACAACTCTATTGATGCTGCTAAAGCGTGTCCCAGCTCGCTGGGTAGGTATTATTCTACAGTTGACAGAAATTGGATATGGCAGAGTTGAACAAGTGCTTCTGGTGTAGTTTTCCTGTTGCCACTGGACAGCCTTTGAGTCACAATTCCCCCCACCCCTGCAGTGAGATAGAGCAGACTAAGTGCACTTTCGGCATTGCCACAGCTCCACGTTGCCGTTTTAAAAACACCTGAGTGTCCCAACAGCTCTGCCCCTGCCTGTCACTGCTCCAGGGTGCTCCCACTGGCAATAGGACACACAACTTTCCCCCTGGGAAGGGAGATAAGACGTGCCGGGACACTGTGTAGGGTGACTTTGAAAGCTCCTTCTGTTAGGAACAAACCTTCCTAAGTTTATGCAATTTGCTTTCTTGTAGCATGAACCCAGCATCTCTGCTGCAGAGCCAGCTGCATGTAGAAGCCAATTAAATGAGCAAACTGATTCAGAATAGCTCTGGATTTGGACATATTAATACTTCTGGGATAAAAGGGTCTCTTCCTCTACTTAGCATGAGCTGTTGATAACCGGAAGCATTCCCATCAATCTCCCATATAGACAAATCTTTAATTCATCCCATGATTTCAACATCATTTTCATAGTCACCAGCAAGACACCTTTTCCAATAGAACTGTGCGCCATCTTCCTTTTCCCCACCACCCTGCCTCAGATGCTCCTAGGAGAAACATAGATGATGCATAATTTTATGCTAAGAAACAAATTTTGATATTTCAAAAACTCTAATGCAACAATATTCTTATTTGCATAATGCTGACAGAACAAATGCCTCTAAATCTTGTACTTAAGAGTCACTTCCCAATTTAAATAATACGCAGACAATATGACTTTTTAATTGAAAAGGAACTGGCTGCTTGGTTTTCATCTTCTGTCCTGTTGGAAACTAAGGTGTAGAGGAAATCTTGAGAGAAGCGTGTTATCCTAGGATTCCATCTTTGGCCTCATCCTCAGGGTGAGGTGGTTTAAGTTGGGGTGCCTATCTTCAATTACGGCTGTTCTATCTTCTGAGTTTCAGCCCTCACCATTATGACAAATGAACCTCCATGCCCACCTTTGCACCCAACTGGTTTCATATCAGGTAGTTTCACTGCCCACACGTTGGTTAGATAAAAGAGGAGTCTCCGGCTCTTTTGCAATCCTCTTACCTCCTCAGAAACCTTCTGCAATCTGCATTGTCTTGAACAAAGGGTGAGCTAAAAGATGAGTGGGATACTTCATTATAACCTCTGGCTGTGAAATGAGTCACACCTGTGATTTTGAAATACAAAATAATAAATTAAGAGGGCAGTAGTGAGATTGAGCTGACAACCTGATAATAAAAATACTGGGCAACTTGTCAACTTCAGCTGAGTAACCAAAGAACGACACTTTCTGCCAAGCACAGGCAAACAAAAGGCTCCTTGCTGCACTGTTGTCATGTTGTGGCCAACAGCAATGTCTAATGGTTCAATAAAATGTAAACACTGGCTATATTTTCTAGAGCCAACTTTCCTTTTTGTCCTCACGGAGAAGGAAGGTTGGCATCTAGGAGTCCAAAGTAAGAAATGAAAGCTGGGAGCCTTGACTTTGTCTTATGTTTGTGCCAGAGCAAAAATCTCTACCCAAATGTAGATGGCTTTATAAATGGGTTTAGAAAAGTTTAATTACTATTAGTAGGATTCTCAGAAGAAAGGCACTGATAAATATTCTTTAAGTTTACTTATTTATCATCTTATACAGTCATTTCACTGTAGCTGCCAAACTAACTTTCGAACTCTTTCCTTGATTTACTTAATTTGCCCAGCAATACAAGGCTGTGCGCAATGCTCGCAATGCTGAGCCAACTCAGCACACACGAGTCACAAAGTCCCAACGCTAAGTATCGCCAACAACTCAGGGCACAGCTCCATGAACTAGCTTTGCAGAAGAAGGAACAGCAAAATGCCATCCTCCCACCATCATCTGGGTTCAACAGCAGCTCAACACCCTTTACGTGGTGACGCCTTTTTCAGAAAACAAAAAAAGAAAAAAGCCACCCTGATTGGTAGGGAATCAGAATTCAGGTAGGAAACAATGTTCTTCCCCATGGAAACAACATAAAAAGGAAAAGACTTGTCACCAACATGTCTTCTCCTTTGGGTGATTATATGAACAGGTATTTGCTACCAGTAAAGCCAGGCTCCTCTGTTGTTCCTGGCAAAGAGCTCACTCCCTTTGTCTGCGAGGAGGAGGAATGCTCTCGGTGTTTCTTTGGAGAAAGGTGGGGCTGCAGCTGTGTAACGGAGATGTTCACGTGGAGGTTTGGCATGACCCAGAACTGTCACCAGGACAAAAGATTCCCCAAACAAAACAGAAAGCTTCTCGATGGAGTAAAATCCCTACTGAAATAATACACAAAAAGCTACTCTCAGTAGCAAAGTGGGAAAGCCACCACAATCACAAGATTTGTGGTTTTAAAGGATAAAGTTTAAAAAAACCCCAAGCCTGCAGGTTTTTTTCTCTTTTCCTGTCATTCCAATACAAATGGTGTTGGGGAATGGGCATTTTGGTGTGAGGCAGAGCTACTGTGTTTCCTGTAACTGGGCAAAGTACAGGGTATTTTACTTCTTGGACGCTCTAAGCAGAAACTCTTGGCTTTTGAGCTTCACTGATACAAAACAAAGCACTGAAGTTTTTGCCCATCACTGCAAATGCACATTTAGTTTCATGATGTGACATCTTAGTTGAGCCTGCAAATACTATAGTGTCTGAAAAAACGACCTTTCCAGCTGATGGGACAGCAGTGATTGGACTGCCAAGGATGTACCCATTTAGTCCAGCTGTGAGCTGGAGGACCCTTCATGGGAGCAGATAGGTGTTTTCCTTGGGCATACAAGCACCTCTGACTGGGTCAGCACTATTCTGCTGGTCCTTTTTCTGTCTGCAATTTCAGAGTTTGTTAGTATTTGTCTTGCCAGGCATGGGATACTGCAATGACAGAGAGCTAGATTGCACCTAGCTGGCAAGTGGAGCATGCCAGTTTCAGCAGGAAGTATATATTTTTATATTGTAGTAAGGTAATAGCTATATTACAGTACTGTCTTGAGGGATTTGGGGTGATGAGGTAGGCTGTACCCCAATGTCATTCACAACCTTATGTTCATATCATATCATATCACATCACATCCTGCAATAATACATACCTATGTCTATACTTAATAAAAACAGCTCCAGGTCAGGATACCAAAGTGTTCTTGAAGCAAGTGAACCTGTCATTCAGCAAGGAAAGAGCTTGGACCATCTTCTTGGCCATACAGTGATGATGGAAAGGTAAACAGGATAGATGGTGGTTGCTATATCAGATACGTGGCACTGCTCAGCCTTGACTCTGCTCTGTCATTTTATCCAGTGAAAACCTTAAGAGCAGTTCTGAACTCTGCCTGGGTGATCATCCCTGCTTCCCCAAACATGTACATGGATTTAATCCACTGGGACCTAGAAAAGTCTATTAGACACATGTCCGTAGTGAGCAACGCCTCAGAAAGTGTCACGGCTCCTATTGCAACCTGTTATCTCTAACTCCTCAGATTGAATGACCACATACTTATTTACAACCAGGGGCATTCACCAGCATGCCTAGAGAGAGACATGAATTCACACTCTTACCTGTGCAGTGGGACATCTCTATTTCTCCACTGCTGCTGCCTGCCAGGGAACGCGTAGATAAAGCAAGACGTTACCTTCTGTCACCAAGGATGATGTGCTCTTACTAGTCAACAGCGGCTGGCAAGCCCTGGAGGTTGGACATGCTTCTCGTTTCAGCAGCAGGAGTGAACATGGAAAGCACCTGGCTACTGTGGCAACAAGGGCTGTAAACAAACAGAGACCTGACTGGGAGTTGCCGCCGCAATCCAGCACATCACACGGGAGCTTAAAAGAGATACAAGGCAAGGCACCTCATACTACTAAGGAAAACTCAAGCCACCGTTCGTCCCTGCACGGTTCTGTTTCTAGTGCCAGCACAGTCAATCAAGAGCCAGTTCGGGACAGAGGATTTGCCGGGCCTGATGCAGTGTTCTCACCCCGGGATCAGATTAGTCCTAACGCAGGATCTTATGCAAATCCGAGGCTGAAGGAAGCTAGGGAATGAAACGAGAGAAAATCCCCATGATCAAGGTTGCTGATAAAAGCAACCGCCTCCAGTTGGTGAGCAGCACCTCCCACAGCTTCGGGCAGGCCCGGCTGGGCAGAGGCGCAGGTGGCTGGTGACAGTTCAGCATGGCGAGTGCGCCCATCGGGTGAGAGCATAACAGGATGTTTGTTGTCCCATCCCACGCACAGAACAGCTCCATCTGAGCAAGCAGGAGGCCATGCCAAAAATGTGGACAGATGCAAACATACATTACACACCGTGCGTGAGGAGTCCTGGGGCAGCTGTACTAATCTGTGTGGGGTGGCTGAGTGTAGGCAGCATGCAACCCTCCATCTTCCTGGGCTTGCTAGACGACCTCTGTTCAGTGCATTATACGTCTGCTTTCTAGTGTGGACAAGACTTGGGAGTTAAGAGGGTGTCCCGGGTGACCATGTCTCCTACCTGCCTACAGACACTGTTCTCAGAACATCTGTTATGGCATCTATCTAGTGAGAGGGGATCTATCCATTACCCCAATTGTTAGGAGTGGAACCAAGTCCCACAATTTGTCCCATGTGAGCCGAGAAAAGCCATTCAAATGGCAGCATCTTCTCTCCCCTGCACTCGATGCACAGGGTACGCACTGCAGAGGGTGCACATAGAAGTAGAAATCGCCATAGCTGCAGAAATAACTTATCCCTGATAATCACCCTTCCTAACCTACCCCGGTGCCTTACAGATGCTCGGGGGCTGCTCAGCAAAGACAACGGCATGTCCTACCTGCACACCTGGTATCTGATATCAACGTGACTAAGACTGGTTTGCAGGTTCTAGCACTTACTATTCCCAAGAAACTTTCTCCTGAAGGGAATCAAGATATAGGGTTGCAATGGCAGGTATTTCACCCAATTAAGCAAGCGAACAGTGCTATGTTGCTGGTTAACATTTAGAGCACAGCAGAGCAAGACAGATTGGAGGAAGATGTTGCAACCTTGTTTATGTTGGCAGTGCATGAGGTTTCGAAAAAGCCCTAAGAGAAAGTAACAAACAAAGGGTGTGCCTTGAAAGGAGGCTGAGTTCAGAAACCTCTGCACAATGTGCAGGCAACACGTGCGTGAGCCAGGTGATTCAGAGCTGCCTTTCCTACGCTCTTGTGACCTAAATCCCCCAATAAAAGGAACCAGTACGTGCAAATGTGACAAGAGCCTCCCGGCCCCTGGACCTGGTGCTTCCAGGAAGAGCTCGTCCCCCTGGCCCCGTTGTACAGAATTGCACACTTAGGTGCAGCGTGTTTTTACGGTTGTGTTTCACGTCTCAGGTATTGTCTAAGATCAGACTGGGGGTAGTGGCCCGATATTTGAATCTGTATGTGGCTGGGTTTATTCTAACATAAAGGCTGCTCTTTACGTTGCCTCTTGTAAGCTGACGCTTGTATGAATATTTTAGATGTTTGGGGTTTTTTTTTTGTTTTGTTTTGTTTTTTGTTTTTTGGGGTTTTTTTGCCAAAATAAGAAATAGCTTTTGTCTGCTGGGGAAGCAGAGGGTTAGCACTTCATGCTGAGCATGATGCTTTAAGGAGTCTTCTCTCAGCTCCAAGCCTCTAAAAGAGCACAGCAGGCAGAATCAGCAGTACCTGTTGGTTACATGGAAAAATGTACTTTGCAGTTTCTTTTGGAGCTCCAGGAGCTAAGTGCAGGTGGTCCTTAGTCCTTTATTTCAACCCCAAAAATTACCTACTCTTCCATTTGCTGTGGGAGATCCTCCATAGCACAGTGCTGTGTCATTTCACACAAGAATTTTCAGAACCCGTGTTATTTCCTGGAAGGAGTGTTCACAAGATTACCAGGAGTTTTTGAATCCCGTTGAGGACCTCTTGAGAGGTTGGTCACAGCTTTCTACCATTATGGACAGACTTTCTCTCCTTCTTGTATGGCCAAGAGGAGATCGCACAATGATGCTGACTCAGCGCTATAGAGAGGGATTGTGTCATGAGGCACTGATGAGGCGAGATGATGTAGTGATGTCATGGGGGTGGAATCTGCATATCCTGCTGGAATAAACAGAGAAACGCTAAGCCGAGCACCTCCATCGTCTCCTACGTTCTTAGATCTTTTCGCCATCTTGTTTGTGATTCACCCTTTTGAGGTACCTGGTATTGATCTGTTTTTCTCCTCATTACTGAATCATGTTCTTATTTGCACATTATTCCATGCCTGAATTTCCCCAGTCAGTGTGTAGACAGACACCACTGCTTTGTGAGGAAGACAGGTGAAAAAGCACATTTTTACTCTTGAGGATCTCAGAAGCTTTTCTGAGAGATAGAAAGTACGCTCCCTTATTTGAACAACATGCAGATTATCTAAAATCAGACCACGGCATGGGCAGAGATAGGAACACAGTGTGTAGGAAATACAGTATTTGGGTAGAACAGCCAACAACGCAGTGCTCAACTGTGTCTTAGTCTCTATAAATCAGCCAGATGTCTCACTGACAGAACAGCACAAATCAGGTCTCCAGAAAGCACTCAAATACAGTGAAAGAAGGAACTTTATGAACCAGCTTGATGTGTATTGAGGTCAGCGAGGAGAAAAGCAGAAGGACATCAACACGAGGAGACTCATTTATTAAAATGCAGCAGCCCTGAGAAAGAAGAGTAGGAATTGTTGATTTTGGAGAGCATGTGCAAAAACTACCAGACAGGGGACTTCCCTGCGTCTCTCCTGGAGTACGACCTCCGCTCCTACTTCAGCTGTTCTGTTTTATATCTATATGTTGTACCTCCCAAACACTTAGAGCTGAGTTCCTCTGCAATATTTTTAAGTAATGCATTTAACAGTTTCCCTACATGAACTGTGCGCAGTTCTTCGGAGACAAGGCCATTTTTCAAAGTTAGTGCTGCAGAGACAATAAAAAAGAGTTAAAACAAATTAGTGTTTTGATTCTTCCTATGTATCAGGGAAAACTTACTGGAAACCTCAGACAGATGCACAGTAAAAAGGCTCAGCATGCTGCTTCTGTGATATATTTGCCTAAAATTGCTAGAAGACTCATATAAGTTTTTCCTGTTTGCACTTCAGAAATAGATTGCTTCACTTCTTGATGCAAAGTTTGAGCAGTTTGTGCTTGAAAAACTGCTAACCAAGGGGCACTGGCCAATGATAATGTAATTGTACTTTTTTTAGTGTATTTCAACAGGACATAAATCATTGTAACTTTCTGGATAGCTATAGTGGTAAGAGCTCTGCTCCCAAGATTTTAAGGCAAAGTCTTGCAATATGAGGACTGAACATCAGCTGTGCAATGGTAACGATGACTGTCAGCTTAGCTGACGATAAAAGGAGGTTAAACTATATTGCATCAACTGCAATCCTCTGCACTGCAAAGTCACACTGGTTTTGTTTATTATGGGCTAAGATGGAGCACATGGAGAGTTATCACAGCTCAGCTGATCTATGGTAAGTTGTTAAGCTTGTAAGTCTTGAGTCCCTATTTTCTAATTTAGACTTGACACAGGAAATGGAAGACAATAATTAATGAGTGGACGAGGAGATACGGCTTTACAATAGAGAGAGATGGTGAGATAACCTTATTACATATTTCATTGGATCTTTCACCAAACAGATGATAGATTCATTATAAACTGTGCACAGAACAAAGAGAACATTGACATTTAAAGAGATTCTGCTCCATAAAGCCGCCACAGAATTGGCATGGTGGGTTTCCGTGACTTTTGTGATTGCTTTTCGGGTGAAGGAACAGCTTTGTGTCTTTTAGACCTGCAAACTGTTGCAGTGTGTGAGTTACACTGATTTTGAGCCTGTTGAGATTTTGGTCTTGAAGTACGTTTCTGTTTCTTCCCCAGCCTCCCTCTTTTTTTCTTTTTATTTTTTTTCCCTTCCCCACCAAAGCCAGGTAGCAGCAGCTTTCCCTCCATTATTTGCTTTGTTTTGGTTTTCTCATTTGTTCACAGGGCAGGGCCGTTTTTTCTGCTATATTGTTACTGCTTCAGAGCTGCCTACACACAAGCTTATCTCAGCTTAGTTCAGCCAGTGTGAACTTTTGCATTTGATGCTCTTTATCTGCTGTAGAACGTCTTACTCTCATTCATTTGAAAAACTTTTCTAATCAACCAGAGCTGAAAAAAACAGCTCTATTGATACTTAAGTAAGAGTCTGCACAGCCTTGTGCCCTGATTTTGTTAAAACTTCTTAAAGCTATACTTTTTAAAATTAGCATAATGTGATATGCACTCGGTATGTTGGAAATATCATGCCAGGCTTGTACGACCTATTGTCTTTGAGTTATATCTTCAGTGAAATATAGTAAAAGCCTTTGCTTTCAGTGAGGCTGGAAAATAATAATTTAAATGCTTGTAAACTCAAAGTATAAATGCACTGGTAGAATTGAAGCAATGACAACACTAGGACAAATGCATGGGGTGACACAAAACTGTATCTGGCTCGGTGTCACATCTCCAGATGTTTCCTTACTGCATTTCTCTGGCAGAGCACCCTTGGCAGAATCCGTGGCTCCCTGGGTGCATTTGGGATCACGTGGAACGTGATGCATTTTAAGATATCTTAAGTTTCATATAAAAGCCTGTAGATAACACCCAAACAAAAGGCTGTAGTGAGGCCATTTTACCCTTTCTGAAATGACGTTTCTCAGAATTTGGGTTCAAAGGAAATTGCAACTTTCCGGTTTGATCCAGGAAAACATGAAAGGTCAGATTTTTCTGTGGAACAGAGATTTCAGCGTTCATTCAGCTCAGCCAGCAGGTGAGGAGAAGCTTAACAGTAGCAGATGGAGCTAGTGGCCACTGCAGTAATCCCTTGAGTAAAGAGCACATGAGGCTGGAAAGCTCTGAAAGGGAAGTCAGAATGACCTGAACAGCAAACCTTTCCTAAAGGAAACCACATCTGTTCAAGCTGGCATGCAGGGCTGTTCTCAGGAGGAGTGAGATGCAAAGTTCAAGGGAACTGCCTGCGAAGACACACGGTGACTGTGCTAGGGTTATACAATGAGCCTCGGTGCAAGGAAGCTCTTTGTTCTATTTACAAATCCCTATATTACTGACAAGGAAACCTCGGTGGCTGCCTTCCAAAGAAAACAATGAGGAAAGAAAGAAAGGTGGGTTTTTCTTTGTCTTGCAGCTCCCATAAATCCCCTCGCAGTCTGAAACATGATTTTTAAATTTTTCTCCCCCTATGCGTAACCCCATCACACATTTTACAAGCATAATTACAAAGCAATCAAACGTGGGAGCAGTAACGAAGAGTGCACCAAGGAACGCTGAGCCTATTTGTTTGAAAACTCCACAGGTGCTTGTTACAGCTTTGAAACACCAATGTTATTGTGTCTGAAGAATATTGTTTCAGCCACAAAGAGGTCAAACACCAGAGAACGTTCTTGGATATTGTGTGAGATTTAAGTCACACTTGTTCCTCAAAGACAACCTTATAAACCAGCTTCTCTGATACAAAAGTCCCCAAACCCTGAGAAACCTCAGGGTGAGACTGGAACACCAAGAGAGAAGACAAAGATAGAGCAAAGGTTGGAAAATCATGAATAATGCAGGAAAAAGGAATAGGGAATGATTAATCACTGTTTGCTATAGCATGAGAATGAGAAAACTGATTTTCATTTAAAAAAAAAAAACAACAAACCCACAATCATTTTTCTGTGTAGCAACAGGCTCTTATTAAAGAGACTTCACTAAGCCAGTTTCTGGGACTCTGCCTCTACCACTCAGTCACTTTTCTCTACTTCCCAGTAAATATTTGTCCTGAATGGTGTAGAGCTGTCATGTCCTCTGGGATTTAACCCTTGGTACCTGTTACTAAATCCATTCTGTGTATTTACTAGTGAACAATTTGACTGTGGACTGAACCCAAGCTGCAGTTCTTATGCTGTTCTTGCTGTCCAGTGAAAAACTAATTCTATGAGATCTGCGTCTTCACCCTGAGCTATTAAGTTCCTATTTCATTTGCTAAGTATTTTTGGGGAAAAGGCACTAATTTGGTCAAAGCACGTTACAAAGAACTACAAGGTAGGGATAGCACTTCTGAGTCCTGTTCAAACTCCACTTCAGACATCAGGAGTCTTTTATCTCGGCTCTCTATCTAGGAAAATATTTACCCATTATAATGATCTAATCACAGGAAGGGGCCAGGGCCCTATTTTTCTCATTTGCCTGCCTGTCTCATTGTGGGGTGAGGCTTGATGCAGGGTGTGTATCAGTCCCAGATCCTTGTGCAGAGCTTGCAGTTGGTGTTCCACGCTAATAGCGTCAACTGATGCAATGCCCTGGGTGGCTGTGACAGAGTCGGGGCGCTTTCAAACGCTCCCTTGTGACATTCAGCTTCTCCATCAGCACCTTGCTACCGCATGTGCAGGGTGGCCGCCTCATCCAGGCATCTCCAGAGCAGCGCTGACGTGGCTAAAGCAAGGCCAAGTAGGTTGTTTTTCCTACCTGAAGGTAAAGCGTGAGTGAAAGGTCTTAACTGGCAGGTGCTGGAATGAGTCTGTTTAAGACAAAGGTAGGAGAGAGCCCAGATGAAGTCTTGGACATTCAAAGAGTTGAGCTGGCTGGTTTTGCTGTGTTCCCACAAGTTAAGGTGCAAGCCGATCTCTCTGATGGTAATAAGATAGGGTGGGAATGGTTATATTCTTAGGTTGTTTGTTGCCTTAAACCCTCCTTCTCTGTAATGCTAAATAAAACAAATACTTCAAGGATATAGGTCATAATCCCTGGTCAGCTGCCCAAAGGGAGGGAACGGAGGGTGGTAAACAGCTGACGCATGGGTGTAGCCAGCTTTTGATTTAATAGCGGAGAAAAGTGGCATTTTTCAGCCTACGCTTGGGAAAGGTGAGGTGTTGAACACATGAGATGGGCACCCAAAAGTTCTGCAAACACTGGAACTGTGTGGCTGAAAACTAGGCAGAATAATGCAAATACCTACTGATTTCTTTCTTTCTGCTTCCCTGTGGTAAGTGCGGGCCTGAAAAATACATGTGACATCAAACTGCCAGCTTTCCTGGGGTTTTGCATCCATTTGACCATTTCTAACAGCTCTGTGGAGAACAGGTATTTGTATGTGTATCACTTTGTATTCACAAGCTCAGTCCAGAGTGCCAGCCCTTGCTTGTATCCTCGCTGTGCTTCTGCAGCTGAAGTGGCTGCGGTGTGTCTATAGCATCAAACACATAATAGAAGTAGACGTGTCCTGCAAGAGGGAAAAGGATACACGTAGGTGGCTCTGACATCTAATGTATTTGCCAGGGCACTAGCAGGATCCTAAGGTTTCTCCAGCTCAGCCATCTCGTATCTGCGTGTACACTCAATGTTCTCAGGCTATTAAGCTGAAGAGCGGGGGGAGATGGTGCTCCCTGTGCACGTTTACTCTCAAATTGTCCGCTAGATTAGAGGCGAGCGATTTGGAAGACATCTACGAGCGATCTGGTTTAGCTCTGCGCAGACATTCCTCTCCAGCCGCAAGCGGCTCATGAGCAGCTCGAGCCCATCTCCAGTGCCAGGGATCTGTCACCTCACCGGCAGCAGGGCTGGGCTGGCTCCTCAGCCATCCAAATTCCCGATGGTGTGAGGAAATGTGTTTGTGGGGATGGCTGAGCCCAGGGCTGCTGGGGTGCCCTGCATCACCTCTGCATCCCACAGTGGAATGGAGTAGTCGGAGCAGCCTGTGGGCAGAGATGCTGTTGGTCAAAGTCAAACACATGGGTTATAATCGGCCCATAAAAATTATTGATTGAGTCTATAATTATTATTATCTGAGTATATTCTCCCAGAGGCTGGGAAAGGGCTCTTTTCTCTTTTTATGGATGGTGCACCGAGGCACAAAGCTCCAGAGTCACTGGGGAGGAACATGTTGGATAAATGTTTCTCATTAGAAATGTTTGTCAGACATGATTCCTTTCA
Source organism: Pampusana beccarii (assembly GCA_013399365.1). NCBI lineage: Eukaryota > Metazoa > Chordata > Aves > Columbiformes > Columbidae > Pampusana > Pampusana beccarii. The sequence continues at coordinate 1,616,110 of VWYH01008008.1, read as the reverse complement.
TGTTGTGTGTGTGGGAGTGTATCCATTTCAGCAAGACATTCTAGGAAATGTTTTCTTGGAATCAGCGTCTAATTTCTGCCTAAAATGGTCTTCCATCATGGCATGGTCATTCCTGGGGTGGCTGGGACACTGCAGGTCAGGCCTTGGAGCTGAAGTTGGCAAGACAGGGAATTAAAGCAGGCAGAACGGTGCCCTGATCCTCACGGTTCTGACACTGTGATTTGTTTTTCATTGCATGCTTTTTGTCCTTTATTACAAGGGAGAAAAGTCCTCTGAAAATGTTGAGAAGTCCTTTTTTTGTCACAGTAGAGACTGGAAATCTTCCAGACGCTCCAAGATACTGGCAAATGGTGGAAGCTGTTTCCAGCTTAGCTAAATCCGCGGCTTTTCCAAGGTCCCACATCTGCTCTGTAAACAGAGCAGGAGTCTTAAACCCAGTTTCCTATTATACAAAGAAAACGATGGTACATGGACTGCCTAATCACATAGCTGAGAATGGACAAAGGTGGGAGCCGAGATCTGGAGACCCAATAGCCATGTCCTCTCCTTTTTCTTCATTGTCCTCTGTTTAAAAGCTGGTCTGTCAAACTGGTCACACTCCTCAACTCTCATCCCCTATAATATCTTAAATTCTTTGCTTCTTTGAGGTTTTTAGCTGCTTCGGACCTCTGTAGGAGATGGCTAGGGATTTTGAAGCACTCCGTGGAACAGACTTCCTAAGCCAGCAAATCCATACCTTTGCTATTGCACAGGACAATACATTATGGCATGGGATGTGGATCTACCTCCTCCTCCTGGGTCGTCCACCTCAAGTTAATCATCTTTAGCACTAGCCAAACTACACAGCTTTTGATTTCTTAAACTCTTCCCTCAAGTCTGCCCAAAGCTCAGGGAAACAGAGCTGTCCAGGCGCCAAGCAGAGAGTTCAAGTTTTGTTCACGTGAAAACCATCAAGAGAAAGAGTGTATTACCTCTGTGCAGGGAGGCCAGAAGGTCACTGGCTTATTTGGCAGTCTTGTCAAACAACTCTTCTCTGATATGTCGTTCACCACAGCTCAGACTGTTTTTCTTCCAGACTACCTCTTCATATTTTGATTTTGATTTGTGTGTGTGTGTGAATTATTTATCTTATTTTTCACTGGGGGAATCTAATTTTCTCTTCTCCTCCCTTCCTAATATTCTGGATCTCTCTAGCTGTCTCTGTACTACACCCATCTCCTGATTGAAGGAGTTACACAAGAAATTAACAGTTGGCATTTCTAGCTTGCAGAGATTGCATTTATGTGGCTGTACACATTTCTACATGCTGTAACTCTATTTACTTTAGAAGAAGAGCCCGTAAGACTGATGAGTGAGGCAACCTATTTAAAATATATGTCTTGTAAATGTGTTAATGACTATATGGGCTATAGGTCCCTGTGGAAATAACAAGAGGCATTCTTTTAATAAACAATGGAGAGCATCCAGTTTTTCTTCCTACTTAAGTTATTTCCAGCACATTCACTAAAACGCTACCAGATTCAATAATATTTGTCTCTTTCTTGGCTTCTTACATACATAGCTTTCTTCCTTGACAACAAGTCCAAGATTTTTTGGAGCCGAAGCAGGAATGATGATGTGTTTTTGTTGTTGTTGTTCTTCTAACCAGCTGTCTCTGCTCATCTTGCTGTCACTAGGAGAAGACATCTGCTTAGTACATTCAATATTTTTGCTTTGATTCTCAACAGGGAGGTCAGAGCTTATGCAAAAATGTCCCCCAAAATATCTGTTACTGAAAATATTTCTTTGAAGATTGGGGTACTTCTTTGTTTGTTCAGTGTAGACTCTGTAAAGAATTTGACCAGTTCCCTTCCTGTAAAACAAAGCACTCATGATTTCAGTGCTGAAATCTGGGCTTGAAACATCCATCCTTAGCGAGGTATCATGCAAGATACCAGATGGTGTAAAATACAAAGTCTAGTGACTTCTGCTTTAATTATATCACATCACTCTGATGAGATACTATAAACCTGTTTTTTTTCCCCACTAAGCTGAGACCCAGAGAGTGAGAATTCTTAATGAAATTGTCAACTTCTTTACCAATTCTATGTGCTAATTTCATCAAAATTGATTAGAAAAATTGAGTAGTGCTAGTTATGGCTTGCCTGTGGCCACAGAGCTCCAGGCAGTTCATTTTCTAGCGCTAGCAACCCTCATTAACCAAAGATCCAATCTAGCAAAACACTTCAATCCTTAAATCCACCCCTGTTCAACAGAACGCTTAAACCTAAGCTAAAATCTCTCTGGGCTCAAATTGGATTTAAGTATGTCCTTAAAATTAAGTATGCTATACTGGCATGTTGCTCACCTGCACTTTTCAGCATTGGGATTTAGCAGTTTTACAAAGCTTTACCATTTCTTCCAAGTACAGCACAAGCAGCTGTGCTCCAGACAGTGGATGGAGCAGAGCAAGGAGCAGAGCCTGAAATAAGTGCAGGGAGATTTCTATTTTCCTGAGCCACCCAAAACCCACTGTGGCCAACAGTAAAATGATACGGAGTCAGGTAGGGCTAATCTCCAGGTAAAACTGAGCATCTGGTGAATCTCGTGGAACTCAAAGACGTGTGCAGAGGGGTTTGATGATGGTCACTATCTCTGATACGGTAAGTTGGGGAGGTTGTTGGAAATTCTGTTTCTCATCAGTGAAGATTCCTGTGGGGTTCTGGCCCAGACCAGATCACTGTCAGTGATCTGTGATTTACTAATGTCTGCCCAGTACGTGCCTTGCATTCCCATCTGAATGCAAACATACGTGCAAAACGGGGAATGACAAAGCTTGGCCCGCTGCTGTTCCTAGATTCCTTCCACCAGGCAGCAAGCATGCTTGTATCTCAAAATCAAGAACGTGCACCCTGGCTGGAAACTTATTCAGGCTTGCAGGTTGAGTCTTTTCTCTCCCGTCTGCCTAGTACCCATGCTGGTGTTTCCTCATTCCTTCCCCGGTGCCGCAAGAACGCTCTTGCTGTGAGCTCAGGTTTTGCATGTGCTTCCAAGAACGCCATATGGAGACTGAAGGGTCAAGTGTCCCGCTGCAGCCTATGTCTTGATGGAAGCGGCTGTCCCCACGGCGGGCTGGGTGAAAAGAGCTGCGGTTTGCGGCAGAGGAGTCTCTGGTTGATCTAAGGCTAATTGCATCTGATCTTTGTCTGGAAATTAGGTGGCAACTCTCCCAAGAACACGTGCTTAGTGTGTTTTCCAGCCTCTCTGGCTTTTACCCATGGAAGAATTAGTTCACCAGGTGGGCGACTTTCCTGTTGCTCTGGAATTGTTGCTAATGAGGGAATACGTCAGATCCCTACAACTTCATCTGATTAAGAGTTGAATTGCAGCAAAAGTGGCTTGGGTTAGAGATAAGGAAAGCTTTTCTAACTGTAGCTCTGGAATGGATCCTCTAGAGATCATTATGAGCAGGGTAGGTGAACCTCTGTCAGGTATGGTTTAGGCAATGCTGCTCCTGCTTTTATGGCCCAAAGGATGAATTCCCGCGGCTTCCCAATGGTTCTTCCCATTCTGGCTTTTTTTTTTGTTTTGTTTTTCTGTGTGTGATTTTGCACCTGAAATCTCACCAAAATCAGAGGCCCAAACTCCAAAAAGCAAGGTTTCACCTGCTGACTTTTGGAAACCTGGTACAGAACTGGGTTACACGCAGTCTGATGGGAGGTCGTGGTGTGTCACTCCCTGCACTAAACCTTGTGCTGTGGGTTTATAAGGGCTCCTCCAGACATGGGGAGGTGAACCGACCGGTCTAAAGTCGTACAACACAGGAAAAGTAGGAACAGAGGCCAGGTTTCCAGGCTTCTAGGCATGCACCTTAACCACTAAAAAACTTCATTTCCTTGAATTAATATTGGCCCAGGCTGACTCTTGTATTACTGCCCCCTGAGTGGCCTATGCAATGTCAGGCATTTCAGTCTCTTGCTGTTTAATTCATTTTGCTGCTATAGCGCAGGGTGCAGTAGATATTACTGAAGGAATGATTGCACGTTGCCAGTATTTTTGATTCTTTCCAGGCAAAGAAGAGATTTTCACAGCCAAGCTCAACACCTTGAATTTTCTACTTTCATTTCCAAAGCGTATGATATCGGTCATGATAGGAAACTGAAAAAAAAATAGAAAATTCACGCTGTGCTTGACAAGGCAGTGACCATTCTGGGCAGCACGTTACAAGGGTAATGGGCTGTGAATCAAACTTCTGCTGCTGTGCTGCAGAGGATTAGTCACAGCTCATCTACCTGCAAAATGGAGGTAGTAGTTACTATCTCACACTCTTGGAGGCTCAAAGCTTAAAACTTTCGGGATCACTCAAAGGAGGTTGCTATGGATGTGCAAAGTATCCTCTATTCTGTTAACATGACTGGAAAATTGCATAAGCTTGATGGATAAAGAAGCAATAATTGCTGGATGTGGGACAAGGAAAATATTTGACCACTGGTTTTCTCTGAAATACTAAATGGAGAACACTTGTCTCTCACCTCGCGCCAAACAGTTTCTTTCAGTTTTCAGATGCTTCTCATAGATACTAGTTGGCACAAAACAAGGGTTGTTGCAGATTTGGAAGAAAGGTAGAACAGAGAATTCAAAAAAAACCCAAACAAATGGCAACAAGCCCCCTGTGAATCTGCTGCTCTGGAGCATCACAAATCTAAGCTCCGTCAAGCATCCCACCATGCCGAGGTTGACAGACATCAGTGCCAGGAAGTCCCTTGTGATGACTGCCTGACCCCTGCAGCAGAAAATACCACATCCTAAAAGTGTGATGAAGGAGTACAACTTTGCAGCGTGGCGGTCAAAGCGCTCATCTGGAAGGAGACACTTCAACTATAGGTTCTTCAGGGAGCGAACTAAGCCCAGGATTACACGGCCTTGGGCAAAGGTTTTGGCTGCTCAGATTGTGCTGGTGCTACGGTCTCATCCACTGGTGTTCGGAAGGCAGCCAAGCCCGTGTTTTTCACAACAGGCCATGTTCTCAGAGTGCTATCGGCACTCTAGGTACACCTACGGCGTGGGGCCCTGGTGACTCATGCACTGTTCTGCTTTGATTTTGGATACCAGAAGGGTTTAAGCACAGGGTAGGCGGCTAGGACAAGCCTAGGGTATTTCTAGTCATAGTCATAAATGCTTGGAAAATGTCTGTGGCTGTGACTGACAGGCTCATGCAGATTTAGCCGCAGTGTTTCTAAGATAGCGTCTGGCCCCGTCAGCCCTCTCCATCCCTCGGGAGGAATTTAGCACCCCTGGTACGGGGGCCCAGTGCAGGACACCAAATCAACCACAGATGGGGGATTTGCACCGAGGACTGAATTTGGGATACGTCATGCTTCCCCTGCTGCAGTGCCTGCTGAGGAAGGGGTGCCCATCGGGGTGGGGTGGTATCTCCTGGGGTCTCCGATCTGCCAGGTTGCTCGGGTCACTCTGGGAGCGCTCTTGCTTGTTTTAGACACTCTGGCAGCCAGGGAAGGGAGAGGGAGGCTGGATCACAACTCTGCACTCCAGTTTTCTGTAGTCTTTTAGGCACCTAATGTCCTTTTTTTTGCGTCCTTACGTGCAAGCTTTCCCTCCTGGGGCTGTCAAGTGGTGACTGTGGACATTAAAACTGGTAATGGGATAAGACTGTAAACATCTTCTGAAAGTGCACAGCAGAGCGCTTTATTGTCAAAATGAAATACATTTAAAGTGCTTAAAAACTCATCCAGAAATGTCTTTCTAAATGAGTAAGGCTTGGCAACTCTCCTCTCCGCAGCCTGAACGCAATGCAACCCTTCTGTCTTCAGGGCAAATGCACATACCCAATGGCTACTTAAAAGGTAACATTCCATTATAAAAATAATCACACTCAAAATCCGAATTATTTTAATTTCGGTCATTATAAGTGGCCACAAAACAATCAGAAACCTATCAGAAAATAGTTTCCCTTCCCCTTCTCTTTAGCATGGTCTACAGGTTTTGTTTCGAATCTCTGAGCAGGCAGCTCCTCTCTAACTCCCAGCATCTTATACTTCCCCCCACTTTTTTGTGCGCCTCAGTTGGGGCAGAACAGAGAAAAAGTTATTTGGAAAAGCACCTAAAAAAATCATAGGGAGCCCTTGACGAAACTTCTCTGGGAAAAGCTGAATACCGAGAGCCACGGTGCACACTTCTGGGCCTAACGCATCCCGGTTACAAGGCAGGAGGGCGATGCTTGCAGGGTCGGGGCTGCCCCCAGCCCCTCTGCCGTGCTCGCAGCGCAGCCCCATCCCCCGCCGAGCGGCGGCCCCGGCCCCAGCCCTTACATGGACAAATCTGACTGCAGGGAAAGGCAGGAATTTGGGCCCTTGACGTCAGCCCGGGGCAGAGCGCAGCCGCCCGGCGGGGCGGGAAGCAGCGGCCGCCGCTTTCGCTTTTTGTTTCGGGGGTGTCCCGCCGAGCTTGGGGCTACCGCCCCCCCCCTTCCTCCGCCCGACGGCAGGTAAGAGCCGAGGGGGGTGCAGAGAGAGTGATGCAAGAGGCGAGAGAGCCGCGGCCGGGGGGATGCAGAAGGGAGCGGGAGGGGATGGATGGACCGGAGGGATGGATGCGGGAGGGCGGAGCACGGGAGGGGCTGGCCCGGGGGGATGCCGGGGGGATGCGGCGGGGGCCGGGGTG
>VWYH01008008.1:1411708-1609244 GCA_013399365.1 Pampusana beccarii | reverse complement strand
TCCTTTCCCCCTTCCTCTCCCCCCTCTCCGCCCGCCGAGGCAGCTGTGCAACAGCTGGAGCCCCCAGCCGGGGCGGGGAGCGCTGCCGGCCGCCCGGGGGGGGCCGCGCTTGGCTCCTCCCTCCGCCCGGGGCGCCGAGGCCGCNGTGCACTTGGCCCGGGCGGGGGCCGCCTGCCCCCCGCGGCGGCTGCAGCGCTGCCCCGGCGCCGCACCTTGCACCGGCCGACCGGCTTCCTCGGCCGGGGCTCGGTAGTAAATAACAAGTTGAGTAAAGCCCTGGCAGCCTTTTATACGCCAGGGGAGGCCCACCCTTCCCCAGCAGGTAAGGACGTAAAAGTTTCCCACACCCTTACGTCACCCCGGGCTTTTTTTTTTTAAATATATACTTATTTTTTTCATTCTCCTGCTCTTGCCCTCCCCTTTTTGAACAGGGAAATCTTATTGCTGCCGTTGTTCAAGAGCAGTCTCCCCGCCCTGGGGCTATGCTGGGGAGAAGGCAGTGCTGCCGAGTAGGAGGTGTTGATGGAGAAACTCCTGATAATTACTCTGGCTACTGTACCTCGAGGTGCTGTTCGGTCCCGTTGATGAAACATATGAGTGTTGATTTCTCCTACTTTGTTTTGATCATTTTTGTTTGTTTGCCTTTTGGCCCAGTTGTTTGTGGTTGATTTCCTGTTTGGTATCTTTCTGCCTTACTAGGCGATTGATACATGAAAGTTTTAAGAGCCTGCAAGAACCGTGAAGCTTGCTGATGTATTATCCTGCACATCCACAACACTTTGGCCCCTGATTACAGAATGGTCTTGACCCATGTGAAGTGCAAGGTCTTGCATAGAAGTGCTCTATTTTTGGAAACACTCTAAATTTAGAGACTTTCTTTGCTTCCTTGGGCTCATTTACTTGTAGAGTTTGTGCTTATACTTTCCAGGAATGATTTTTGGGGCAAGATCTGAGTAGGGAGTCCCTTGCTGTCTGGGAGCTGGAGATAGCGCAGGTGCTGTTTCACTAAGTAATTGCAGATACAGGATACTAGGAAGGCAGGGGAATGCTTGGAGCTGGATAATGGGACACAGCGTTTTGTCTGCACATTGTCAGCCAGGTTCACACTGGAAAATGTTGTTCGCTGTCCTGCGTGTCGCCCAGCCTGCTGTGCAGCAGTGCAGTTTGTGCATGTGAGGGACTTTCTGGTTATCCCCACCCTTGCTGTAGCAGGGCTGGCCCAGGCAAGGCTAAATAATACTCTGGAATACGGGATTTCCACTGGGAAATATTTCTCTCTGAGGATACGGATTTACAGTTGAAAACTTCTCTCTGCCTGTTGGCCTACCCTGTCTCCCCTTGCTCACTCCATGCCCTTTGATCCTATTGCTTCTAAATTTATTAGCCCTGTTGTTCTCCTCTTCCGGTTGTTTAGCCATTGTTGGAGGGTTTTTCCCCATGGAGACAAACCGTCACCAGGTGACACTGTGGGTAGTGGCCATGGGGCCACCTGGCAGTGAGCCCCTACCCTTGGTGTCTAGTCCTACCTGCAGCTCCAGCAAGATGCTTGTGTTGCTAATGGGGCCTTCAGGCCTGCTGCCCTTTCATATATGGTTTTCCTTTAATTGTTTTATTCAGTTTTTCCACCTGAGTCAGAATGCGTTGGCTCTTGTTGGAGCAACCTGGTTCAGGGTAGTGGTGGTTCCATGGCTTGCTGAAGGTCACTGTAGGACTTTTGGGCCTCTCTTGGCTGGTGAGAGGTGCCTGGTAGCAGTTAGGAGGTGTGCAGTGAGTCTGTTGGACTGTGAAAATGGGCTCTTTGTGCACAGAGAGGGCACTTAAGTGACTTTTTTTTTTTTTAAGACCTTCTTCCCAAAGGTCAGTCCCACCATGTGTGTTTTGTGAAGGCCATAGGCAGGTTGGCTCTATGCATGTCCCATATTGCCAGTGGCCCCACTTCAGGTTATGCAGCCCCTGTATGCTCCCTGGGTAAACTCCTGGGTGGAAACAGAGGATGCATCCAGGAAAATGAAGCTAAAAGTGTGTCCTGTTGAAGCTTCTGTAGGTGCAGCCCCAAACTGCTATGAATTGCTGTTGTGCAGTCTCTGTGGTGCCCGGTTTGGTGAGGATTACTGCTTTTGTTGTTGTGCAGATGTCTCTGTTGTGCAAGTCCCAATCACCTGGTGTGTTGGTATCAGCTGCCTCCCATAAGCTGGTGATTGAATTGCTCTGAATATAGTCTTCAGCTGTGCTGTGTTAGTGAGAGGTAACAGGCTCTGTCTTACCAGAATCAGGAACTGGTGTAGCGTAATTCAAGCTTTCAAATAATGTAAGTGTGCATTCAGATGTGTATCCCTTGCCAAAGCGCTCATTTCTCTAGAGTGTTGAGGGGTGAAGCTCCGAAGCTGGAATAGTGAGTTTTGTAAGACACCTAATAGCATCAGCTACAGTCTCAGTGGAGCTGGAGTACTTTTAAATAACATGATCATCAGTATGTATTTTTTATTATAATTCATAGTATGGATTACGATGTGGGGGTTCATGATCAGAGTGAAAATGCCACTCACTTAATTTCAGAGCCTGACTGTTGCCTTGTTTGTTAAACTTGCTGCTTGTGTTTGTATAATGTCAGGCTATAAAAGTTCAGTGAATCACTTTTGATCAGGGAAGCCTGGTGTATGAGGTTTTGGAGGGAGAATATAAAAAAGGTGGGGAGCTGGAAAACCCAAAGGAGTTTAACCAGTAGTTTGGGCTCGCTCCTGTATAAAGGATGCACATTAGAAGGGTGTCACAGAAACAGTGAGTGCAAGTGGAAAAGGGTCTCTGTTCCTCTATACCAGTGCAAGCCAAGGTGAAAGTGGTTGATATAAGATGAACAAAATTAAGTGCTTTTCTATGTAACTAAATGGTGGCATTTATCACGTAGAACATTGTTGAGAACAAGAATTTAGCCAAGTCTAGAAAGCAGATGGCTGTATGATTGTCAGGTACATTCAGAGTTACACCAGCTTATGGCAATGGCTCATGTATCATAAATAGCTAATTGGAAAGTAGAGTCTGTTTGGTGCAGGTTTCTGTGAAACATCTCTTGCTTGACTGTAGCTGCAGAAAAGCAGTAGCTTGGGTGGATGACGAATTGTTTGCAATAAGACAGTTTCCATGTGTCTGTGGAAACAGATGCCCTCGGGGTGCCTGCGGTGGTTTCTCTATTCCTTTGCCCATCATGGCTGTGTGAACAATGCGTCCTTGGTGGAATTTCGTTCTTTGTGTCTGAAAGCCTGACCCACACACCTCTGCCTTTTTCCTAATAAACTATTCTGGCCCAGATGTGGCTCTGGGCAGCACTTGCACCCTGTGCTCCGGCTGGCCCCGGACCACGTTGGGTTTCACCTCCAGCTGGTTGTCCGTGCTTGTTCCTGTGCAGTCTGCGGTAGCTCAGTTGTTGTGGTTTAACCCAACAGGCAGCTAAATGCCACATACAGCCCTTCATTCATCCTCCTCGCCCAGTGGGGTGGGCGAGAGAATCGGAAAAAAAGGTAAACCTCATGGGTTAAGAGCTTAATAGGACGGAAAGGGAAAATAATAATAGCATATCTAAGACAAGTGGTGCATGATGCAATTGCTTGTCACCTGTTGACAAGTTCCCGGGCAGCAGTCACCCTTCCCCCCTGGCCAGCTCCCCCCAGTTTATATACTGAGCATTACATGATATGGTATGGAATATCCCTTTGACCAGTTTGAGTGAGCTGTCGTAGTTGTGTCCTCTTCCAGCTTCTCGTGCATCTCCCTGCTGGCAGAGCATGGGAAGCTGAAAAGTCCTTGGCGTAGTATGAGCACTGCTTAGCAACAACTAAAATATCAATGTTCTATCGACATGATTCTCATACTAAATCCAAACCACAGCACTATACCAGCTACTGGGAGGGTGATTATCCCAGCAGAAAGCAGGACACTCTGGTAATCCCCTCAGGTGGAGGGAAGTCCCTGTGGATGCATGGAGAGGTTTTAAAGATGGCATTGGGATGACGAAGAAATATACATTTCCTTTAGGTGCAGCTGTGATTTTTAGGTATGTTGTTGTGTTTTTTTTTTTTAATGGAGGGAAGCAAGATGAACACCAAGTCTGTGTGACCCGCCGGAAGTCTGGGATTCAGCATCTGTGTTTGCACGTGCGAGCAAGACAGCGATATTCTTGCCTGCTTTCGGTACTCTGCAACCTGCTTTCTTACCCTGGTAGCTTTGTCATCTTCCTCTGCTCTCACTGTCATAGCAGAGTAATTCTGCTAAAAGCTAGAGAGCTTACTGGAACTGCAGCCATGCTTCGAAAGCGGGCTGGAGCGGGGAAGACAGAAACCGCAGCTTACCTAAGGATGTGGGTTATCTGAGGGACGGATTCGCAAGGAACAATACCTTTAAAGAGTGTGGGTTATATGTAGAAAAATACAAGACTTGAAATAACTTGATGAACGGCAGCTCCAGCAGAGGGATTGGAGGGAAGATGTTGCAATTGGCTTTCACATGCACATTGGCATGCTGGAGAAGAGTGTCGATAATGTCCGGAGAGCTCCGTGTTTTCCTCTTTTTAATTCAGGGAGCTTTTTGTTTTGTAAAATAGAAGCAAACAGAGAAAAGAAAACAACAAATCAAACCGAAAACCACAGACCAGAAAAACCCCACAAAGTTCAAAAGCTTTTTGAGCACTTGTGTCTGCCCCTGAAGTGGGGGTTAGCGGGGTGCAGGGCTCAGCTCTTTCCATTCCTCCTGCCTCTGGGCACGGCAGGGCAGGTAGACCTCACTATGTTTCCAATCCTGACCTGAAGAAAAACACAACCCGCTACCCACACTTAATCGTTGTCATTAAGGTTACCGGTAGAGACACCTCGGTGGAGATTCCGCTTTCATCTCAAAGAGCTGGTTTCGATCATGTTGTGAGCAAGTGCGAGAGCTGGCATGAAAATGATCATTTTTAAGTCGCTGTCAGCAAGTCTCTGTCATTTTTGACTTGTCATATCTGTTGTTGGGATCTGTGGGTGACGGTGACATGCATGTGAGTCACTCAGAAGTGCTCCCAAACTATCGCAATATGCTCAGGAAAGGAAAACAAACATCGGTGGAGTTGTGGGCTGCTGATAACCTTTTTGTAGAAAAAGATGTATTAATACAAGCTTTTGAGTGTTGCAGGCTGTTAGGGAGGATGTTTCCCGTTTCCCTTGATGCCGTAAGGGAACCTTGCAAATACAGTGGTTTCTTAGTAACCCCATAAATTCCTTCATTTAATTTGGGGTGCTTGGGATGCTCAAGGGTCTTTGCTTTGTGCTAGCTTTGTTTCTGTGTGCGAGCCTCTGCGAGCCCTCTTTGGGGCTTCCAGATCTGGCTGGGAGAGATCCCGTTTCGTGCCTAAGTGGGCTCCTGCACTTGAGCATCCTCTAAGTAGGTGCCATTCAGCACTTGGCTGCCTTCCTCCCGCTGCTGCCGCTGCCCAGGGATGCTTCACGGCAGGCAAACTTCCGCCAAGTCTTGGATGATTGTGCTGCCAGTGGAATAGTTAGTAGAGATTTAATATGGCCATTATCTTTAGGTAATAAAATATCAACTAACTTGCCATAACTATGTTGTTTAATGTCTATTAAAAGGCCCACATACTTCATTCACTGGGTGAAATTTAATAGAAGTTCATCTAAGCATTTATTGCTTATTTAATTTAAAAATAAGTTGATCTCCACAGTTGGTAACAGGCATTGAGGATTTAATTAACATTCAGTAAACTACCCTGTTAGCTCCGAATGACACAGTCAGGCCTTATTTATGCATCCATTTGTAACTCCTACCCTTCTATTTTTTGTCAGGCCAGCGGATCCCATTGTGGGGACCTGCAGTCACCTCCTCCCTCTGCTCCTCTTCACCCCTCCAGCTGGAGACCCTCTGCCCAGGTTGCACAGCTGTGGGCTGTAATGCTGCTGCTGAGCAGCCACAACCCAGCTGCTTTATTGCAGGACCAGCCTGGCCAGCTGGGGGATGGATGGATGGATGGATGGATGGATGGATGGATGGATGGATGGATGGAGGCTAGCAGATTGTTCCACAGACCTTGAAGAAGGAGCTGCGGGGCCCAGTGGGGTGGGTAGAGATGCACTGCACGATGGGGTAAAAGCGATCCAGCTCCAAGCTTCCGTTAAGCATAGCAGAGCAAATTTAAAATATCTCCTCTAGTGCTTTTTCAACAATGTGGCTGGCTGCGTGAAACTCGGGTTGTTGAGGGTTTTTTGTTTTTGTTTTCCTGAAAGAGAAACTTAGGGTGATTTACAGGTGACTTGCAGGTGGTCCTGCTGCAGTTGCTGTGTTCACTGTAGCCCAGCTGTGGTGGTTTATATCTCAATAACATGCATGTGCATCTTCAATTTGCTGTGTGCGTGTACCCTAAGGAGCTCTCTCTCTTGCAGCAGTTTATTACCTCACCTTAACAGACTTGAATTACTCCACTTAATGAGGCAAGCGTGAATGAAAGCGAGGAGTCTCCCAGACAGCGTGCAGCACGCAGCGATTGGGCTGGGAGACTGATTGGATTAGCAGCTGATAAGTGGTTGTGGCTCCAGCTGCTGCATCTCCCCTGCCTCATCTCCCCTGCCTCATCGCCTGGGTGTCAGTGACGTTCCTGTTTCAGCTCAGCACTGGAGATCAGCTGGCTTGAGTTCAGCACACCTCAACGCTTGAGGTAGAGACTTGATTTGCTTTTCATGGGTTTGGGCAAATCTTGAGAGATACCCCAAGCTATTACTCTGGCCAAGACAAGTTTTTAATCTGGATTTCCCTAGAGAAACAGATAGTGATTGTCGCAGCCACGTGGCAGTCCTGTAGTTAATTGCAAGCAATGCAGTCTGTTAAAAAAAAGGATGGTGTTAAAGTTACAAGTCCAAGTGCTCCAAAGCTGCAAAATGCCAGAATGAAGATTGTTGATGAAATCTTAATTTGCCATTTGCCACTGCCCCCCAGCCCCCCAACAGGGTATTATGACACAACAACTTAATTGCCGGAGCACCTACTTGTGCCCCGAGTGGAAGGTGATAATGGGCAGCTATTCATTTTCTTTTATGCAGTTGTGTGGCCCCAAGCCTTATTTACTACATACTGTTAAAACCTGGGACTGAATGTAGAATTGTTAATTTCCTTTGGTGCTGTTCTGGGGTGCTCTTTGCTCTTTCATTGAAGTGCTTTGCCAGTTGGGAGGACTGTTTTTGCAGTGCCTTCCTGAGGTGAAGGGAAATTATTCTTGCTGTTTTACTGATGGGACACTGGGGCTTGTAGAGTACTGAGGCTGGCAGTCTCACATCATCCCCAACGCTGAAATACAGGAGAGAAAAAAAGCCAGTTAGGCCAGGGTTGCTCTCCTTAGTTTGCAGTCATAACTGATAATCAGAGAAATGGTTGAAAAGAATTGTTTGTAATTACAGACTGAGGTTAGCATCCTTTCCATACAACTCTGGAGATTACTCTGAACAGCTTATTGCAGTTATACCTATCTTTACAGTCCATCTCCTCCATCTTTTCTGCTTTTATTGTCCTCTTACGCATTATCATCATCATCCTTGACTGGGGGATAAGGCCTGTAGTTATCTGGTGTGGGTATTGAAATGCCTAGCTTAGTGTGGAGGCTGGTTTTTGCCTCTGGCATTTAGAAATCAGGGCAGTTTAATGCTGTTGAGTCTTAAACGTGATGGTGGGGAGGACAATAAGTGAACCACAGAAATGGTTAAGGTCCAGGTGATATTTATGTATAAAAACACATTTCAAGGAGTAGAATAAGAATAATGAGAACTACACATCGTCTGCTGGTCACTGCCTCAGTGGTTTATTTTCCTGTGTACAGTAAGACTGCCATTTTTTAGGGTAGCTTAAGCTTCCTATAGAGCTATGGTGGCTCTACATCACTTCTGATCCTGCAGGCTAGTTTATGGGAGAATGAGAATTATGCCTTTCCTAGCATAGTTCCACTTTGGTGCTTTTTTAGAGAGTCCATTTCTTTCTCAAGTTCCTGGAGATTGCACAGAGCTGAGCTGGGAAAACACAGTGTTGTGTCTTTGCCATTTAAGGAGGGCTCGGTGAACCTTCTGTATTGTAAGTCTGAAATTCAAGTGAGTGAGTAATCCAGCTGAACTCTCTGCAGCTTCTTGTGTGCCTAAAGATAAGCAAATGTTTAAGCGCTGTCCTGCTTCAGAATCCTAATTTGCTTCAAAGGCAGACAGATGGGGAAGAAACGATGAGCAAAAGGGTTGAAGTTATCTGGGGCATTAAGTGACAAATTGTGGGGCAGAAGTGTATTTTGGAAGTTAGGAGTGATGCACTGATTCATACCTGATTAAGGATGTGTCCAATTTCTTGGGTGGGACTGGACATACAAATGTAGCTGCGTATAATCAGAAGGTCCCACGTTGGATCATCTGTTGTAGTTCCAGCTGTCTTAGTAGGTACACCTGCTAGGATAGGAATACTTTTTGTGTGTTTTAGTTGTGTACATTCTACCAGACATGTAATAGCAGTGACTGCAGATGCTCTTGATGTCCAAAAGAAGACAAGGCCTATCCATCTAATGAATGACATGAGTAATTCTGGCTATGGTATTGGCGTGCTCCTGGGCTGCCGTTTATCAGTCTATTTGTTTTTGCTTCCGTATCTTACGGACGTTTTCTTGTGTTGTCCTTATACCCGAATTTGACCTGTAGCATCTTGGGCTGAACCTGCTGCTTGTAAAATTACCCAAAGGAGGGCGGCAAGTCTTCCAAACTGTGTGTGTGTCCAAGTCCTGTGAACCTGAGCAGAGAGCACAGGCTGCACCCATGGAGTGGTGTCAGGGTCTGAGCAGCTCCTACCCTGGGAGATGAAGATAAAGCCGAGAATGGTGAGAAAAGAGCAAAGTGATTGACTTGGGGACATAGGCACTGATTACGAGGGAAGATGAAAAGGATGCAAAAAGTGTGTGTTAGCAGAATGCGACTAAGATGGAGACCTGATATGTATTGAAATGTGTCTGCAGAGGAAAGGGGAGCAGTAGCTTCTGGCAGAGCAAATCTGTACGTCTAGGACTTGCAACTTGGTGCAAGGCAATTCGGGGTCACGGGAACGTGCAGCTCCGTCGCCCTGCCATTGCAAGCCATTGCCACCTGTAATCCCACTAAACAAATGTTTGGTTCCGTCTGAAACCTACTTGGGCTCTTCCCGCTCCTTCCTGGGGAGCTCATGTCCCTCGTTGCTGTTTGGCGATGTGGTTTCTGATCTGTGCAGGCTCACTGCCTCATTCCTCAGCCCTTGCTCACAGGAGGCATGTGTAGGAGGGAGGGGCACCCAAGAGAAATGTGAAACTTGGTGCAAAGTCCCTTACCACCAGGAATTTGGGTGGCTGATCTGCTGCACCCTGGCCTCTGAGAGCCTGCTGGAGATCTGTGGGCCCAGAGCCTGTGGTCTGCAGCCCTGGTTGGGTTCAAGGGAGTGGGATGGAGGCTGGAGGGAAGATGGGTTTCTCCTTCAAAGAGCAACCTATATGGTGTTTGGGAGTTCCCGGTAGAGCCACAGTAGCCCAGCTTGTTAGCAAAATTCAGTTGTGCAATTGAATGGGGTAATTGTGTTAACTGGATGGGCAGATACAGCTATATTTACAGATACAGTGTGTGGGTTTGGGTCTCGGTCCACCATTGACATCCATAAATAGGTCAGCTCCTTCCTTACGAGACCATTTGTGTGCACTTTACAAGCATGGACCAGATAATCCCAGCAGATGTTTGGCAGCCCCCTGAGCCCACAAGGAAGTTAAATATCATTTCACTTTGCTAGAGAGATGCCCAGGATTCAAAAAACACCTGTTAGAAGAGCCTGTCTAGGCTGGGGTGTGTTCCCAGCTGTGTGGGTGCAGCTTTGCAGGGCACCGGCTGCTTCTCCATGGGGCTGGTCTGACCACAGTTGCTTGTGCTGCCCTCAGCTGTGTGGCAGCCAGGCTGTGTTTCCATTGATATCAAAGGCACAACTTCCTTGAATTTTTGAGGGGGAGTGGGATTCAGCTTTATGTTTGCATACTCGCGCTTTATTAAAATCCAATTGAAAGGAGGGGGCTGTGGGTGTTGCTGTCTGCCTTTTTCTGCGCGCTGATGTGCCTTGATGCGCGGAGATATGGTGCTTGTGGCTGGCCTGACTCCTTTGCTTGCCTTCAGTTGTGCGATCCGCGATGCCTGAGGTCAAGCAAATAACATGGATGTGTGTTTCCGAAGCAGCAGTTTATTCTGGAGTTGTCTCTGGACTCTGCAGTTTGCGATTCGTGCCCTGGCTGTTCCTGCTCCATCCCACCGTGAAGTGCAGCCCCAGCAAGCTACCAGAGATAACGCACTGAGGACCAGGGACCTCCACTGCAGTAACTTTGCCTATGTGGACTATTCGGAGGACTCAGATAATGAGCGTCTTTCAGCTTTTTTTTATCAGGAGAAGTTTGCTCAGTGTTGCATGGGCCAGAAGCTGCTTGATACTTTGCTTTACCCTTAAAAATGGGTATTTGTATAACTTTCCAAAGAGAAAATGAAGCTGTAGCATATCACAGCTACAGAGTGAAGAGTAAGCCACTGTAGCCTACAAGATCCATATTAATCCTCTTAATAAAATTCAGCTGCACAAGGGAAAAAAGGGATCGATCTTTTTCGTATGGATCATTAGTGCCCCAACAGCTGGTCTGCAAAGAGCAACTGTGAACAAAAATGAGCTCCTGCTGTGTCCGATGTGTTGTGGTGGTTTTTGTGTTGTTTTTTATTTTTTTCTTTTCTCTTTCATGGGTGCTTTGAAAGTTGATTGAGATGCTTTAGATGCTCCTTTTTTCCTGCTTAAGGGTTGTACGTGTTTCTCCCGGTCTCTATTTTGTTTTCTGTCTTGTTGGCTGTCCCGGTTTTTCAGGCAGAGTTATTATAAAGCTGCTGAGTGGAGGGGGAGGCAGTGAGAGGGTACTTCTGGATTACTAATAAATCAAAGACTTTTCATAGATATTTCTTCACTTGGATAATTATCTGTCTCTGTTGAACACGGATGACAGCTCAGGGTATCAGGATGTGCTTCTGTATTCTCAGTTAAAGCTTCCTGAAGTCTGCTTGGGGCACAGACCCCACCAGTTTTTGCCGTTTGCTGAGCTTGACTTGGTTTGCCACTAATTAAAAGCCAATAGGATATGCAGTCCTCTCCAAAATAATTACCATCTTTGGTGAATGGAAGAAAACTCTGCTTGCTTCGCTTTTTTTTCCCAAATCCCTCCCTTTTGCCTCGTTATCCTTGCACTGGCCACAATGCATGGGAGGGCCCGGGCAGGGCCAGCAGCTCCATCCTGGTGCACAGAGTTTAATCAAGTTTATGCTTGAATCCTCTCTCTGCTTTTGGATCAAAGGGTAAATGTGGGAAAAGCATGGAGTTATAAAAAAAATTTATGAAATGTGATAGTTGCATTTGGGAAAAGAGGATGTGTTTTCTTGATGGGAAATCACTAAAGGTGACAGAGGAGAGTGCGTGTAGCCCCGGTTCAGGAACACGTTTTTACCCTGACTTCATGGGCTAAAAACCAGCAACAACAAAAAAGGTTTTTACTGTGTCTGTGCAGGAATCCTGAAGGCAGCAGCTGGAGTTCTTAGATAGTTCGGTTTCTATCAGTAATTGGTTTCAGGTACACGATAACTTTGACTCATGGGGTGTTCAGTGTCTGGTGATGTTAGTGGAAGGTGTCCTTTCTCCTCCCCGTTTGTTTGACCTCTACATTTGTTACGTTCCTGTCACCATCAGGGCTGGGTCTGCAGCAGGAGGAGGGCAGAGTAACTCCTGCCATCAGCTGGCCCTAAGTTTCCATGGAAGTGCTCCTTCAGAGGCACTGTCTCATGTCACCACTGGGTGGAAGGCTGGAAGATGTCCAGTCCAAAGTGGTCAGGCTCCTGGGCAGCAAGGGCTGGAGCCCCGTGGATGCTGTTTGCTCTGTGCGTGCAACGGCAGAAGCACATCTCTGGTCTTGCTATGTATCCCCACCATGGCATCATGGTGGGGCTTTGGCCCCTGAGCAGCAGCTGGTGTTGGAGGAACAGCTGTCTGGGCAGTGGTCACCAGCTGAACATATCTCCTCTTGAAGTGGTGGTACAGGGATGGGCAGAAGTCTCCCAGGTCCAAGGCCTAGAGGCTGAGGCAAGATGAGCTCCATCTGTAATGCTCTTTATGGGGATGTGCTCAAGCTGCTGTTGGGGGCTGGCGATGCCTGCGGACCCCTCCTCTGCTTTGCTACCCTGGGAGCAGAAGTCGGTTGTGTTCACTTTGCACGGGGAGCGTTCCCAAAGTTGATGTGCTCTTCCTGTGGGGCTTGCGAGGAGCAGCAGAGGGGCAGATTTTCTTAATCTGCCCATTTCACGGAGCAGTATCTGTCTGTGCCCTCAGTAACTCTTTTTTTTAATGCAGATCGAGTCCCCTGTTTTAATTGACTAAGAAAAAAAGAACTTGAAGAGTGTCTGAACCCATGACCTTGAGATAATAGTTTCTTATTGAGTCTCTGAGCCCCTATGCTGCCCCCTCTTCTGAGAGTAATGTGGTTTAATCAAAGGTCAGAGTTTTGGTCATCTTTGAGAGCCTCAGAAAAAGAGGATGATGTGAGTGAGCCCTCCTTGGTCCTCTGTGACTGCAGTCACGCTTGGCCTGTCAAGTTCCCATTGAGCTCACTGTGCTTGTCCTCTGTTCCTGGATGATGTCTCTCTTGACCTTCTCTGGTCTCTGTGAATGCTGTTAAAGACCTGGTGATCAAGTCATCTGTGTTTCTGGGGGTTGTAACTGGATATACGGTGGCTACAGGCGAATGGCTTATGCAAGGCTTCTGCGAAGCTCTGTGTGCATTGTGCAGATTGCAGGGTTGATAGGACATGATCTTCACTTGCCACCTCTTCCCACACAGCCTCCCACGTGTGTCTCCTGTTTCTAGGCTGAAGGCCAAGTGTGTTATCTCATGCACTGATGCGTGGTCAGTCTTGGCAAGTGCTGGCTTGGCATGGCCACTGCTCCCTGAGACATGGTTGCTCATAGAGGTCCCCTCTCATTTTATTTTCTCTGTTTTCTTCCTGGGTGGACACCAGGCATGTGGCTGTACCTCTTGTGCCAGGTGCAGCATTAGGCTGTCTTCTTCTTTCCTCCTCCTTTCTTCATGACTGCAGTCACCAGTGCTCACTGAGCCTGGCTGATGGCTGGCATGGAGCTGGTCTTGCTTGCACGTTGGATGCTGGCTTCTCTGATGTTGTGCCAAGTAAAATTTGAAAGTATCGTCTGGCATGTACTGGAGAGATCTTTGTCTCCAAAACCTTCTGCACCTCCTTTCTGTTTTTTTTTTTCCTATCACCAAGTAAAAAAAAAAAAAAATAAAAACACTTGGCTTGATAACATAAGTGCTGGCAACAAAATTCCTGCTGACAAGCTCAGTATGGTAGGGTAGGAGTAGGTGAGGACAGGTATGATGGTGGTGTTACGCTGTTAGTTGCTCCTGTGAATCACACCAGCGAGATGTTTCTTGGTCTCAAGTGTTTTGTGCCTTTGGTGTGATGTTGCACCCACATACTGTAGCTAATGTTTCAAACAAATAGGAATATACTCTTCCAAAATACAGCGCTCAGGTGCAGCAGGCTGGAGGATATCATGCGGCAAACTCTTGGAAAGAACACGGAGAATTAGTAGCCAATAAAATTTTGTGCTGAGAAACCATCAGGTACATGGGGAGAACTGTGATCTCTCCCCGTGAGTACGGATGTGGTCCGGTAAGGGTGCTGAGGATGTTTAATTGGCAACTTTGCCATTCTGTGAACCAAAAGCCTGTTTCTTGCCACCGAGAAACAGGAATGCAGTCAAAGTGAACCAAATCGTACAGGTCCAGGGGTGCACTTTTGTAGTCACTGTTGGTGCTATGCAAAAAATAAAGGAAATGCAGTGCAAATCCAGTGTATATACTTTTCCAGGTCAAGAGAAAATGGAACACAGGAGCTAAAGGCTTGCTGTCCGTAACTTTTAAGGAAAGACAAGATGATATTAGAATTTACTGTGCTGAAAGAAGTTGTGTGATAGATCGCAATCCCCTTTTACAGGCGGTTAATTAAGCTCCGTGTAGGGGAGGATAATCCTCTGAATTGCTGTGGAATTCTGCATGGCTGGTCATCCTGTTCCAGGTGATGGGGGGGATGTTCAAGCTCTGCCTCCTTCCTGTTGCTTGAGCTGAAGCCCCAGCTGGGAGGACAGGAGCCTGTATAGGGCTGGGTGCTGGGCAAATGGTGCAAGGGCTGCTTGTGTCCCTGCTGTCCCCACTTCTGTCACCTTGTTGGGGAGAAAGTCCCTCCCTGACATGCAGAAGCATGTGGAGCTGCCTGTGGTCCCACAGGCAAATTACCAGGTTGTTGTGCTGAGATGGATGGGTGGATGGATGGATGGATGGATGGTCTATTTTTCTTGACCAAACATCTTAAGATGTGGGCGTCATGTTAGAGCAGCATTCTGCTGGTGCTGCCTGATAAGGATGGCCATTCCTGGTGGAGTGGGGTGGAAATTACTATTTTTGTTTTGAATTGCAAAATATTAGCCTTTATTTGAAACCCAGGCTCTGATGCTATATGAGAGCTTCAAAGTGAAATCAGTTATCCTTTTATGATCAAGAAGCTGGGGTGCATTTGAGTGAGAAAGTGAAACTGCCCCCCTCTTGCTCAAGGTCTCTCTGACCAGGCTTGGTGAAATGCAGACAGCAAATGGTGGGGGGAAAAGAAAAGGAAAAAAAAAAATCGGTGAGGCTGTTTTGAAAATCTTGCACTTCCAGTAGGCTGAGGGAATGTGAACAGCGTGAGGCTGGTAGTCTCTGCTTGAAAATACAGGGTCCAGTCCTGGTGTGAATTACAGACATGTAAATCACTGGCAGTGATGGGGAGCTACTGAAAGGTCGCTTCAGCAAGGAACCCACAGCCTTTCTGGCACAGGTGTGCTGATTCCTCTTGTTCCTTAGACACCCATCTTTTCTGTGGTAGCTGTCCTCATGCATTTGAAATAACAGGGTTGTGACACGACTGGTGCTGCTGATGGGTCAGTCCCCAACCATTGCCCGGTGGCTTTGGCTGAGAGGTGGTGGGGTGGCTCCTGGCTACCTGTAGTGCTCTAGGTAGGGCTGTCTCGCATCTTCCTTGGGCAGTGCTTAACTACAACATGACCTGCCCCACATAATTTTTTTGTTTGCTGTAGTACATCAGTCTCTGCCCATGGAAGCTGGATGCCATCCCTTTGGTGTGAGCTGGATCTCATCGCTTTGGTGCTGCTGTGCCTGAAGGAGCGTGCTGGAGTGGGCTCTCCTTCTGCTACCCCCTTGCTCCTTTTTTCCTCTTGTTTTAATCTAATTTTATGAACTCCGGGACAAACCTGGAAATCAGGTGTGACAGTGAAGATAACAATGAGTCCCATGGATCTGAAGCCAGGTGTGCTACTGCTGCAGGACCCTGGGGCTTCTGGGGAGCAATGCTTTAATGCAATGTGCAGGGGCTGCCAGTGAATTGGAGCTAATTTTCCCCACCGGAGCTGACGGTCCGTGCTGTGGCCAGCATCAGTCTTCCTCCAGCATGAGGGCCGGACCAGGAGTTCGGAAGCGATAAATCCCATTATGGCTAATTTTGACATGTGGGGTTGCGGCGGATTTGAAAGCAGCTCCGTACTGAGTATGATGGAAGAGGGGCGTGTGTTCCTTGCAGATTGAAACTCACCATTCGCATAATCGCCGCTTTACACCAGCGCAGGATCTGGCCTCCCAAAAGGCAGCGGCTGGGTGTATTGGCTGTTGCTGTTTGCATTGGTGACTCCCTGAGCAGGTGCTTCTGCTGGCAGCAGAGGGGAGGAAACGCGTCTCCAGCTTCTGTTATCTTGTGTGATCTTTTTATTAGATAACTTCAGCAGTGTGCTTTTGAATCGAGCAGTTAAATAAATGAAACCTGAGATGCACAGAAGTAAACAAAGCTGTTAGTTAGGGCCGGATCCTGCAGGCATCAGTGTCCCGGGACAGCAAGATCAGTCTGTGTCTCCAGGCAGATGTGTTCAAGTGTAAGGCTACCTATGCATATAAGTTGAATTTTAAATCAGGAATTGAACTGAGCTTTGCATATAAAGGATCTGATTCTCCAATGTGTGAAGATGTGGAGCCCTCAGACAGTTCCCTCAGTGCTGGCGGTGGCCAGAACAGCTGAGGATCGAGGCTCTGGCAGTGGAGGAGATAACGTGAGATTTCTGAGTTTGGGGACTTTGGCCAGTAAATAGCAAATATATTGGCACAACGTGGGAAAGACATAAAAATACGTATGTCAGAACAGGGCAGGCTTTTAAGTGTTTTTCATTTAAAATGAAAAGGTCAGATTGAATGGGGTTGTCATCTGGGGACCTGGGCGTGCACCTGCCAATCATGCAGGAGAGACCTGAGTCAGTTTGTGCTGATGGCTGAGTCGCTGGGGGCTTGTCTGCGCTTAAAAATTGGTGACTGGAACGGTTAAAACAGCAATTTCCCTTGTGGAGGTCAGGCTGAGCCATCTGCTCTGAGAAGGAATGGGAAAGAAGGATCCCAGTGCAAGGCTGCTTTATCCCAGTTTAACTGATGTTTATGCTTGGGCTTCTACAAGTATAGCCATACCAATTTAGAAAAAAAAAAAAAGGCATCTCTGAGTATTGATGATGCTTTCAAGTGTAAAGGAGATTTAATAGTGAATGCAAATTTTCAACAGTCAGAAAAAGAGATGCCAGTCAACCAGACTGATATGTGAGAAGTGTAATTAGCACTTGCTGAAATAATTTTCATGGGTAAAATTTTCTTCTAAAGGGATTGGGGAGTCTGGTTGCTTGAATTTCTAAGTGACCACTGTGAAGTTAACCTAGGGATGCCTTTATTTGTTGAAAGTGCTGACTGCACTTTTCTGAAACTCGGAATTCTTGCAGATGTTTTAAACTGTCCATTTCTGAAAAATTTGAACAATGTAACAAAGCTCAAACCGTAAAAAAGGATTGATGTTTGAATTCAGGAATTGTAAACTATTGCTTTTAGATTTAAATCTGCGAACGGCAAACCTTGCTTATTAGCCAGTGAGTGAATGAACTGTTTCTGATCATCACATCTTTAGGATTTCATGGATCTCAGCCTCTCACCTTATTTTCCTTTCAGTTTGGAATGACTTTTTAAACTTCTATTCACATTTCTTGCCTTTTATGAACTGTACCTTGAATATAACTAGTTAGAAAAAAAAATGAAAAAACTCTTTTGCAAAAGATGTGCTCTTTTGGTAAATATGTGTTCCAATAGTTTGTTCACAGGCTCTACTTAAGGCTTTGGCTGTGATAGCTGATTCCTGCTGTTTGGGCATTTGCTTTAAGTTACTTTTAAATGATACGTTGCCTGTTGAAATGATGCGTTTAAATAAGTGGTCTGTATTGTGCTAAGTGTAAAAATGAAGATGCAGATGTGCATGAGTAGGTGTATATAGACTCTGAAGTTTGGTGATCTGGAGGCACAAGAGTTGGACTGAGTTATGCCAGGTGGGAGCTCAGCAGGGTAAAGCTGTCTCACCAAAGAGACTTTCCCACTGTTATCCCTTGCAGGACTGTGCTGGAAGGCTGGGATGTCTTGTTGCAAGATGAAAATGGGAATTAGCTGGGCACTGAGCATCTGTTGTGGTAGATCTGAGCTAGGAGGACCTCAGTTTTCTAGAGCTAAAAGTCTGCCCTTTGTTACTATTTCTGTTGTGAAAGCACCTGGATGTTCCCTGTAAAGGTTTTTGGGGGTTGGATGAAACACAGAGGTGGCTCTATAGGGATGGTCCTTGCATGTATTTCTCCAAGGACTTCAGTGAGGGAAAGGCTTGTGCTGGGATAGATGGCAGTGGTTTGGGTGCATCTGTGCTGTGCACTCATTTGCCTTTTCCTACCTGAGCCGAAACAGGAATGAGTGTGACTGTGAGGGGCAGACCCTTTACTGAGACTTGTTCTTTGTCTCTCAAGATCTGTATCTCTTGCTTGCTTCCCCAACAGAGCTGATGTGATTAAGGCATTGCTTTGCTAAGCCTCCATGTAGTCCTTTCTGGTGCGAGGCTCTGGTGGTGCTCCTTGCTGAGGGCTGTNGTAGTCCTTTCTGGTGCGAGGCTCCTTGCTGAGGGCTGCGTACAGGCAGCTGAGAGGAGCTCTGCTGATTTTGGGCTTTGGGGGCCTCAAGTCTCGAGAAATGCTCCCCAACGAGAAATGCTTGTTGAGATCACGTCTTGAAGATCTCTGATTTAGCGGTGATATCATGGCGTGATGGCTTGTCATGCAGCAGATGTGCAGCTCTTCTAGCACCCTGGCTATGTCCTCTACGTGTGCCTTCCGAGTATTTCCGTGCTCAAAGACCCAGACTGACTTTTGCAGCCTTGTGCTAGAGAAGTGGGGTCACAAAGGGAGTCGTTTGAGAGGCCATCTCAGATGTGTATTGCTGTGACCAGTCGGGCTGTCCCTGTCCTGCCCAGCTGTGGATGTGTGGCCAGGAGGGACCACATGCCCGTGCATCAGTAGGTTGCTGCCCCTCTGGGACCGTGCTGGGAAGGGTGGTCTCACAGCAGGTTTGGCCCGGGGAGGGCACGTGAGCCCCTGCTCATCTTGCTGCAGGAGCCCCAGTCACAAGGTGACGGGGATGGTTGGTGTGGAGAGTAGAGCCAGGCAGATGCAGTTCAACTAGCCAAATCCTATAACTGATCTTGTAAACACTTCTTGAATTAAACCCGGTGAAAGACAAGCCTGAGCCAAGATCTTCTAAACACAGGTTGGGTCCCAAGAAATATTGTCTTACCTGGAGCTCCCGGAGGTGCTGTTGTGGGTTGAATTGAAATGGTGTTGGAACCAGAGGGGAATGTTGTTGTCTTCTGCCTTTGCAGATAAGACCGAAGGGCATTTTGCCAGGAACCTGTGGGAAGGGCCTAAATTGTATATAACTCTACATCATTTTAAAATGAAAAGTAAACATGCATAACCATAATATTTGCTTGTACTTGTCTCCTCCTTGATGGATGGCGAGAAATTGCTCTTTGGCTAAGTTCAGCAGCAATAAAACCCTGCAGTTACTCATCATCATCCCAAGGCTGTGGTGAGTGGGAGAAGCCATTGTGATCTCGGGTTGAATTTGTCCTCATCACACCTCAGGGGAGAGTTGAAGGTCCTGGGGACTTTTATACCTGCCCAGCCCTGTGGGGAGCCAGGGCTGGGTGCCACTGCGGGGTCTGTGGGACTGAGCCGGGAAGGTGCTTCCTCGGCCAGGATAGACCTCATCATGCTCTTGTGATGTTGGCACAATGGGGATCTACCGCTGTTTGGGAGAGGTGAGAGCCCTGTCACTCTCCTGGCTGCTGTAGCATCAGGTGTGGGGTGAAGGACAAATGGTGCTGGCAGGGGCAGGAAGATGTCCCACTGGGTGACAGGGAGGAGGGACATGGGCTGTGAACTGCCAGCATGTTTTTGCATGTTGCTGCATGTTGGTTGTGGACTTGTGGGCTCGCAGATGCCCTTGTGAGCAGCACATGTACAACGAACGTAAGCCTGAACTGGGCCTTTCCATCATTACAGCAGCAAATAATAGTAACTTTTCTGTGCTGAGCGGCAATGACAAAGCAAGCCAGTGCTTGTCATGGGCAGAGATAGGGCTGTCAGGGTGTCCGGGATGTGGCTGGGACGGGATGCCAGCAGGAAGGAGTGTGTGATTCAGATGCCGCGTGTCTCCATGGGATGCACCCAGTGGTGTGTCCTGGCACGTCACATGCAAGACAGCCGTCGTGTGGCCTGGCTGTCTCTGCTGCTCTACCTTCATCTCCTGCAGAGGGGAAAAGCTGCACCTAGTTGGTCACTTCAAGAAGGGGTCGTGTCTACTTTGCAGCTACAGGAAAGAGCGAGGCAGTCTCCGATGGGAATTGAGCAGAGCTCCTCAGAGAAAAGACTGTGCCAAGGTGGAGGACGGGGTGAACAGGATGGCGGTGTAGCTCTGGTCATGGTGATGGTAAACCCCATGAGCTTCAAACCAAATTAAATTATGCCTCCCAGCTCCTTTGCTGTGCTAGAGGTCACAGAGATGAACGATGGATTCACCTTGTTCTCTTATTTTATGCCTCTTTTCCAGTCTCCTTTCACCTTCCCCTTCTCAAGGACATTAAGAGCAGTAAAGGACCCGTGGCTTGAGGAGGTGCAAGTTGTTGGCCAAGCTGTGGCAGCTGCCAGCTGGTGCTGGTTGTTGGCCTGGTTCGAGGTGGCGATGCTCGCTTTTGGGGCTTGCCGAAAGGAGTCCGGGAGTATGGAGGCTTCTGCCTAAGAAAGCTAGGGAAGAAAACACTGTGTTTTCCAGAAGCTGTGTGGGTTAAACTGCAAGTTTTGGAAACGAGCTGTTGGGAGGCCCATCCGGCGTGCATCACACGGGTATCTCTCTCTCTTCGCAGGGCTGGGAAAGAAACCCAAAGTCGTGACTCTAGCAGAGCCCCACGTGTCTCCAAAAGCCCTACTCTGAGTTCATCCCACCAGCCAGGCTGTGCAGCGTGAGAACTGGTACGTAAACACGTTTCACAGGCGCAAGGGGCGACTTCTCGGAAGGATCTGTCGCTTTTCTGGCAGTGGCACTTTGTTCACAGTTCTCTGCAAAGAGATGAATTCCTCTCCTAATGGAATGTGGAGATTGTGTGCGGGGTGGGATAACTGGAAAATATAAGACAAACCGGTGGTTCCCTGGTGGTGCTTGCACCCAGGGGCTTTGGTGGGGAAGGGCTCAGCAGCGAGAAGCTGTGAGTGTTCAGAAGTTGTCCCAGACTATGGTGCTAAGGCTTTAGATGTGCTCTCTGGAGCATGGTGGCACACACAGATAGGTGATGTGGTGGGTAATAATGAACGCATGCATGAGAAATGCGCATACATATATACACACACACATATGCTGTACAAATCTAAGCACATGGAAACAAAGATGCACAATGCATAATAGTATATGCTATATGGTGGCATATGAGAGCTTGGGGGTGTATATACCAAACGTCTGTATATACTATAAATGGCCATAAAAGAATGCATATGCATTCATGTTCTCTTATTTTTCTTTTTACATCTCTTCTGTCTTTCTGTGGAGCTGTTGCACAACTACCAGATTCAACCTCCTGGGGAGCCTAGGTTCCAAGGTTTTACAAGCCAGCACCTGCTTTGCCTGCCTGACTTCTTTCTATATTTATTCCTCTGCACCCGGTTTTTGCCTTTGCCTGCAAAGTGGAACTGTCACAAACATTTGTGCTAACTTTTGGCTGCGCAGGACTTGAGCTTGCAAGTCCCAAGTCTGCTTTTGTGCATGTTGGGGGAAGGAGGCATGTGTGTGTGTAGTTGGGCATGTGTGTATATGAGCATTCTTGATCCTTGCTGTCTGTGTTCCTGTGACACTGCAGCAGCCCCTGTGTTCTGTATGCCACACAAGTTGTGCTCTGTGCCCCTTCAAGATGTTTTCATGAATCAAATATTCTCAGCCATCCTGCTTATGTAATGTCATCTAAATGCAATTAGCCACGCCTGACCCGGTGGCCAATTGATAACGATCTGTACTGCAGTGCAGGAGGCTTGAGGTAGATTTTATTCTCAGCCCCCCGAGCTTTTACTTTCCACAGTTAGGACTGTGGCAAGGAGAGAGACTTGGTGCCGTAGCAGGGAGCTCCTGGTTAGGCTGTGGTTGGACCATGGATGTGTCCATCCCTCTAGTTTGTCTCCTGTGTATCATTTGGGGTGGCTGGTGCTCTAAATCTGAGGCACTGAGCCCCAGCTCATCCTTAGGTACTGCTGTTTAAAATGAGTACAGTAGCAAGGGAGAGGGTATAATGCCATTTCAGCTGGGAAACCAAGGGGAGATCCCGATCCCCAGCAACGTGAAGCTGGGGAATCACCGCGTGGCGGGTCTCTGATTAGAAAATTTTGCTCGGAGGAGGTGCATGCTTGTTCCCGGTCTGATGGGTACGACTTGTGCTTATTGAAAAGCAGCACCGGGCTGCTTGCCAGGAGCTGGGAAACGGCTTGTCCTCGTGTCCTCAAGCCACTGACCTCCCAGCCCCTCTAACAGCTATATTCGTGTCTGGCATGGGAGTCCCTCTAAGGTCACGAAGCTGTTAGTCCCAGGTTTCATCTCCAGGAGCCATAAAACGTACCCTGCCTGACCCCTTTGTAGGGGTAACGCGAGCAGCCCGCGTTCCCCCGGGTTTCGTTTCCCTGTCCCCACTGCCTGTGCCACTGCCGCCTGCATTCCTCTCCGGTTCGGTAAGCCCTTTGCCTCTCGAGCTGACACAGCTAATATTTCCCTTGCTGGCAGGGCAGGCGAGGCAGTGGCATTTAACCATTAAGGAGAACCTCAATCTGTTTGTACTGTGGGATCCCAGAGCAGTAAGGGCTGGTGCACGCCTGGGATGGGGTTTCTGCTGTTCCAGGTGTTCCTCTTCCATGCTTTTGTTCCCTTTGTTGACTTACCTTATTCCTTACTTCATCCTGCTGTTTGTCCTTGCAAAAAGCAATACCTTGGGAATTGTTTTCTGCAAAGTGCTGGAAAACTGAGCCAGAGTTTGTAAAACCTTGACCCTTCTTGCCCTGGTTTTGGACTGTTTCCTACCACTGTGCTCAGAACATCTCCCTTTCTGGCCATGGAGAATGCTTCTGGTGGCCTGGCTGGGGCGCATGGCTCTGGGGGAGGTTTTAACAAGTTTTTAGACAAATAATTGATCAGCTGCACACTGAGAGTTAGTCCTAGCCTGTGCGGTATTGGCGTCGTCCTTGTGTACCACTTAGTGCCACTTGGACTGTTGGCTCTTTAAAGCTGCCTTTATGACTACCGGTGTAATGGACATGTGCTGGTGCTGCCTGGCAAGATTTAATTTTTGCAGTGGTAGTGATGGATCACTAAGATAAAAGTGGTTTTTATTCAAAAAGGCAGAAAGCTTTGTTTTCTTCTAAAGCAAAGGTTTACATGTTTTCTGTCATCTGTGGTATCAGGGGCTAAACTCATGCTGCCGCAGGCCCCTGACCTCTGCCTGGTAACTGGAGGTAATTGTACAGCCTCTGTCACTGCAGGATATTGGCTCCTCCCGAAGCCTGTGCTTCGGTACCAGCGAAAGCCAGATGTACTGTGATGTCGCTTTTTTACGGTTTGTTTTGGCCATACATGGGCAGAGTCAGCTCTGGAATTCCTTCCCTATAAATTCAATAGCATCTTGTGGGTGGTGCTGGGGAATCACTCTGGTCTGGTTGGATGCCTCGGCAGCCTGTTGCCCTTGAAAACCTCCTGATTTGCACATTCCTGAGAGGCTGCCTGCTCCTGGAGCCGATGGCTGCAGCTACCAGGGGGCTGTTGTCCCAGGCTGGCAGGCATAGTCACCTCCTTGCTGCCCGCAGGTCGGCTGCTGCAGCCAAGGAGCGATGCCTTTGGGATGGGTATATTGCTCCTGTGTGCCGGCAGGCTCTGCAGGGACAGTTGTGCCCCCTAAGAATAACTGTTCCGCCTCCTGAATTTGCTGTATGGGCTTAAGCATTGATCCTCTAGCCTGTCTCCCAGGTGTGGGGTGGCTGGGTGATGCCAGGGGATGCTGCGTTGTGTGTCTCAGCAGGGGCTGAGGGATGCTGCCATCCTGGGCTCCTTGTCCCTGCAGGGACATCTTGCCTTGTCCAAGCAGCATGTTCCTTTCTACAGACCTATCTTTTGCATTTTGGGAAGCAAAATCAAATACAAGCTTTTTGCAAAGCGCCATCTCAATGAGCAGGTCAGGGAATCTTTCCCTGTTCCAGGTGAGCAGCCGGTGTGGGGCCCGGCAGCAGGACCTCTCTTGTGGGACTGATGGCTGAGCCTTGCATTTTCTGGTGCTGATCTAGTGTCATTATAAACAGCCTGAATTTGCCTATTTACCTTCAAAGAGCACTCCAAAAAACACTTCTGGGAAGTTTTCTGCTGCTAAGTAGAGGGATGAGAGGAAAGTTTGCTGTACGGCAGGGTTGTCAAACTCATTTTCACCAGGGGACACATCAGCCTCGTGGTTGCCTTCAAAGGGCTAAATGTAATTTTAGGACTGTATAAATGTAGTAGTTACATTTGAAGGCAACTGTGCGACTGATGTGGACCAAGGTGAAAATGAGTTTGACACCCCTGCTGTAGGGGGTGAGGGATGATGGCTCCTGTAACTGCCCTGTGGCATCTCCCTGAGCATCCCTGGGAGGGGACAGAGATGCAGTGTCACCCACTGAGCCAGGAGCCACCGAAGTGCAGGTCAAGACAGCGACACGTGGCTTTGTGTCCTGGCTGTCCGTGGGTCAGCAACAGCGATGTGTTCAGCTCGAGCTCCAGAGGGGCAACTCATCCCCGTGCCAAAGCCAGGGAGAGAAGGGTGATTTTTTTTTTCTTTTTTTTTTTTTTTTTTTTTTTTTTTTTGTTGTTTTTTTTTTTTTTTGACATCCTTTGGAGTTTTGATCTCCATATTTGGAAATGTTTACCCATTGCTCTGATCTATTGGAAGGGAGGGGAGGTGACTCAGGGTCTGGTAGAAGCAGGATTTGAATTCCTGTTGTAAGGTTGTGGGTTTTTTTTTTTTTTTTCTTCACCCCCCCTTCTTCCTTTCTTGTTTTGGGAGCTTGTTTTGGTCAGTTTTCAGTTCTCTCTTGCTCCTGGACCTTGTTCCAAATTCAGTCTACTTGAGAGGGAAGCGTGTTAGTGAAGGAGCTTGCCTGGATGCTGGTAAGTGCATCATTGCTACTTTAGCAAGAAACTTGGGATTTTTTTGTTTGGTTTTGTTTAGTCGGATGGATTGCATCAAAGCGTGTGCATTGCTGGTGGAGGCAGGCATGTGGATCGCCAGTCAGCAGCAAGGGACCTAATGAAACCTTCTGTAGCAGGAACAGTTGGGTATGTGGATTGATCTCAAAGGCAAAATGTTTATTCAGGCCTTGATATAAAGATAATTTAAGCCAGCTCCTGTTAAGTCACTCTCTTCCTTTTAGTTTAACTGGCTAATGTGGCAAGGCGACAGAGCACTGCGGAGTTAAATGAGTATGTGTGCATGTGGTCAGCAAGTAAAATATAGCTTAAGTATGATTTCTGTCTCCTAAGCTAGAGTTGTGTTAAAAAGGCTGCATAACATATGGGTATATTTCTCTCAAATGTTTACATTAAGCTCTGTTTTGTTAGGGACCTGGAGGAGTTTAGCTGCTGTAATTGGATGAAGGTTCAGTGTTTGTTTGGTTGGTTTTTCCTGTTATTCTTTATTTTTTCCTTAGTCTGATAATTTTTCCTCTGTCTGATAATTCAGCTTTCTGCTTCTCTTCTTCCCTCCCCCCTTTCCTTTCTCTTTCCTGAAAGGAAACTACAGTTCATCCAGACAGCCAGGGGCGCGGAGGGAACCTGGAAGATGCTCTTGCTTCCTGTTTTATTCATGGCAGCTAAAACCATGCTGGGGAATCTGGAGTGGGGATCCACTGTCTCGCATTCCTCTTGCCATTTGGAGCATGTAACACATGTAGAGTGTTTTTAACGCTACTCTGGGGGCTGCGTAGCAGCCAGCCCTGTGCCTTGGGCAGGGAGCACCGTGCTTAGTCCTTTAACTTGGGAAGGGGCATTGGTGAAAAATGGTTTATAGTTCCTACTGCTGGTTGGTGATGCCTGTGTTTTCTGGGCTAAGTGGTGTTTTTAGGCTAATTCAAACCTGTTATCATGATCTCCCTGTTTTAAATGGAAGACCTTTGTTGAATCTCTTGTTGGTTTTCTTTTGCCCTTTTAAATAGGGATTAGTACTCAGTGTGAGGTTTGGTTTTCCAGAGACGTGGATTTGCAGCAGGTCTGTGAGGTGTGAAACTGGCTTGATTTTTCCGGGCAGGGAAGGATGCTTGGCTTAGTTCTGCACCAGGGTGGGAGGTGAGCTGGAAAACACTCAGCCACAAAAGGTGATGAAGGGACTTTTGGAGCATATTCCTGCAGGCAGGACCTGTTGGGAGTTTGCAGACTCAAGCTGCATTTTAATCCTTGTTGTTTCAACGAGCTACTTGGATTACTGCGGCTTTTGAGGTCAGGGCCCCACTGTGCTGGGCTTGGTACCCACACAAAGGAAAGAACTGCTGTCCTGAAGAGCGTGCAGCCTGCACGGGCAGTGCAGGTGATGGGGTGGAAAACAGGGTGCCGGGGAGGCCCGTGGAGCTGTTGCAGCGTGTGAAGCCTCAGCCCAGCGCCCTGTCCTCTGTGGTGCATGGTGGTGCAAAGCGGTGGCGCTCTGTGTGGCTCCTCGTGCACTGTGCTTTGCCCTTGTACGTGCGGCCCTGTGCGCTGGGCGATGCCTCCTGCCCACGCAGCACTTCCCTCGCTCAGCCGTGCCCTGGGCAGCCCCTGCTTCTGGCGGACCTGGAGGTGGCACGTCCAGCCTTCGCCAGCTGCTTGCGGCCAAGCTTGGTGTTTTGGGGACAGCACAGCGGGACTGGAAATGGACTGGAAAGGATGACGTTCTGTTCCTCTCACAGTTTCTTGCCTTTCCCGCTCGCCAGGGCAGGCTGCTTGTTGGAAGACGAGGATGAGCAGTGCCTGGGTGCTGTAACCCAGGGGTCAGGGCAGCGCTCCTCTGGCACTCCTGGGGAACCACGTTGGGGCTGGTAACCTTCGTGTGCTGACCGTTCTCTGTGCAACCATCGCATCGCTGTGAGGATGTGACTTCGGAGCTGGATGGACTGTGAAGGATGAGCTCCCCACCCGTGTCCCCTGATGGGTGCTGGGCAGGGCCGCAGAGCTCTGGAGGATGGAGGATGCCCACGGTCAGGACCGCAGGCTGCCAGGTCTCTCCATCTGGTATTTCTCCAAGACCTGGGCAGATCCAGTGATCGCTGATGCTAACCAGGATCCACAGCGGGTTTTCTTCTGCTCCAGGAACAGAGCCATTAAGGGCTGACCTGTAAATTAATACAGCTGTCTAAGGATTTTCTTCCTGCAGCCTGGCACCCTGTAAACACTCAAGTCTGAGAAGCCTTCCATGGCGCTGGACCTTGAGCGTGCTCCGAGAGCTCCGTGCCTGCCTTTCTTGAGCTCCTCTCAGTGACTTCTAATGATGTATTAAACGCAGAGGGTTTGCGTTAGCTCCCGTGTAAGGAGGATTGGTTCACGGCCCATCCTTCATCTCAGCTGTTGGACCGATCGATCCGGGGCTGGCACCGAACGGGATTTGGTGAATTAGTGACACTGTCACTGTGTGACTCGGGTGCTGTGAGGGGATTTAGCGTGTGAAAGGCTGGGCCTACGTGCCCCACAGCAGGTAAGAGAAGCTGCCCCAGATAGCGTGGGGCTAGCACACGTGGGCTCGGAAGGGATGAAGGTGAGACGAGGTGATGAACCTAGATGCCTCTACACATCTGATACTTCGCATTTCTGTAGGCAGAATTTCAGAGCCCTTAAACACTAAGTTGTGCCCAGAGGCTGGGGAAAGCTGTATTATCCTGGTGTGCAGGTGTAGAAACTGAGGCGCTGTGCGGCAAATTTGGGTGAAGTGCAGATCTCCAGTTTTCATGTGATGGTTCATGTTCAGCTCCCGCACACAGGGAGGCACCTTGCAGCCTGGTACGGTGAAACCCATCTTGTTTACTCTAATAAAATCATACTTTTCTGAGCACAAAATATTTCTGCATTGCTTGCTTAAAGGTAAACCAAGTCGTGTTGTGTATTTTGTGAAGTTGATGTGTGTTGCTGGTGTGTGACATGATCTCAACACGTACTGTTACTTCAGGAATTTCCAGATGGCGCCTTACCTAATTGTACTGCTGCTTTTTCCTAGGATCTGAGCAGAGTGCAGGCTTTTAAGAAATGTCTGTTGTTATTAGCTTTATAGTACACATTCCTGTGTAACAGCTGTTGCAAGCAGCAGGAGG
Source organism: Pampusana beccarii (assembly GCA_013399365.1). NCBI lineage: Eukaryota > Metazoa > Chordata > Aves > Columbiformes > Columbidae > Pampusana > Pampusana beccarii. The sequence goes on along the minus strand of VWYH01008008.1, from coordinate 1,581,329 downwards.
TCTCACTCGCAGCCTAATTCTCCAGTATCTTTGAGGGGGGAATTTGCTCCTGTGAACTAGGTATGTGCATTTGGGATGAGATCTCCCAAGTGAGAAAAACTTGTTTGTCTCCAGTGAGCCTGTCGGTTCAAGGACTAGCATGCCCGGGGGGGAGGAAACAAGTTGCTCTTGTTGCTTTACCACCATCTCCTAATAGTTAACTGTGCATAAGACTCCCCAGTTGCTTATTGCTTGACATGAGAGGGATGACTACCTTTTAAAGAAACATCAGGTTTTGAAAGCCTGGCTGCCTGTGGTGAGGAGGAAAGGAGTCCTCGTGCTGTGCTGTCTCACACCCTTACTGTGGAAATGTCACAGGGACAAGTTCCAGTGAAGCTGCACATTTCTTGCAACCACTTCCCTCCTACATCCTTGTTCTTCAGGTAAATCCCTCTTCGACTCTGTTAGCCATTCCTCCTTCCTCCCTGAAAAGTCATTATCATCCCTTAAAATTAAGGAAAAGACGGGAGGAGGGAATAAATGGATGTTAAGAAGTAGAAAACAATCAATTAAATAGTACATAGCGTGTAATTTTCCTTGGAAACTTACCATGAAATTGAGGAGCACTTTAACAACTAGTAATTTAAATTGCATTTGAACACTACTAATGGGTTGTTTGCATGGGAATTTTGGTCATTTCACAGCAGGTCATTGTCTTTAGTACCCCTTCATTCAGTTAAAAAGAAAAAAAAAAATCTCGTGATGAGGAAGATGCTGTAGACAGCTGCTCCAACTGTTGCTGTTAAAAGGTGGTACCATGGGAATATTGCAGGGACCTGTTACGTTCAGAGCCATTTAACGTCCTTGGCATCAGCTCTTCCAGTGTTAAATTCATGGGAGTTTGGTGCTTTTTATCTAAAAAGGCTTGTAATTGCTAAAAGGTAAGAAAACAACACATCCCCGTCATGCTCACAAACACGACAGAGGTGGGTGGCTGAAGTGGCTCCTCCAAGCTCACGGGGTTGGGGTTTGCAGCTGTGGGGCTCAGTTGGGAACACAGCCTGGGGCTCTGCCTTTACGACCTCAAACAAATCCTAACAGTGTTTTGGGATCTGATCCTGGCTTTCTCCATCTGAAGAGGAACAACAGAGAGGTGCTGATCAGCTGTAGCTGTTGGGTATTTTTACTTATTAGTCTTGTTTTTCCAGTGTTTAATGCTCTCCTTCACGACTGTTTTATTTATAAAATGCCAACGATTTTAAGCAAAAGGCAGCATCAGCCTAATCGTATGCTGTTTTGCTGCAGATTGTGCTGGGAACAGACTCTGTAGGAAGGCAAACGCGAGTTACACGTCGCCTGTTGCTGAATGAACATCCCGTTTTCAGAGCAGGGTTTCTGCAAATCCGTGGGCACGCCGAGCATATGGAAGGGGGTTCCAGTATCAAAACAAATCTGGCCTCCTGTTTCTGGATGTGTAGGTTGTTTCTTAGAGGATGGAACCTTTGAAATCTGTCCCTGCAAACATGGCTGTTAAATTCTACTATTTCTAGAGATGTGAAGCAGCTGTCTGCACTGAGATAAGCTATAAAAAGGCAATATTTTCCAAAAACGGCTTTTTTTTAGCTATACCTGCCAGACAGCTTGGCCGGCGGGAGTTCACCAGGAGCGTCGCCGCTGCTGCCCTTTTATGTACAAGGTGCTGAGCGATGTAAAAACTCCAGAGCAAGTCTCCGGGGGCAGCATTAAGCACCAGCTCTTCAATCTCTATCTCGTGAAACGCTGAAATGCAGAAAAGTGCATTCACCGCGAAAGGGTTTGGTTTGATTGTTGGTTTGATTGTTCATATGTGATCTCCTGTTGTTTTCTAGATGGTTGTTTTGTCCTTGACTTTTGTTCTTAATTTTAATCGCATCTCATTGCGGAGTCAGTGACCATCTCTAATCGCGGGGTGGTTTGAATGCCCCCCTCAGTTATTCACGTGAAGGCGTTTCTGTTTGCTGTGCAGTCTGAGGGTAGCTGGTGAGTTCAGATGAGACCAATAACAAGAGCTGTAATTTTTCCTGAGGGTCTGGATGAGGTTTCTCATAGCATAACAGTGTTATCGCTTATACTTCCTGACGCACGCGCTACCCGCAGTGCTTTGTTAGTTATCGGCTAATTCTCTGCCGATACGTGTGAGTGTAAGAAAACTACATCAGATAGTCTTGTAGGGACAGAGAAGGATGTGGCTTTTGAGCATGTTCCCAGCGTAGAATTTCTGAAAGCTGGGAGGGCACCGGAGATGGGAGTTTTCAGGTGGCCGAGGCAATGCCCTTGTGCAGGCAAGGGGCTGATGTGTGGTGGGATGCAGGGGTTGAAGTCCGTGTTGCGGAGGAGTTCAGGGGGCCAGAGAGCAGCAACTTGGGTGTTAGAAAACCCCAGACAACTCAGGTTCTCGTGAGATAAGAAACCAGCTGATGGGGTCAACTCTGTGAACTGTCTGGCAAGTATCCCTGCCCTCATATATATAAAAATTATTTTTCTGGTTGAATGAGCATTCTATCACATTGATTCCTTACAAGTGCAACTCCTGCTGTGCAAATCCCCCATCACACCTGGACGTGGTTGCCAAACAGCCAGTTGGTTCAGTACATCGGCTCAGCCGGGACACAAATGGGGGAGTTTTGCCTTCACCATTATTTTTTCCCTTGGAGCATGGGCTGCCTCATAGTCACCTCTTGATGCCCTATGTGTTGTGGGTAATCTTTTCTTCATAATTTTTTTTTTTCCTTACCCCATCTTTCAACACCCTATTTGCCTCTTTTCCCATCTCCTTCCAAAGGCAGAGACGGACTTAGCTGGTGGAAGTCAATGTAGATTGGATAGATGCTCCCCCAGCAAACAGCTGCATGTGTCTGCTTATCCAGAAACCCACTGAAAACTGAATAGAAATGAGGCATGTGGAGTTTGAAATAATCCCAGTGAGTTATTTCTGTCCATATTCTCTACTCATGGTGCTCCCACAGGCTCTTCTGCATCTTGGTGTTTGAGCTTATGGGTGAGCAGGGCTGGTAAAGTCCCTTTTGTTTCCCCACCTCCCTTTCTCAGCTATTTTTTTTGAAGAATGCTGATAAATTTCAGTGATAGCCTTGTAGTTGAGAGATAAGAAGAAGTCTTATGGGTAGATTAGTTTGCAGCAGAGGGAAGGCAAACAGCAAGGGAGCTTGGTGGAGGGAGCCCACGCTGCGCTACCCTGAAATGCTGAGACTGCTTATTTATCATTTACCTGCCCTGTAAATGTATACTGGGTTTTAAAGTGGGGAAGAAGGCAGTCCTTGTCCTAAAGAGTCTGCAATCTGAGGCAGACAAATATGCAATTGAGGGCCAGGGAAGGGAGGGCACTGGTGATTGCTGGAGATTGAAATCCAGATAAAAGGGACTCCTAGAAGAAAAGGACTCCTGAGTGGGGAGTTGTGGGTGATGAGAAGCCTGTTTAAGGTGCAGGAGAAGTGGATGAAGAGAGGAGGGTAAATGGATATGGAAGGAGGTGAGAAGACCTGAAAGGAAAGAAGGTTGAAGAGGGGGGTAGAAAGTGAGAAAAGAAGTAGGAGGCAAAAAAAAAAAAAGAAAAAGAGCAACAAGTCAGCTGTGGGAGGAGATGCTGTGGGATGCTGTAGATGAGAGTCAAGATGACCTTATTGTCTCTTCGTCGTGTGTTAAAAGCTGTGCTGTAACTCAGCTACTGGTATTAGTCATCTCCCAGCATAAGAAAGACCAGTTTCTTCTCTCAATGGAGAGTATTTGGTCCTGGCTGAGGTCCAGTGCTGGAAGATCTCCTGGCTGGGCTCAGATGCCCCATGTGGCTGGTGGGGCACTGGGTGGTGACACACGGTGCAGTCCTGTGTGCCCACTGCTGCCAAACCTTAATAGGCAAGTGCATAAGTAACTTGCCACCTTCTGCTTAATGTCATCAAAGTTAACCCTCTAGAGATTTAGAGAGCATATCAGAGATTGGCTCGCATGTGTGCATGCGTATATTTAATATTGATGTATATGGTATGTGTAGGTTTTCACGTGTAGCACGCTACACTTCAGTGACATCTTGGTGGGATATGGGTGGGATCAGTGGTTCACGTTGTACCATACACACTCCCCAGTAAAAACGCAGTGATCTTTGCAAAAAGGTGCTTGTGCACTGGCTTCTGTGGAGCTGAGCTGTGAAAACTGATCATCTGGTTCCTACATATGCAGCCTTCAGTTCCCTAAAAAGACCTTGGGACTTCTACAGATTCCTTAAGGGTTTTGTTTCATCTTCAAGGACTGAAAGAGTCGAGGAAGAATTTGCTGTCACCAGCCTTATTTCCCTTTCTCTGATGTTTCCTCCCCATACTTCCCCCCCCCCCCCCCCCCCTTTTTTCTCCCCTCTTTTTGGAAGTGATTATCCTTGATGTTTGGCATTGATACTCTGGCAAGCGCCTGTAGACTGGAAAGTCCACAGAGCTCTCCTGAAGCAGCAGTAGTAGCCTCACCTAGACCTCTAGACCCTTTCCCTCCCCAATTTGATCCCCCTCCAGCTTGTTTATCTTTTTTGGGGGGCTTGTGTCTGATCCTCATCTCTTTTTTGAGTCTCCTTTCACTGCTGATGCTTTCCAGAGCTTCCTTCTGGTTTCTCATTTCCTCCTCAAAGTAGTCACCCATTCTTCTAGTCCTTTCCTAACTCCCCATTAGTTAGACACAACTTCTTTGTAGCCAGCAAAAGGCGTGGGAACATGAAGGGCATCTCTTCTGGAGCTCAGGCCATCTACTGTCATGGCATGCTGTTCCAGCAGAAAAAAAATCCGAGTTTAGAACATCTGAAATTGCCCATTATCTCGGCTCATTTCTTGCTGTCCATAATTTGGGTGTGGGGAAGCGAGGGGAAGAGGAGATGAGTTGCTCTAAAAATGGCTTATTCCACAATAGATCGATACAAAGTGTTCCGTTGCATTTTCTTTGCCAAAAAAATGATTCTCCACTCACCCCCCCCACTTCTGTGGGATGCTGCAGGGGATGCCGCAGAGGCTGCTTTGAGGTCTCTTGGTGCGTGCAGGTTGGTGGCAATAGCCAGCCCAGCAAAAGGGTGTCCAAGTTTTGGTTCAGACTTTACTTTCTGGGTGGGCTGAGGTTGAGCATGGTGGAGATGAGCTGCTTTCAGAGGAGAGAGAGGTTCCTGGCTGCTCCTGGGGGATTTCACATCGCTTGAGGCATGGAACAGACACTCGCAGTCTGCCTCTTTGGGAGGGAGGCCAATGCATGTGCAAAGGCATAAGGCGATGTAAAGGGACATAACAGAAAGTATCATAGGTTATCTGCCAGTAAGTTCTTGGGGCTGGTCCCACCGATCGCTCCCTTGGACTGGTGAGATGTTTCAGTGGTGCGCCCTTGCTGAAGGTTCTTGCTGTTTGCAGTGATGAGGTGGAGATGCCGGGCTTTCTCTTGCCTGCAGGTATTTACACAGTCCTTGGGTTTTAAAGGCTAAGGGACTTGCTCAAAGCTACACAAATGCACACAGGTGTATATAAGCATTTGTTTCTGTGCATGTTAATTAATTATACTTATATGGCGCCGCCAAGAATTGATCCAAATTTCCTGACTCCTTTTGTCCTGTCCTTCTTCCTGGGGTCTTCAGAGATACCTTTATAGCAGGGGTGTCAAATTGTATAAATGTATTTGTATAAATGTAACTACTCCTACATTTATACAGTCCTAAAATTACATTCGGCCCTTTGAAGGCAACAGCCAGGCTGAAGTGGCTCCCAGTGAAAAGGAATTGGAAACCCCTGCTTTATGGGCAGCCTTGCTGTAGCAGCTGGCCATAATTGTGCTGATACCCCAGAGGAGAGCATCCTCCTGTGCAATTTCCATCAGGTGATGCCCATCCAGTGCTCTCACCTGGCATGGCAAATGCCGTGTGCTTGTGGATGGGATGGGAAATATCACTGGGCTGACCTCAACAGCCTCTTCAAAAGGCCACAAAGTGTTTGCGGTTATGGCACATCTTCCACCTGCTGTGAGCGAGGCCTTGACCTGCTGGTAAACTTGCAACACGCCTTTTAATAAACAAACCTCACCACTAACAGGTAGTTTTGCTGGGACAAATTCGACCTGAGAGGGAGGTTATTGAGTTAATGGGCATTCAGTGGCATCTTATGCTTCATCCTGGACTGGGAGAGAAGGTCTTGGCAGGAGTTGGGCAATGTGGGGTTCTGTGTCATGGTGTGTCCTGGTGGCAGGGGCAGGATCCAGGATGCTTGGCAGTCCCTGGTGAGGTGTCTATGGAGCTGCTGTTCTGCTTAGAAGCTGCTGTTGCAGTAACTGAAGGTTGTGGGATCCAACACAAGTGTTGTTTGCTGAGCAAATAAAGGCGGGAGAGAAAAAAGGAAAAGCCTCAAAGTATCTTTAGGTGTGTTTTTTAAGTGGTAAAACCAAGAAATTCCTGAGTGTATGCAATTAATGTCTGTTTAAACAGAAACTTCTTTAATAGCTGAAATATCAACTCCTACGGAAGAGGTTTCCTGGTGGGTCTTTTTCATCTCTAACTGCCTGCCCTGGCAGGGTTTGGTGGGGATGTTTCCAAACCTGGGCTCAGCGTTTTCTGTTAGACTCGTTAGGTGTTTGCAAAGGGCGATGCCTGCCTTTGGTCCTGGCTTACTCCCATCTCGATTTTTGTAGGGGCAAAGAGGCCAATTCATATGAGAACTCACCCATTTGGGTCACATGGGTCCGATGCTTGATGTCGTTTATTTTGATGGAGTCTCATTTGTCGTCATTGCGTGTATGTATGGGTATATATGTTTAAGTACCTGTGTTTAAGCATATACAGCAGTGGAGAGGGGAAGGTATGCCACACTGGCATTTCCCAGGGCTTGGGACAAGATATCAGATATCTTTATTTGCTCTGATCCTGGAGGAAAAAGATGCAGAATGGGCTAAAGGGCTTTTCTTCCTTTTGAGCCCCATGTGCTGTGTCTGTGAGCAGGCTGTGCTCTCTGGGCAGCGTTGCTGGTGAAAAACAGTGAAGTTTTGAGAATAAAACTGCTGGGAATGGGGTTCATGGTGGAGGGAGAACACGTGGCGAGAAAATCTTCGTGGGCATGACCTGCACGTTAAAACTTAAAGTATTACTGGTGTTCTACCAGCAACCTGCTGTGGGCATGGTGCTGTTTGCGTATAGTTAATTTGATTTAAGAAAGAAAGGCATGAGGATGTTTCAGAGCGCTGTGCCGAGAGGTCATAGTGGGGCACCCGCTCAAAACGGCCTCGCTGAACTTAAAACGGCACAGCGAGCACCACCGTCACCCTCCTGGTCAGCTGCAAGAGTGACATGGGGCTTCCTGCTTGCACTGGAATGTGCAAAGGTACGCTTTTCCCCTCTTTTATCTCTTCCTTTGAAAAACACCATTTAAGTGCCTTTGAGGTGCTTCTGCGGCGGTTGCTCAACCTTGTCCTGTTGTGCACCCGCTTGTTGGAGACTCCTTTTTTATTTTGGTGCCGCTTTCACAGGTAGACCAGCGGTCAGGAATGGTCTGCAGGACGTGCTTCAGTGGGGCTACACCATACCTGGGCTCGGTGGTGCAGGGCTGGACCTGTAGCAGGTGTAAATGGCAAAGCGTGGTACCTTACAGCCTGCTCTCTCCAGGCTGTTCTTCTCTAAGTATAAAGGAACGGTGTTGAACTCCTCGCAGTTTATGAAGCTTTGAAAGCTTGACACGGACACGATGTACCTCCTCAAGCCGTAGCTGCTGGCTCTCTCGGCGCAGTTCTTTTGTTGCTCTCGGATGCTGGAATTAATGCGCAGCAAACTCTGAAATGGTTGAACATGCTGCGATCTCCTTGTAATATCTTTTTCCCCAGACAAACACGTGGGCTCGTTCAGCCCTCCTCGCTTTCCTTCCTCCCCCAACCTTGAGACTGTCCCGCTATTGTGGATTGCTGGTGTCATGCCTGAGTGTATTACATTTGTCCCTTGAGAATGCACCAGTCGCTGCTGATTTGTCTCCAAATCATTGTCCTTGCAGTCTTGAATAATACCCACATTAAGCAGGTGGAGCTGATACAATCACTTCGAACGCAGCTGACGGCAACTGGGTCAGGTCCTTTCTCACTGTTTTCTGCCAGAGGAGAAAATAAAGCACACATGATGGCACAATACACAAGTTTTCCCCTTTGTCTGCCTTCCCCAGCCCCCAAATCATGGTTTCCTCAATAACAAAGAAGTCTCAGCCAATCTGTTTCACAGAATAGGCTGAATTTCTTAGAGTCAACATTTCCGTGTCTGACAAAGTTTAAAAAAAGTTAAAAAGGAGCAAAAAAAAAAAAAAGGGGGGGGGGGGGCATAGAAGCTGCATGTGGTCTGGCAGGCAGCCAGGCAAGAAGTGCTCTTTGGGGTTATTGTTAGGCAGATAACTGTATCTAGAGCTTAAACATAAACCTGGTTCTGAAGGCTGCGATGCTCCGTTTGAAATGCTGATGCACGTTTGATGCTCGTGAGAAAATGTATTGCGCTATCTCAAGCCACTTCTTTTTAATATTTTTTTTTTTTAGTTTTTCCCCTGCGGTAGCTTGGGTGCCAGCAGAGTTCCTGGGAAGTGATTATAGGTGCTCCATGGGGAGCTATTGCTAGTTTTGAGCTCTTTGTTCCTGCCTCTAATAGGAGCCGTATCTAGAATTTGCATGTGTCAGATGGAGATGTCCCTGAGTGAACGGGACTGCCTTGAAGATCCTCTCAACCCTTCTCAGGACCTGTTTCAGCAAGGAGGGAGGAAGTTTTGAGGCCCATGGGTTCTGGTTCAGAAGGTGTGCATACAGAGGGGTGCGGGCGAACCCCATCACTGTCACCGCAGTGCCCTGTAAGCAGAGGGGACACTGAAGAGGTGGAGGGACAGACTTTTGATGGTCCTTGAGAACTGAGACATGGTACGTAACACACTTGAGGAGCAGGAGCCGCTGGAGAGATGCACAGGGCAGGGCAACACGGGCAGAGCTGCTGGCTGGGAAGTTTCTTCTCAAGTGCTTCAAGACCAGCAGAAGAATGTCTGTTTGTAATGCTGCTAGATACCACGTATCTGTCTGTGTTCCCATCTATATACGGTATGTGCAAGGCTATATATAAATGCTATGGTGGCTGGTATTTTGGCTGATACACTCACAGTTTTGTGCCACGCTAAGAGAGTTAAAAATATCTCCCTGTTCCAGGAACATCTATACCATGGCAGATGTCATCTGGTGTGGGGAGTGGCTTCTGAAAAGGGAGCACAACGTTATTACTATGAGCCTTAGTAGTCTATTAGATTATTTATTGCCTCACTACCACCATAAGACATGAGGTGCGTTATTTCTGCCTGTCAGATTTTTTTTTTTCGCACATGCAGGCAGACAGCATCTGTCACTCCTCCCTGCGAGTCACTAGCTTTCATTCTCAATGAACTTTCCAGCTGGAAAAAAGGCAAAATAAAGGCTTCAGGACTACATGGAACCGACGAGCAAGGGGTTCATTAACATCTACCTTGGAGTTGTGCCTCTGAGGGCCGTCTTGAATTTGGGTCCTTCTTGGCCAAGACACAGTCACCTCACGCTTGTTGTTTTATTTCACGGCGAGTCCATCAACCTGCTGTGTCAGGTCCTGTGGAAACCTTGTATGAGTCAGGCCCGTCTCGGTTGCACGAGACAAAGAGCAGCATAGGAAACAAATGAGAGATGACTTGCTCAGGGCTTTATTTTGGGAGTACCTCTCAGGTTCCCTCTCAGGTTCATCGGCTCAGGACCTGACAGTGCTGTTTCATCCCCAGGACCCATCAGAGTGTGGGACAGTCCCATTCTTGAGTGTCCTGGCAGAGCTGTGGGGTGCTTGTGGTGGCTGTGAAGCATTGGGTGTGCCGGCCACGTTGTGATGGAGGTGCTCAGAGGGTGAATGCTGATGTTGTCAGCAAGCTCTGCTTGTACACGCAGGAGTAATTCTCTGTTGCTGATGCCTCAGACTGGGTTTCAGTGGAGTCTTTCAGACTGGAAGAGCTGGAGAGCATGTTGGGTTTTCTACCTCCATTGCAGAGAGCTTTTGGGCACATAAAGTAAGGCAGTGAATAATGAAAAGACAAAAGAGATGTGGGAAGTCAGATGTGAACCTTGACCTGGGACTCTTGTTTCAGGGTACCCTGCAAGGTATCGGTGCTCTGTTCAAATCCTCCTCTGTGTGCTGGGGTGGGATGCTTGTCCTGTACTGAGAGCAGGGGAGCCAAAACTTTCCATTCTGTCTTGGTGGGTGAGGAGGCTTTGGATGTGAGTTAATCGCCCACGTTCACTGGTAAGAGGAAAGAATGATCAGTGGAACAGCAAAGGTGTGGAAAGTGGGATTCAAAGCAGTCAACTCTTACGAAGACTGACCTGGTCAGAAGAGTCTTTGTGTGGAGCTTGTCACTTGTCTGAGCCTGACAGGTGGGCCACGTTCCCTGCCTGGTTTGCCCGTGGCTTGGTACGGTGTTTTCTACACTAGTCGGGCATCCTTGTCTATCTGCTCTTTGCAGAATTGTGGTGTTATTGGGGCAAGGTTTGCTGTGGAGGCTGGAGGTGGCCTGTAGCTCCATGGAACTGGCCTAGTGGGTTGCCATTGCCGTGATGTTAGTGCCTGGGCAGATGTTGAATGGCCAGAGGGTTTCTGCTTCCTGTTTGAAGAGCAGATGTCCAAGAGCAGATGAGTATTGTGGGTTTATGCTCCCTGGAGGCACAAGGGACTGTTGGATCTGGACCAAGGTAGAACCTTAGCTCTTTCTGTCACATTGCTCAGTCCACCGTTAACATCAGAAGCAGAGGGGTGTTTGTAGGGTTTTTCTGTAGTTCTCCTGTTTCTTGCATCCACTGCACAGTTCTGTCCCGGCCCCGCTTGTTCTTGCCAGGCCTACGTAGACAAGTGATAATTCAAACGAGGTTGAACCTGGTACCTCTGTCTGACCTGGAGACACCTTCAGTGTTTTTCTGATGGGACAGGAGTAGGAGGGACAAATCTCGTGTCTGTCTCCTCCCTGCTGCAGCTGGGATTGGGTTTACAGCAGTGACGCTGGGTCAGTTCAGGCCACATCCAGCCCAGGGTGGATGGCGAGGGAAGGCTATCGGCTTCCCCATGCCGCTAGCAGAGAAGAGAAACATGGCTGCAGCGAGCCCTTGACCTTGCACAACGCCCTTCCCGCTCTGACCCTGCGAAAACCCCGAGCACCCACAGCACAGCCCTGCCGGCGGATAAAGACAAAATACATCGAAAGCTTCGGCAGCGTGGGTGTGCACTGGGAGAGTGGAGAGGAGGGGGTGGAAAAATAGCTCTGGTGTTGCCTCACCGGGTGCCAGGAAGTGTCGCAGCGTTGGGGTGAAAGACGAGCAGGGTCTGACCGCGGAGGGGTCGGAGGCGCCGCGGCTCGGTGGCACATTCTGTACATTCTGCAACCCCACAGCCTTGGGTTGTGCTGCCAGGCATGCAGCTCAGCTGGTGTTTCATTATCCCGGTACATTATAAATCTCCTTTTTATTTTTTATTTTTTTTCCTTCTCCCTACCCCCTACTCAACTTTAACTGAGGTGCACTTGTTTATCCATCGGGCTCTACAGCCTATAAACAGGATGTCTCTCTGTTTCCTTTCAGCCTAGTAACACTAAACCGCTTCAAGTGCAGATAAGGCTTTAGTAACCCTCCTCCTGGTGAATGAGCCTTGTGTCGGTCATAGCTAGCTCCAGAAGAGACAGCATGCACCTATACATATATTTGCATATTTATCTGCTATATGGATGTGGTGTGAGTTGGCCATGGTGAGCACATTCGTGTTGCTGAAAAGGAAATAAATGCATATTTTAGGCAGGGCGGTTGTAACGAGACACCAATTTAAACCTGATCCTGAATTTGTATTTTGTAAAAGCAAGCTATTTTGTAAAACCCTAAACCTGTGAAGCTTTAGGGTTTATCCATGGTTTATTTTGTTTAAATGTCGATTCCTAAAGATTTTTGCACTATGCTGGAGACCTGGGTACTGAGAGACTGACAGTGAAACAGCATGTGGGAAGGGATTATATTAACTAGTGCTTGCAACGCTGGGCAAAGTTTTGAAGGGGGAAAAAAAAATACACGGTATTTCAAGAAGTTGTCTCTCTTCAGAAAGGCAGTGTTCAGTCTGTGAAAGCAGTGAGCATAAAGGTTGTTATTCTGAAGTACTTTTTGATCTGGGACTTTGCAATCACAAATAACTGTAATGACCAAAACGGGATTTTAATTTGAGATGTTCAGTGTCTTAGATTTAATGTTCAAGATATTCAGTGATTTTTATTGGTTGTGATCTTCTTGTAAGTTCTGCCTATGTAAAGTCCTTTATAGCCTCTCATCCCCTAAATCTATAATTTCCTTTAATATTTAGTCTTTAATTTAAAATAAGGTTCTGGGACTTGTGGTTGTTTAGTAAAGCTTTGGGGAAAGGGCTCTATGCAGAGTGACAACAGGGGCAAAACTTGAAACACACTAATTTGTATTGTGTTAGTTTTTAATCCAGTCTTACCAACTTTGAGGCTGGACTGATGATTTTTGAACACTCGAGGCTGGAAAGCAGGTCTCCAGAGAAGTGAATTACGTCGGATGTTCCTTGGGTCAATGTGCCCTCTGTTCAAGGGAATTGCCAGCGAGAGCTTATGCTTTTGTAAAGGTTTTAAGCTTCTACCCATCCCTCTAACTGGGTTGTCAGATCAACACAGTGTCTCGTTTACGGAGACATACTCTGGATCTGTTACTGAGCCGTGGTTCAGAATAGCTATTGAGGAACAACTTGTTCTGCCACAGCTCTTCTGCGAGTGCTTCATATGCCTGCAGCTTCATTCCAAAATGAACATGTCTTTTTTGACTTAGTTCAGGCTGTTTTGGAAGGTAAAGTAAGCTAAAACAGGGAGGGGAAAAAAAAAAAAAAGCTCTGTTCTTCCCAAAATAAGGTCGTCTGCATAGGGCATCTTTTCTGCAAACTTTTTGTGTTTTGAAATCGCTGCCTACCTTGACAGCGGATTCCAAGGCACGGGGCTGGCTCTGAATTTTTTGCAGTTTGTTTTATGGTAACAGGGAGTCCTTAGGAGATCAGCTGTTTTCTATAAAAGGTTGGATGGTGCTGATTTTTAATGGAAGGGTCAGCGTGTTTGCTTTCCCTGCCCCGGCTTGGCACATTGTCCTTTAGTGCGAGCAGTCTGGGCGAGTGACGAGACACGCTCGCACCCGCTTGCATAAGGGCTTGACACAAATGAATTGGGTGATAAAGCTGATGTTCCACCTGCCATTTAAATAAAGATGTCCCCCTGATCCCGAAAGCATGTACCCATCACAAGGGCTGGCAGCGCTGGGTAATATTTAAGCTGTTTTGCTTAGCTCATGGAAAACAGGAGTAGATTTCAGCGTTGCCTTTCTGGATGGGCAGCGTGACATTGAGAGCGGTCATGGGCCTTTTGGCCGGTGACAAAGCCTGGTGGAGCGGGTGGCCAGGGCAGCAGGCGGTGCTGGAGGGGTGGCTGATGCTCAACAGAAGAACCTGGCCTTGTGAAATGGTCCGTCCCTACAGGCTGCTGGGGCTGGGGGGGTTGTTGAGATTGGGTTTTGTGTTCCCGTGGTGCTGCGCAACCTCTCTTGCCTCCTGTTTGGTGTGGTGTTACCCAACTGCCGCTGATTCTCTGGTAATGTGCTTGCATCCCCCCATCTCACATTTCACGGGAGAAAGCAGAGCCGAATGGCATGAGAACTGGGATAATTGCCGGCTCGCGTGTCGGCATAGGGATCGGTGGGATTGGCAGCAGAGCTTCTTGTTCCCTCCACCACACCTGGGAGCTGTGACAAGGCTTGTCGCTCATCTCCCATGAGTAGTGCAGCACCTCCAGTATGTTTTTTTTCCCTCCCTATATACATATATATATAGTTAGATATATAAATATTTTTTTAATTTTTTTTTTTTTTTTTTTTCCCTTTTGGAAAAGAGCAGAACAGGACTGAAGGAGAAAGGTAAAGCTGAGTTTCCCTGGTGCCCTATGTGAACAGTCAAACTGCTTGTCCCCACCTCCTGTTCCTGCAAGCCCAGTGACAACAGTAGGGTATGCTGGTGGGGAGCCAGTGGCTTTCCTTACTGGTGATGGGGGGTCCTCTCCTCCTTGTTCCTTTCCTTTTTTTAAGAAAAAAACCAAAACACTTACTGGAACAGAAGTGACAGCAAATCCTTGCTTTTTGGTATTGGACCTTGCTCCAGAAGGTGAAGTGCTGGTTAAACAGAAACGTGCAGGCTGGGTTTCCACTTAGGTTGTACCTGCTCCACACCTTCCCGCTGGACGGGGAGCAGCGCTGAGGAGCTGGGATGCTCTTGGCAGCCGATGGGCGGACACAGCAGTCAGTGAGAGCAAATTGTCATGAGGGTATACGAAACAGATGAGGTTCTACTTCTCACTGCAAGCTTGGGTCTTCTATGTAATTGGTGACCTCAAGTCAGTAGTTTGCAGATTTTGGACAGATTATATGAGGAGAACATCTAGGCTGGGTTCCAGCCTGATTATTTTTTTGTGGGGGGGAGGGAGTGGAATGGAAAGTGCGTTGGGGAAGGATTTAGAGGTAAAGAAAGTTGGAGTGGAAATTGTTGAGTGCACTGTGTCTGCTGTGATCTAATCCTGCCATGTTCTTTTCCTATTCTAAATAAGTCTTGTGTTTTACAGACTTGAGCTAAATGTAATCACACAGATCAGCTTTTAGGCTGGGGGGTGTGGGAGAACCTACCTTTGTTTTCCCGAGGTTGCTCTGATAACCTCAGCTGCTTTAGGAGTGGTGTGTGGAGCACACTGGTGGCTTGTAATCAGGGTGTGAGGCTCACCATCCAGTTTATCGGGGTCAGGAGGAGACTGGACTTGCTGGTGAGTACTCAAAATATTGATGCATGCTGTAGGAGAGAAAGCAATGTCTCCTTAGAAACTTCTGGGAGTGGGAGGAGAGCACCTGAAGAGGTAGGAAAACAAAGTATTGCATCCATGAACAACCCCATCACTCCTCCCTGCCAGAAGTCACTCTGGATATAAGGTGGTTCCACTCCCTGCTCTCCCTGTGTCCAAGCCGATGCTTGCTGTCCTGCCCATCTCTTGAAGTGGTCTCCATGATTGAAGCTGCTCCATGCATCAAAGTCAAGAACTGTGCATTTCCCTCTCCTGTGTCATATAGAGAAGCTCTCCTTCCCTACTGCTCACCTTGGCAAACATGAGGTGCTCTCATCTGACAGGACAAACCGGTGCGTGGTTTGTGCTCAAGCACGGAGATGAACTGGGCTAAAAATGATAACTATTGTCATTGGCGTGCCTGGGAGGGGACAAAAATTGCTTTTGTCTTGTCAATTGTATGCTGATGAGGAGGTGATGTGGCGCAATAATCTCCAAGCGCTGCTGACTTGGTTGGGTTTGTGGCTGACTTTCGTTGACAACACAAGGGAACTTCATAAGTTAAAAACTTTAGTCCTAAACCTTGAGCTCCTGATTCCTGTGTATTAGCCTGGAGTGGCTTTACAGGATCTGTCTGGTGTGTATTCCTGATGCCCGAGCCACTCTGCACCTTGTGGCATTTAAAAGCAGGAGGGACATTGTATACCATGTGAAGGTGCTTAGTAAAAGGCATGAGAACAGCTATTTCTAATGCATTCAGCAATGCTGACTGAAAACTGGTAGAAAAGAGAGAATGTATAAGCCAATCATCTTAGCAGATAATTTCTCTGCGTTATTTGAATGCTTTGGTGGAAGAAATATATTTGAAAAGTGCTGCTGTTGCGTAAGAGACTAAGGGCAATGTTGCATCGAACTAGAGGAGAAAGATGAACTGATTAATTTTGTCACCATTTTCCCCACCATTACATTCTCTTGTTAACATTTAAAGTGGAAAAAAGTCGTCTAGTTTGAAAAATGTCACTTGGTTAAAGAAAAAAGCCAAAACGAAACCACCAACTAAAAAGTCTAAGTGAGCATTTACTATGTTGGGTGGTGGGTGGGATTGTAGGACCTACACAAAAACAATGCTTGGGAGCTGGACTGGCCAAGGAAGGAGCAGAGGGGAGTGATGTGCAGGGCTGGATGTGACACAGCCGGTGGCTCTTGGGTGAAAACAAGGTGGTGTGAATGGTTTCTCCTCCCAAAACTGAGTTGTGTTGATTCAGTCCATTGGTTAGTAATATGTAAGAGGAGATGCAAGGGCTAGTTTGATTGGGGAGGGGGAATGAATGTTAACGTGAGCAGGGGATTAATTTGGAGTTTGGAAGGAGGGCATTGCCACGGGGGTAGTGTCAGCCTGTTGAACTGCTTCCCACCATCACTGGTGGAGCAGAGTTCGCTGCTGTGAAAGGTTCAAAAGTAGTGCTTGGGTGGAAAATGGGAAGTGTTTTCACGTGGGGGAAAAATTTAGAAAGAAACAGGAAAAAGTGCGTCCTGTTTTTGAGAAAAAATAACTCCTAAACACCTTCCCCCCACCCCGCCCCCGTTAAAACCCACAGACCTCTCCAGAGTCTGAACTTTCAAGCTTTCTAGTTCCTCTTTGATTTAAGAAAAACAGTACAACACAAAGCTCCCTCCCCTCCAAAACACTAAAATATTGACTAAAAATTGTGCAAAAGTGTTTTTACTTGGTGATGGGACATAAGTGGAGTTCTTGTGGGGAATACATTGATGGGGGACCTCCAAGTGCTGCCTGGAGCTCAGATGTTCCTGCTGCTCCATGGCACTGTGTGGCTTTGCTGGGAAGAGATAGATTAAGTTTATTGAGGAGTTTTTTCTTTTTTTAATGCTGGTGGATGCAGTGTAATCTGTATCTTAATGCAGCGGCCTCAGTCTTTTGTGCCTGTTGTCTGTGCTTTGTGTATTTTGGGAACCTAACAGTGCTCAGCGTTCCTTGGGGTTTTTACCCTCTTGTTCCTCCTCGCAGCTGCGTAAATGGGTAATTCTGCCTGGTTGATAATACCTGGCTTCAAACTCTTTAACGTTTTCCTGGTGATTTAGGGTATCTCCTCCTCTTCTCCCTCCCCAATTTCCTCATTGCCTTCACCCTGTGGATGTGCTCCTGAGCTGCTGGGTGTGGGTTACAAGTTCCTGAGAAAATCTGCGAGTAAATAATTAACATGGCATAACATTGAGCTCCCCCTCTACCCTCCCTGGGGCTGACTGATGGCAGTAAATACTCCCTTTTTGAGCTTGTCCTGCTTGTCTCAAAGAGCAGATCTCCTTGAGTGGGTTCTCTTTTTTTTGTGTGTTTTCTTTTACCTTCTCTTTGCAAGAGTAAATAATGCACAAACCGCAAACAAGAGGTGGAATTGCAGATGAAGAGCTGACCTATAAGTCTTTGTTGATCTGGTTACATCCCTGCTCAGTGGAGAAAACAGCTTCTTGCATGAAAAGAAGGTAAAGTGATTCCTTTTGGCTCAAACTGGTACAAGGATAAAGCTGAAGGAAGACACCCTCAAGAAATGGAGAAATATTTTTTAGAGAAGTTGGATTGCGAACCCATAAAATGCAATATTTCTGTTTTCAGCTCTGTCACAGATTTCTTGTGTAATTTTGGGCCTCTTCAGTGCTTCCCATAAAGCCAGTGTGACTGTTGTTGTGTTTTGGTGGGGTTCATGTGGAAATTCATAAATTAAAAAACGGCCTCTCTCAAGATTGGTATCAGAATCGTTAGTCTCAAGTGAGTTGATTCTCGAAGCTCGGAAAAGCACCTCCCATGCTTCTCTCTGCCTCAGCTTCCCCTTCTGGTAAGTGGTGCTGTGGAAACCTCCTCTTGGGTGTTGTACAACGCTAGCTCAGCCTCAGTCAGGCACATACCATGGCAACGATGGCCATGGGAAGACCTGCCGCTGATGACACCGAAGAGGAAGAAAATGGGAAATACCCAACGTGTCTGCAAAGAAAAAGAACCCAAAGAGTCCTTTGATCTCAAGCTTTTGTGGGTTTCTCTGCATTTTGCTTGCTCATGCTCCTAGGAGGATTTCTGGAGGAGCTCCAGAGTTCAACGTTGGTCGAAGTCACCTTCAGACCTATGGGCCACGTGCCCAATGGGGCTGAGAGTGTGTGGGGATTGCTCTGGTCGTGGGGCAGGCGCTGCTGCTTCTGTGACTGCCTGGACCGGTTCCTAAAGCAAAGTACCCGAAGCGCAGCCAGGCAGATTAAGTGTTTCCCCTACCGAGTGGTATTTGTTGTGATGTAAAGCTGGACTGGTTCCTAGAAAGCATTAAAACACAAATAATATTAACCAGAACTGCGAGAGAACAGCCAGTCGCTCGGAAATGAGAAATATGTTACGGTGAGAATGGGTCAGTAGGAATGAGGCCGCCTGGTTTCTACTACTAAATCCCTCGAGAGCCTGAAGCCTGGTCCAGTGGGACAGGGCACAAGCAAAGTGCTTGTCCGTGCCAGGGTGGGACTGGGAGGCTTTAACTGCTGGTCACGCTGCTCAACTGGAGCATACTGGGCAAGACTGGTCCTGCCTGAGGACCCTGAGATTGTGGGGTGGGGGGTCAGCCCTTCTGACTCAACAGATCTGCCTGGAAATAGGGGCTGATCCAGCCCATCCAGCCCACCCACCCCAGGGATGCTAAAAAAGGGCTTTTCTTTGTAAGGCATTTCAGGATCCCAGGAGGTGTCATGCTGATCGTATGCAAAGTGCTGTTCATTAAATGCACCAACTGTTTATTTATAGAGATATTTACCTGGATGATGAAATCTCCCCTTCCCGCTGATAAAACGTGCTTGATAACTCACGTGAGTGCTCATAAGGCCGAAGGGACAGTCAGCCCTTTTAATCTGTGCTGCCACGGAATAAATAACCCGCTGGGCTAATTCCCTGCAAGTTTGTCCTAATCTCACCTCATCCTCATCTGTGTTCACACGCACAAGTGCATGCTGTCAGCAGTATGTAATGTGCTTCTCTCTCTCGCAGCTTAAACAAGTAAATCCTACAAGACCAAAGCTTTGGAGATGGAAATTGCATCACGGTGGTGGTCTTGGCACATGATTCGGGTGACTGAAGCATGGCTTGAAAGGACGGCACTAGCTTCAAAGAAAATAACATTCCCTTTTATCAAAATTTCACACTATAATTCGGGGAAAACCGTGTTTTTCCGTTTTGCTTCATGTTAAATAGATGTGTGCAATCATTTTTGTGTTTCAAAGTAGCTAGCTTCTCCAATGGTTTGTGCAGGATTTTCCCACAGCAACTGGTAGAGAAATAAACTACTGAAACCCTGTGATTATTTTTTTTTTTTTTTAAACATACTGAAAAGGCGAGCAAGGGACTTGGCACAAACATAGGTTTTGAAACTACCTGTATTTTTCTCAAGTCTTACCCTTCGTTGACACTCAGTTGAACTTAATGGTGGAAAGAGTTTGTTGCTTTGAAATGGGAAGCTGCAGCACCCTGCAACTGTCCTTCTTCTGCCTCTGTCACCCCGGTCTTATTTGCTCTTTTGTGACCTTTGGAGAAAGGTGACGTGTTTCTGTGCAGGGGCTGAGGGAGGGAGACAGGAGGCTCCTGGTATGTTTCTGTAATAGAAATCCATATTTAAATGGCACAGGCAATAAACTTTTCCTTTTTTCTTTTTGCTTTTGGATAATACTTGGTTTTATTCTTCCGGGAGGCGTGTTGGGACCCTCTGGTTCAAACCCCCTTGCCCCTCTGTGTGGGAGCACAGATTGAGACTTCTCCTCAGCTCTGTGAGCCCCTGTGGTGCTGGAGGTGCAGGATCCCATTGCAGGTGGTGTGGGAGATCCCAGAGGAGCCCTGAAGCTGCATTACAGGAGGAAGCAGCATCACTTGGTGCCCCTTTGCGCAGCAGCCCTGGTGAGCAGCACCTTTTGCTCTTGGCTTTGGCACAAAGCTGACGTGTCAGGCAGCTCCATTGCTCCTGGAGCCAGTTTCATCCCATTGGGTAGAAGTAGTTTAAAAAAGCCAGTGTGAGTTTGAATCGGACATCAAGCTCAGGCACAGGGAAGTTGTTGGTGCACTAGGAGCACATGTTTTGCTGTCCTGATCCTTTTCTGCTGCCTGGTAAAGGGCTTGATCTTAAGACCTTGAGATCTTGAATCTACAGAGATTTCTTATCATAATATTTTTTGCCAGGTGGCATCCAAAAGAGGTAGATTTCAAGAGGTAAAATAAAGTTATCCTGCACTGCTGAACAGAGCATTGAAGTGGAGTTGAGTTTTGTTCAGCTCGGGCTTCCCCAAAGGGAGGGTTGTGTGGAGCCACTGAGCTGGTGGAATCCAAATCCTGAATGCAGCATTTGATGTCTTACTGCAAACTATTTCTACTTCTATGCCAACTTCAGCATTGAAGAGCTTGTTGATCCTTTATCCATGTGCTTTGGGAGCAATGATTAACACAGGGGAAGGGCCAGGGCTTGGAGAGGATTGTGTGCATCGCTGTTCTGGGCAAGTAACGTGAGGGGTGGGTGGCTGTGGGAGCAGCTAGACTGTAATGTGGGTCATTGAGGAAAGGGGAAGGTGAGGCCCTCTAACCTAGAGGGGTTTGGGCTCTGCCTCGGGCTAGCAAAATAATCATCAATGTCAACATCTGGCCCATCAATTTTTCCATTAGAAACTCACTTCTTTGTGGGATTTTAATATCTTGGCTATTTTGAATCACACTGAGAAACAGCACGCCATGCACAGGCACTCAGTGTGGATTCTGTAGTTGTTTGCAAAGCTGACATATATAATAATAATTTATTACGTTGCCCTGAGAATGCGGAAGATGGGAAAACCCAGCCCCTACGTAGCTGGAGTGCTTTTCTATCAGACAAGCTGTAGGAACGATGTGCTTGCAATTAACTTTAACAGCACGAGAGTAGCTGGTGAAGGGAAGGGATGGACGAAGGGGGTTTTTTGGGTTAAGGTTATATTTTGAAACACAAGAGCTCCCTGATAGGGGTGATTCAGGTGCCTTTTGGTCGCTGCTGTAGTCCTTCAGCCCACCTTGCTGGGCAGGGTTGAAGAGGTGTTTTCAGTCACTTTTTGCATCCTTCCTTGCTCTTGGCTCTGTGGTGAGGCACCGCTGCACCGGTTGCCGTGGTGGGGGATGTGTTGAGTTGCATGGTGGTGGCTGTGGGCAGAACGTGGGACAGTAATTGTGGTCCTTTGTGAGTGGTTGGCTGCTGCACCAGACCATAACCCCTCTTCTCTGTGGCGTAGTGAACTGGGAAACCGAGATCCTGCTGGATCCCACAGTGTGGTCCAGCACAGATGTAACTGGGCCCAGGGAGGCCACCTCTTCTTGGACAGATCTGCAATGCTGGTGTGTTGTAGCGTCTCTCATCAGCCTTTGCATCACTTACCAAATCTAACACCTCGAGCTGACTTTTCATAAAGTCCTTGTCCCAGATAAATCATTTCCAGACCTCAGGGGGTGGTGTTTATTTGAAGTTCGGGATGAAACATGTAGGTCTGTAGCTGGGCACAGAATTAAGGCAGTCTGGTTTGGAGCTAGGCTGGGGAGCCAGGGCTTTGCCGAGGGCGTGAGCTGCACGTGTGTGTGTGTATATGCAGCATCCCTACAAAACAGGATCTGGTTTAAGGGAGTATTTCTGTACAGGAGAGCAGTAAGTATATGCTTAAGTCTTACGGAAGTCAAAGCAACTTCAGCACATATTAAAGTTAATCATGTGCTTAAGTGATTTTCTGAGTTGACCTGGATCTGAAATGACACATAAGGCTCCCTTGATTGGGGATACACAGCTCTGTCCTGTAGTTCCTTCCTAAGGCAGGTGCTGATTTTATTTATTTTTAATTCTTTCCTTAAAGATGGCCTGTTTTGGCCTCACTGCTTTGCAAACTATTGGAAAAGATGATGTGAAAAGTTAAGCTGCTCTCAGCAACACAGTCCTTTTGAAATGACTACGAGAATTTTTACCATTCATTTCAAAAGGGCTCCGCATAGCAAGATAATGCTGTAACAAGGGTGTTTCACTGAAGGATACTGTTGGAGTCAAAATGCCATCTGGTGTGACTGGAATGACAGCCAGCTTTGAATTGGTGTGGTGTAATGTGCTACTATAGATTGCTTCCATTTAATGTCTTTTTTTACAATGAGTGGGATGCTTGCAGCATGGATTTGAATGCGATATTGTGTAATAAGGATAATAAGCAGGTGTATTGTGCAATATTTAAGTGGATAGCTACTGCCTAGAAGAGTAACATGGTTACTGCTGCATCTTTTGCCTATATCAGCATTGTTCCCCAAGCACTTATGGGTTTCCCTGTGTGTGAGGTTTATGTAAGTAAATTCCTATTCAGGTGGATGGGACACTGCTTCTGAATTGATTTTTATTTTTTTTTTTTAGTAGAACTTTTTACATTTGTAACAATAGATTGTGTTAATATATAGGTTCTTCATAAGAAGACTAACGTTTTGCCTGGGAATAACAGGATCATTTGAATGCTCGAGTGGTGTTAATGAAAAAAAAGGGGTGGGAGAGGAAATTACCTTTAATAAGGAGTTGAAGTGACATTTTTTTCTTATGAAATGCTACCACATTTGATTTTTGCAGAAAAGAGAAACCGAAGGTGTTCGCGAGGCAGGTGTGGTGCAGCTGGGTGCCTGAAGACTTGCCTTGGCTGCTTTTCCACTCCATGGTACTTCATCCATCCTTGCTCTGCTGCAGGTCAGTGCTTGCTGGAGCCCAGCAGCCCTGGCCAGCAGCGTCCCTTGCTGTCCAGGGGATGAAGTCCTCCTGGTGTTTCAGCCCATGTTTGCAAAGCGCTGTCTGTTCTTGTGTTTCGTGTCCCCACTCGGCCTGGCCGGGAGTGAACCCTTGTCTTGACCTGCCGCATCCTCTGGTAGGAAGGCTGCCAAAGCGACTTCCAGCTGAAAACACAGTTTGCTAGGAATGGGAATGAGTTATTTTTTGGCTTACCTTGTGGACCTCTGGCCTCCGGACTAGGCAGATCCTCTTTCTAGTCATCACTGTAGTAAATCCAACTTTGCCAAGACCAGCAGTGACATTGGGTGCTTTCCTGATTGAGTCCTCTCTCCAGTGTTGGCCCAAGCAAAACCTTCTAAGTTCAGGTTATCCTAGCGTGGAGGTTGGCTCCTGTGAAGGTGCCTGGATGACCCCCTTTACTGAGGGGAGTTCTCACCTAATGTTTAAAATCCACTTTAAGTCCCACTAATGTAAACGGTACTTTAGCAAGAGGACAGGATCTCAGGGCTTTCATCTCCACGTACGATGTAGCGCTGAAGGCTTGTTTGCGCAATGCTAACATCTCCTTGCTGTCCCAATGCACGTTCCTTTGCATCAAATGTCCATTTGTGTTTATCAGAGGGTAGTGCAAAAGTGGACTTGACAATCTAGAAAGAGGATTGTAGAATATCTTTTGGGAACCAAGGAACTTGGCAGAACCTGGAAGGTGCCAGCTTTGAACTACTGAGAGCCGTTGTTCAGGGGTGTCTGGTCTCTTTGAGAACCAGCAGCTCAGAGGTCCCCTTAGCTCCTCATGACTTGCATGTGCTAAAATGGGAACAAAAAACAAAGCTTGAGGTGTNAACACTAATAAGGTCACAAACACTAATAAGGTCACAAACTCATTTAATAAGGAAGGACTTGGGTCCTTGGGTACACATGCCTGTGATAGGCTGGAAAATGGGGCAAACCAGAGTTCTTTCCTTGATTGTAGTACTTTTTCTCTCTGACAACCCACTGCTCATACAGATGCCTAGATTTCCTTCTCTGGAAATGCTGTAGCAGTTTATTGTAGGTGTGTTATGACATTTGTAATGAACGTGTTCTTGCATTGTATAGGTACAAAGTTTAAGTCTTTGATGGGTTTGATATATTTGCATGTTTAACCAGATAAATTCCAATAATGCTCTAAAGGAAGTTCTAGAGCTATTTTAGTTAATGAGGACTACTGGTCCCAGTGCTGATTTCCACCCTGAGCTGCAGCTGGTTATTTCACTGAGACTCTGAAGCTCTGAAAGGCGATCACCCTCCTGCTCAGGGTGTCAGCAGCACCCCAGCTACTAGCAGAGAAATATGGGCTTATATCAGAGGAGATGAGGAAGAAGTGCTTTGAACCAAATACATTTTTTTGATGGAGTACGTGCAGGTGTCCCAATGTGATTTTGCTCAGATGTTTGTTAGTGAAGTCTCTAAGGGAAGGTAGTACTCAGCATTTGCCTGATTTTGACCATTTAGGATATCTGAGCAGATGGGGATTCTCCTAGTGGAGCGGGAAGAACAGGTTTTTAAGAGTAGGAGCAGCCCCACTTGACACCAGCCATAGTGTTCATCCCCATCTACATGTGCAGGGATGGGCATTACTTGCACACAAAGGTGGAACATAGAGGGCCACAAATTTTGGGGCGAAAGGAGTCATCTTTCTCAATGCAGTTGTCCTGTGTAGGATAAAGACTGTAGCATCTGTTTGTAAGGACAGATCTGAATCATCAAAGTGCAAATTCCATGCAATGTGTTTTGGCTGTTTTTAAAGGAGACGTGCCATGGGCTTCACCTCCAGTTCATGGGTAGCTGTGCGACACACTGTTGTTTCTGCTTCTGTTAAAGGTTATGAGTGGTGTGGTTAAAAGCATGATTGGTAGCAATGGTCTGAAACTTTTCTGGGATTAGCTGGGGGACCTGGTGGCCTCCTCTCTCCCTTTTCCAGCTCCACTGTGCGGTCTTTTGCTTTGGAAGAACTCTTCTTTGCCTCCTTATGGCCACAGCATCTTCCTTGCTGGCTGGCACTTGCTCAGCTCCTCCTGCTCCCTTGTGCTTTCCCCAAGCCACAGTCCATTTCCCTCCTGCCAGGCTGTACCTGCTGCAGCCACCATCCCGTGTCCTTCAAGCATCCCTTGGTTTTCCATCCAGGAGTGAGTGTGATGGGGCGGCACAGCTCTGAACTTGTTCTTCTGTCTGCAAAGTGGGGATAACTCTTCTCTTCATGGAGTTGCAAGGCTGCAGGGAGGTGGTTTGTTATCCTGCTGAGTGTTGGCTGAGCTGCGGCGACCGCGTGCGCTCCCAGCCTGCTGCAAACACGAGGCCAAGCCCTTTAGCTGAAACCACCGAGAAGTCACTTCACCCAAATTCATTAAGCTGTGGTGACTTCTGGTTGCAGTCACCTTGGTATTTAAAAAGTCCTCTGGTGTTTGAGAAAAGTGTATTATGGGGTTTGTTAGTTTTAATTTGAATGTTTTTGAAACACTGGAGACTTCTGCTGGGAAAAAAGAAAAGAGGTTTTAGTTTTCTTATGCTATCAAACCAGGCCTGGACATGGTGCAGACAGCTGTGTGGTTGCTAGGGACTTGCCACCTTTGCTGTGATATTTCTGCAGATATGGCTTCAAGTACAGTTCTACTGAAGCCCTTTGCAGCCCTACAGTGAAGGGAATTATGAACGGTTTGCACAGCCTGGCTTGGAGTTTCTGAGCTTATGAAAACTAACGGTGTAAAAGTTCTTGGCAGGCTTTTAAGAGCAGCTGTCTAGACACATGCAGTGTCATATAACGATGGATCTTCTTTGTTTGGGTCGGGCATCATCATCCTTCATTACAGCAGCAAAAACTTAAGTGAATCCACCATTCTGTCTCCATAAATGGCAAAGACTTTGTCACCTAGTAGTCGCATCCCTGGTGAGGGAGTGAAAGTCCTTTATGGAAAGTGATTCTGCCTCTGTCCCAGAGCAAAGATGAGGCTCAGATCTGATGGGTGGATATGGACCTCCTGCCTCTGTGCTCCCCATAACCTGAGAGGAGCAGCGGGTCCCGCTGTGCACGCCAGGATGGTGGGAGGTCCTGTCTGGTCTTTGGGGAGGGCTGGACCCCACAGCCCCCCTCCCCAGGGCTGCTCCGTCCTGGGATTTCAGGGTGTGAAAAATTGCTCAGCCTTGGAAACCTGGAGAAATGGCTTTCAATGTCTGTTTCACCTGCTCCCATTCTGTTTGTTGGTTCATGTGCGGCAGGGAAGTGATTGTTTTAAAGTTATTTTTATGTGTGCTTCTGTTTGCCAGGGCTTTTGAGGACCCTGTGTAGCCCCTGGTCCCTGTAGCTGTTCCCATGCAGGTCTGGGCTCATGGTCCCATGTACTCGAGTGGTGGATGCCCATCTGATTGCCAAACTTGCGTCCCTTTGGTGGTTTGTCTGCAGAGATTTGGACCTCTTGGTGCAATGCCAGTGCTTGAAAAGAAAGAGTGATGTTTTCTGTGTCAGGAATGGGGGGACAAAGAGGAAAACTATCTTCCTCTCCCCTTCTTGTGAATTTATTGCTTCTAATTCGAGTAAAAAAAGAAAGTAGGTTCAAATCTCAGCAGCGTCGACTGAGCCCTTAAAGGTGTCAATTAATCTACCAAGACATGACGAACTGAGGCTTCCTACTGGCTTCTCATCCTCTTATCTTCAGGACATTTAAATTCGGTGTACTCTTCCAGCTGCTAGCCACGAAGGTGTTCGGTGGGAGGTGACATCCCATGGGGACCGATGGTGGCTGGTGCTTGAGCCTCAGGGCACTGTGTGGCTTCTCGTGGGTATGGGACAGATGCACTTGGTGGGGTGCATGTGTGGGCTTGTTGGCAGTAGGAAAGGAAGCATTCACTCTTGCTACTCACAGCGCACAACTTCTTTTTTTGCTAATCATTTCAGCCCAGAGGAATTTTTTTATTTTACTGATTTTTGGTGGTGGTAGTTCTTTCATTCAGTCATCTTTTTTTCTTTCTTTCTTTCTTTTTTCCCCCTCCTTTAATTGTTGGAGCTGGTTTTAATCCCTGACCATAATAAAGCCACACTGTTAACACGAGCGGCGGGGTAGCTGGAATCGCAGCTGTACTACAAGCTCTGCTTTTAATTTCAGGCTGTTATTAATGAGGCTAGAAATCTTCCCCTCCCCTAGCTGAGTTTCAACCATGTCTCTTCATCCAGGTCACTCCACTGGGCGCTTCAGAGCATCCCTGTCTCCATCTCAGTACAGGAGGTGGAGGTTGAAGACTGTATTTAGATATCACGAGGAGGTTTCTGGCCACTGTTGAGAGCAGGCAGCTGCAGGAGGTGGGACTGGACCTCCAAGGGGAGGATGGGGAGCTGCAGCCCAAAAACGCTGGCACTGAGAAGGGGATGGGACTCATCCTGTTGGGCAGGGCGGTTGGATGGGTTCAGGTTGCTCATGATCTGCTGCCCACTGCTGTGGTCCTGGGGCCAAGTGTGAGGGGCTGTGATGGTCACTGTTCTCACCCAACAAGGCAGCACCAATAAGTCTCCACAGAGAGCGAAGTTAGCTTGATGCTGATAGGGAACATCCCACTTCTGCCCAGCAGTGTCCTGCCCTCTAAATGCATTTGTGGAGGGACTGAAAGCATTGGGATAGCTTCTGAAGCACAGAGAGATGTCTGTAAGTCGGGAGGTGGCTTTGGTGTGTCTGTTCTCCTTGTCCCCATACACAGACATATACGATTGTCAGTCAAAGCTGAGAATCTTGAAACTGGTAAAAAAACTCCCAACCAACCAAAAAAAGCCAGCTGTCACCCAACCTGTAATCCAGAGCATGTGGCGTTGTGACAGGAGGCTTCTGTGGCCAATGACCTAAGATTCAAAGGCAGACCAGATGCTTATGTGTGTGTGTGAAGAATTATTTCAGTGCTAATGACTATTGGCAAAATAATAAAATAAAATTGGGAGCAAGATTAAACCTTCTGCCGCAGGATTAAGTTAATCTTTATATTTTAGGCACTGGAATAAGAAGGTATCTAGGGTAGAAGACTGCAAACCTGCCTGTTATGGAAGATTTGCATCATCTTTCAAGGCATCAAGAACCAGCCTGGGTTGAAGGCAACACCCTTGGGGAAATGGGCCAGGTTGCTGATTTATTTAAGGTTTCCCATCTTCTTCCTGGCCAGCTCTATTGCGGCCTCGCTTGGGACCCTGGTGCCTGGCTGAAGAAAGCGGATGGAATATTTTTTCTCTGAAGCAGCTGAGGGTGAGGAACAGCATAGATGGTTGTGCAGATCTTTTCAGGTCTCCTGTATTCAAGAAAAAGCCAGGACTGAACTACTGACAAGCTGGACATTGGCAATGTGTCTATGTTCTTCCTTCTTTCTGGGAGCTGTTGTCACCACTCTCCTGCAGGATGAAATGGGAGCTGCTCTTCTCATGCTAAACAGGGGAGCTGAGACAGGAGAGTTGATACAGGTTCTTCCTGCATATTTGTGATCCAGGATTTTCTGCCTTGGGTGGTGAAGCGTGTCTTTCTTTTCTCCTTTTTACTCCTGCAAAGTCCTGCGTGCTCACAGGAATAGCCTGCTGTTTACAGAAGAAGCAACAACGGCAAAAGGGTTTTGTTTTTTAGAATGTAATATTGTAATTGCATTGGGGATATGGAAATCCGGGTCTGCTGCTGACATGCTGTAACAGACTTTAACTTAGAGATTGTTGGGACTTCAGGAAAAAATATCAGTGATTTGCATCTCTAAAGGGCGGTCTCACATTCCTGTTTATAACCTGTGCATGTTAGAGAGGGTGAATTTCTCTGTGGTTGAGGGCACGTAATCCTCCCAGCCCCAAGTGCATGCACCAAAGGCCAGGTTGCCTTTTATTTCCTCTGCGATATGACTTGAGTGCTGCTGACCTGGGAAAGAGCCCTTTAGGACTGCAGCCATAATAGTCACTGGTTTTTAAGTTAGCACCCCCATTCCCTCCAGTGTAATTAAGAAAATTATTGCCTGTGTTTATCTAAGTGTGCATGTATCTTTGTGGGAAGCCTTGCTGGGCTGGTCTCGTTCACCTTGCTCCTCTTTTTACCCTGGATCTCAGGAACGTGATGCCTGATCCTTACGCTCTGTGGTGTATGCACTAGCCTTTTTCCTAGACGGATTGATTGGATTTCCAGTAAAGACAAACCGAGCTGGAAGTCTAACGGCGTTGATCAGGCAGCACTGTGCTCCCTGGCCCTGCCTGCTGTGCTCAGCTCCTTATACGGCCAAAAAAAGGAAGAGGAAAAGAGGGCGCAGCGTGAATACCAGACATACGATGCATTCCTCCCAGCTGCATGCTTGGAATTTGCTGTTCCCTGGAAAGTGGACCCTCTGCACATCCATAAATTCAGGCTGTGTGCCGTTTTGCAGGGAGGGGGAAGCCAGCGTTGAGCTGGCTCCTGGCAACACTTAATTGTCTTGTCTAAGGGAATTTCTTTCCTGTGAGGGTTTTTTCTTTCCTTCGTGGGAGACAGAACAGGGAAAGGGGCTGGAATGAGGAAGGGGAGAGGATGCTGGGTTGTCCTGCAACTTGCTATGACTTTTGGCAAGCTGCAAGCAGGTAGACTGCAAATACATCTAATTTCTTGCCCTAAAAATCAATCTGATTCATCATTAGCCTCCGCCTTTAAATTATATTTTCCCTGAATAGTATTTTCCAGTTAGTGAGAGGTGGAGGGTAGATAAGGGAATCGATCCTGGTACTTCATTCACAATCTGGCTCCAGCCTTCCCTCTGTGTGCAGCCTTCGTTGCTTAAATAACTACAGGCATGAATAGCCAGCTGGCCTCGGGGGCTGCTCTTTTGTGAGCTCGGACTGTAGATATGAGGCACAGGCCCTGTATTTGTTAGATATGGGCCCTAATATCTCTGAGTGTGCCTGGGTTTCCAGAGCGCTGGTTTGTTAGCTTGGGTTTAGCATCCTCTCGTGAGTTTGAATGAGGAAGGTCAGGCCGGTCCATCCCCTCTCCTGCTTCGCCACTGACTCATGGTGTGCGAAGGCACCTCCTTCGACACGGGACCTGAACCGCCATGGCAGGTGCTGTGGTTTCCTAAACTGTTTGGAAGCCAAATTGTGGACTGGGAGCCACGGTGCAGTGAATCACAGCGCTGCCTGTGCACGGGCAGCCAGCCCGCCCGCCAGCACCTGGGGCCATGCTGGGAACACCCCCAACCAGCCTTCTGTGTGCTCACTTCCAAAGGGAGAGCTTTTCCAAGACCGTGGTTGTCACCCGTGCACCCTGGTGCATCTTTCTGTGCATGCTCTCTGTGTTTTGTGGGGACCGAACAAGTGGGAGAACTGGGCAGCTGTCACTCAGCCAAAAGGCATTTCTAGTAGGGGGAAAAAAACAGCCTAACGAACAACTTTGAATCATGTTTTATTGCCTTGGGATCGGAGTGCCTGGAAAGCAATTCTCTATTGTCTCTTCGCAGGCCTTGTGGAGGTGATGATGCTACTTAATTTCACAAGCTCCTTTCATCTAGCTCCTGCACTGTGCTTTCCCATCTCGAGGATGGGCTGTGACAGCACTTGACTAAGGCAATCTGTGTAGCTCTGTGAGGATCCCATCTGTTTCCCTACTTGACAGCTGGGTTGTTCCGTGTTACTCTGCTTTTTGCTTTCCTGTAAAACCAAGCATGTTATTAGGACCCGAAATAGTAGCTCCTCTGGGCCATGTTGTAGTAGGAGGGTGTTTCATGATGACAAGTTCCAGCATTGCATGAAGGCAAAGCCCTTTTATACGTGTGAGGAAATCGCAACAATCTGCTTGCAGGTCATGCGTGGCTCGGCTCTTTGAACTTCTGCATTATCAAGTGTGTGCTGTCTCTGTTCTTGGAGACTACTTTGCAACAAGCACTGTAAATTATCCAACGAGGATAACAGAGGAGTTTGATGGTAAGAGAAAGAGGAATGGCAAATTTATGCTAATTAAAACATCTGTTGAGTATTCTTGTTTCTCTTTCCTCATCCGTCCCCACATGCATCTGGATGTTGTTTAAAGCCAGGTGGAGTAAAGAGGCCGTATTTTTTCCTCTGAGTGGACGTTAGACTCTTGTGAATGGATAGCTATGAGTGCAAGGCAAAACATTTAGGGTAGAGCTGGCAGTAGTCATTTTTTTGGCATCACTTCACATAAGCATATGAACTCCTGAGTGCTTTGTGATAGCTGGGGCTCTTCGGTGCTCCTTGTTCAATAGCCGGAGCTAACTGAAAAGTTGAACAGTGTGCTTGGTGAGTGTTGGATTTGGTAGTGCCTGAATTTCTTGACTGTCTGAGCTCTTTACGATGATATTGAAATGGATGAGGGCTAGTAGGTGAGAAGACTGGCAGGCTGGGAGGGTTGATTTTGCTCATAGCATCCCATGGGAGGTAAGAACAGAGGTTGCTTGGGGTGCTGGACTTGCAGTTGGGTTCCTGCGTGCATCCGGCTTCCTCCTGAAGATGGGGAGATCCATCTGGTGCTGGGTGGGATGTTGGAGAGGAGCTGCGCTCGGGCAAAGCCCCAGCTGTGGGTCGGGCGTTGTGGCTGCACATTGGGGGAAATGGGTGTCAGGGCTCCACGTGTCCCCCACTGGGTGCATTGCTTGCAGAAGGTGTTCAGATGCTGCAGATGCCTGACCTGTGTGTGTGGTTAAGGACCATCACGTGTTTTGTTGGTGCTGAAAAGTCGCAGCCTCTCTCGCTTCCATTTCTGCTAGGTTTAAGTGTGAGTAAATCTCCCCCAGTTGCTTTTCTACTCCAACAAAACACTGGAACTGGTGGAGAAGGAGAAAGAGACAGGGCAACTGGTAAATATTTCTGTAAATGTTGTGGTGGCTTTGTTTCCAGAATGTTACCGTCTTGCTAGGGAGAAAAAGAAAAAAGGTATTATAATTCAATAAACACAAAGCAGGTGACATTTTTGCACCATCTAAGCACAGGGGAATGCTGACCTTCTGTTGATTTTTTTAAATTTTTTTTTGTGTGTGTGTGTGGTATTGCCTTAAGGTGTCTTATCAGAAGTTGAGGCCATCATGATTAGACAATCCAGCAAAACAGCTGTAATAATTGCACAATGTTCTCTATTACTATCAGTTTCATAATTATTCCTAGATTTTTTTAAGCCATGGGGGACTGTCTTTGTACACATCATTGATTTCGCTAATAAAATCTTATATTTTAATGCTGTGTTTCATTGGAAGAACATCGGCTGCTCCATAAAATTAAGACTCATGGTATCATGGGATGGGAATTTTTCCTGTTGTATTGATGGAGAAATTGATCTAGATGGATTTATTCGGTCACTTAACAGTTTTTGGGGGAAGGGTACAAAATCAGGTGCCTCATCTTTTTTGCTCCATCCTCTCTGACCAGGGGTTTGGAGTTTGGTGTCCAGCTCCTACCCTTTGTTTTCTCAGGGGGCTGCTGTCACAGCCTGGTGTCCATCCCCTGGGTCTGTCCGTGATGCAGAAAGGTGCTGCACAGTTGGTGCTGAGCTCAGTGTGACTAGAGTAACATCACGTGCTGTACAGCTTGTCGTGCCAGAGGCCATGCTGGTGCAAGTGCTTGCACACTTAGAGCACAGTCATCTCTTGCCTTCTTTCCTTATTTCATGGGGCGCCTCTCTCCTCCACCTTTCATATTCCTCCAGCCCATGAGAAGCCTGATGCAGCTCCTGGTTGGTGGCTCCGATCTTTGCCAAATTGTGCCTCTGCTTTCCTAAGTGCCTCTCCCAACTTCCCAGTTCCCCTGGGCTCCTGAGGACCACGGGGATTAGTGTGCCCAGCACAGGGGCACAGTGAGGCTTTGGGCTGCCATCGCTCCCTGCCCTCCTCGCTCAGGGGGGTGTTAGGACTGCGGGGTCCGTGGTTTGCAGTGGGTTGCTCTGGGGTGCTAATGGAGGGTGTGCTGGAGGAGAATGTCCCACAGGTGTGGAGGTGATGCTTAAGTGAGGATGGTGCTTAAGACTTGCTTGAAATTATTCCAGCGCATGGTATGGGGAGAAGACAGCCGTCGGACCGTGGCCGTTGTGTTGTCCCCAGCGGTCCCTCTGCTCAAGGTTCCTACCTGGCTGCTCTGACCTCAGGTCAACTGTGCAGGTGGAGGGTGTTGTTTCTATTCAGGCTATTCAAGGACCGTGGGCAGGTTAAACTGCCTCCATCCAGTATTAGCTAGGACATGCTTGAAAGCCCCAGGGTGAGCTTTCTCCAGCCCTTGCTAGCTGAGCTCTGCAGGAGCCTGGATCAGCAGAATATTGTTTTAGATCCCGCTGCAAGCCCAGAGCACACGAAAGGGCCCAGAGCGAGGTGAATCTGGGTGCTGCTCTGGTTCAATTTGCCAAATGCCCCTCTGCTGTTAAATATCTTTTCCCCTGTGAGGCAGCGGTCGGTGTTGCACTGGCAGTCAGAAAGCCACTGATGAGCCAAAACTCCAGTCCTGTATTTTGCAGTAATTAGCAGGTTTGAGCATGTCCTTAGTTCAGCGAAAAAAAGCCAGGAGATGACACAGGACTGTATTTTATTGCGTTTATTTATTTAGAGAGCGTATGTGTGTGTGTTATATTTCAGGGAATGTTTAGCGTTCAGATTCATAGAGCTGAATCCGATTTAGTTTTGCAGGAGACAGCCCAGTTGTCCGTAGCAACCTGAAATTGATTTCCCCCCGCCCCGCTTACCGAAAGCTGTTCCCACTTGAATCATCCCTTTAATTTAATACAGCGAACAGGATGTCTCTGCGTGTGGAAACTTTTTTTTTTTTTTTTTTTAGCAACAAGTAACTTGGGCAAAAAATAATTTGTATTTGAGCAACAGCCCTGGCTCTGTCTTTATTACTGCTTGGCATTAGTCCTTTCCATGCCGTTTCCTTGTGCTTCGTTTCGGGCGCTAGAGGCCATTATTGGTATCAGTTAATCACTGCTGCCTTGCAGGGAGACCTTTCCCTCACACTCTGGCCACCTCAGCCACTTTCTCTTCTCGGCAGCAGGTCCCTCTGCTCTGCTCTCCCCAATATCTTGCTGTGTGGGTTGGCCTGGTGTGAGTGATCGTGTTAAAAAAACACATTATTTGCGGTTTGCATAGCATCAGTGCTGTGCTTTTCCCTTTGGTGCGGTGGTCCCTGCGTGTGGCTCTGGCGGTGGCGACTGCTCCTTGCATGGGCGATGCGCGGCTTTTCGTCCCGACTCCGTCTGAAGGAGTCATTGCTGCTCGTCAGAGCAGTGACGTCGTTAAGTGTCCTCTCCACCTTTTGCTAATTAGGGCGCTTGGGGCTGGGATCTGCTGGTGGCTCTGCTGCAGAGTCCCACAGTGAGAGAGTTGGCTGCCTGTGGCATATTGCGGTCGGTGCATATAGCCTGGGGCATATACAGACCCGGAGATAAGTACGTGCTCTGTGTTGACCTTGCAGAATATTTTAAACTCAAAACCCCATTATAATACTGCTGCTTGCAGCCTTTTCTGACTTGCACCAGTTGGGCTCCACTTTCCAACATTAGGTCTCTGCTTCCAGCAAAACCTCTTTCTGTGGGTTTTTCCAGCTGAAGCAGTGGAGCTGCTTCAGAGGAGGCCGGTTGGAAAGCGTCTGGGAAGAATGGGAAGAACTGTTTTGCTCCTGTTGATGAAGGAATTCTGTGTCCTTGCTGTCTCAGTGGTGCCTGAGAACTCCGAGGAAGTGACTCGCCTTGTCAGAGGAATGCAAGGATGAGGGATTTGCGATATTTGTGGGTTTGCTATCTGGAAGACTGACTACATTTTTACATTTTGGGAGAGCGACAGCTTGCACATGTTCGAGAGAGGCGGCGACCTTTTTCCACAGTTGCTTGCCCTTGGTGTTTGCACACCATTGCGAGACATCACAGACTTTCTCCTGTGCTCTTCGTTCTTGCCCCGCTCGCTATGGAGCCGTGTGTTGGAGGAGGTGTTGCTGGGCTGGGGCAGGGTGTGCTGTGGTACCAGTTGTCCCACCAGAACTTGTGCACGTTGACTGTTCCCCATGGGAGAGAAGTGAGCTGTTGCTTGCATCCACGCTTAGGCCATTGCGCCAATCTGTGCTGTGAAATGTCTCTGTTTTCCTGGCTTGTTTTCTGAAAAGGGGAGAGAGGAAAAATAACTTAAACAAAAAAAAAACAACCCTCAAAGTGCGTGAAATCAGGATGTCAGAGGCTTTGGTTGTGTGTTCACCTGCTGTCGCTTTGCAAGGAAACCATGTCACTCAGCATGCCTGGCGTACAGCACTTGTTGAGAAGATAGTTGTTTTAATCTTCCTGTTTTTTTTCACATCAGTCAAAAAATTGGTTTGTTTAGCGTGCACTGAATAAGCTACCCAAAAAGGTTTATCTTCAGTTCTGTGCTGCTTTTACTGTCACATCCAACTGCTTCAAAGACAGTAATGAGTGTATCTCTAATGATAATTTTCAGATGCAGAGGTAGGAGAGGCATCTACTACTTTCAGGTGCCAAAACTGAGACTTACAAGGCCTGTTTTTAGAGAACACTTCATGTTTTGTAGCACTGTACATGGTTATAGTGCAAGTCTCAATTAGAGATTGAACAGAGGATCTCAATCCGTGACTGCTACTTCTTGTTTCTTCTGGATGTGATCTCTCTGTGTCTTTAGCTAGAAAAGGCACAGCAATAAACGTCTGGGGAAAAAATTATTTTATGTGACTTTCCTCTTATTGTTCAGGAGGTTTAAGGCAGAGGCATAAAGAGGATCTGATCTTTCAAAGTGATGCTCAGCTGCCAGACCATGAAGCATCGTTTCTGCTCTCCTTACCATTGCCTGCCTTGCATGCTCCCCATCTTCTGAAAACTGAATGAAGGTGAGGAGGCCACTGCCCCACATGGTTGCAACCTCCTTTTTTTTTTTTCCATATGATCCAGCTTTTATACACCGCTCGCAAGTAGGGTAAATGTTGCTCCAGGTCTCAGTGAGCTTCCATGTGGCCTTGTTTGTATTCCTCCCTTCAGTGCCCTCCCAGGAGCTGCGTTTAGAGCCAGGTATGACCTGGCTGGGATACGCAGAAGTTCCTTGACTGTTGTCTGTAACTTCTGACAGTGGGGTATTTGTAAATTTAAATACTTCCTCCCAGAAGTATCAAAGGAACTAAGGCCACTTTTCAGCATGAACATGAAAGGTTTTCACGCACTAGTGCAGCAAGGATTGCCATGGAGAACAAAGGCTTTTGCTAATCGCTTCTAATGCCTTTCAAATTTATGCCTCATTTTTTCCCCTTTTTCAGACAGCCTCCCAGAGTACTGAGACTTCAGCCGACTGACTCACCAAATAATTAACAGGAGGAGGACTCCGTCTCTGAAACTTTTGAACACCTCTTTTAATTTTCTTAAACCAGCCAGTACCCTGGCCAGGTTCCAGTTTGTGTAATTACATTTGACCTAACTTAATCCCTTGGCAGTTTCAATTGCATGTGGTAGTCATCTTGGCTCCCTGTCCTGGGCTGCCATTCAATGCTACTCCATGGTTTTCAACAGCTGTTGTAATTTGGCTGTAGAAATGGGTGTATTTTCTTGATGGAAGCACTTCTTGTATCTCTGTCCCTCGCTGAAAATCCTTATCTCACTAGTATTTTGGGAGGTAATGTGTCGGATGCTGCAGATGGTCTCATTGAAGCCTTTGGAGCTACTTTCACCCTTAAAGATGGGCGTGTATTTAAACTTTTATCTGTTGGCCATCATACATTTCGAGATTACTTTGAGGTCTTCATTGAAAGGTATTTATTGCTCTGTGTCCCCAGCTGCTGTGCTGTAGGGACGTTATCGGTGCGGGTATTCCTCTTTAGCCTTGCAAATAGCACTTCTGTTATCAAATCAGTGCCAAAGAGGAGCGTGTCACCTTTGTGTGCTGATGGCAGTTGGGCTGGTTGTAAGTGTTGGTATTGGTAAAGGTGGAAATGCTGAAGAAAAGCAAAAGCCCAGGGCAGCTGAGAGTGATTGAAAAGGAAAAAGAAAACATCCAAGGTGGAAACTTGGTGATGGACAAAGTGCAGTAGCACAAGGGATAGTTGGGTGATTGCAGACAAGAGAGGAGACTCCGAGTTGTTGCCTTGGCACATCCTTGGATGTGCAACAGGCATCTTGTTTCCACAGCAGGAGGCAAATTGAGTGGGTCCTGGCTTCAGCTCTCAGAAAAGGCGTATTTGTTACGAAGCCACTTGATTCTTTGGGGCAAGCAGCAGCCCCTGCTAAGGGGAGACAGGAGTTTAGGTGGAGTGGAGTCCAGAAGGCGATCCCCTGGGGAAAGTGCTGTTGTGGCAAATGGTCTGACATTGTCTGGCTCTGTTCTTCTGAGAACCTCCAAAAGTAGGAAGGCAGATGTATTATTGCCGCTGTCCCTTGTTGCTTGTTCTCTCTCGTGAAATTTGGGATGTTTTTGTTACTCGGAGCTTTCCTGCTGTGCTTCCCGGCACTGTTCATGTTAAATCCTTTCTTTATTCTTTTTTCATTGGCACCAGGCCTTTGGGTTTGGGAGAATTTTTTCTTTTTTTTTTTTCCTCTCTAGATGAATCATCCTGAAGTTTTGGGATAAAGACTATGCAGTGAACACGAAAGTTAACTTGATCTTTCATCAGACTTGACTTTTCTCCTCTGGCTCTCTCCCATAATTTTACACACCCAAATCTCAGAGTAGGCTACAAGTCTTGCCTGTGTTGGCTTCAGTGACACTGTAAATAAAGCCACCAGTGGCAACATTAAGATTTGTCTTCTGTCACAGGGAATAAAGCTTTGGAGTCAGAGCCTTCTGATTTTGATGTGTACTGGTTATCACTTACAGCTTGGCAGAACTTTCTGTGAAGTCAGTGAGCGCTTTGTTTCCTAGAACACAGATTTATCAAACCCTTATGCTGCTTGTCTGAGAAAATGTGGCCAAGTTTGAGAGGTGGCACATGATGTATCTACAGTCATTGATGTTGCTTTTGAAGATCTGTTTGAATGTTAAATAATGGAGTGGAAGAAATTGCACTTCAGGATTGCTGATTTTTCCTTGCTACTGGGCCTTCTGCCTACCATCCTAAAGACAAATCCTTTCTTTTTCTTATTTCAGAGTACTTTATAACTGTGTGTGCCTAAATGCATCAGCCTTTGGATGTGAGCGTCTTCTCTTGAAACAGCCTTGTGATACCCTAGCTGCCTGTTCTCTCGGGGTAAGAAAAATACATGCAGAGACACGAGATTAAGAACGTGCTTTGAACAGAAACAAGAATGGCAGAGAGAGGGAAATCCACCCTGGTGCCTTGGCTTATAAATTTTGGAAATAGTGAACTTGTTGTGGAGAGAGGGAATAAACTGTAAATCTGCCCGCTGTAAATAAGACAAATTACAAGCTGAAGTTGCAGCAAGAGAAATTTAGATGAGACGTCAGTAAATGATCTCCTGCATGAAGAATAGCTGAGTGCTGGAGTGCGTTGCCCGAGGAGTTTAGGAAGTTTCAGTTGTTGGAAAGGTCTAAGAGCCAGTTAGCGAAGTTCCATCAGATGTGCTTTTAGGAGAACCGATTCTTCCATGTGGTGGGAAGTGGACTGGATGACTTCTGCAGAGTCCTCCTAAGCTCTTGATGGTTAGGAATTGGAGAACCTGAAATTCGTATCTTGACCTTATGTAAAACTAATAATGCAAAAGGCAAAGCACGTGTGTCTATGTAGAAGGAGCTGCCTGGTTTGGTGATGACTTTTGGTGCAACAGCAATTAAGTCGGGTGCTCAGTGCCTTTGTTACCTTAATGGTGCTGTTCTTCTGGAGGAAAGTGTAAGCTCCTGGAAAAAGGAGTTCAGTCCTCAGCCCCTAGCATGTAATGTAAACTTACAACAAAAACAGGAGGTGGTAGCAGTTCTGGTTCCTTTGTAGCAAGTTCCTGGGAGTTTGGGTCTCTTCTGTGATCCCTGTAAGGGCTTTACTTTTACTCAGGTGGGTAATCTCATCTATTTTATTGTGACATAAGAACACAAGGCTACAGATACAGGTATACTGAGCAAAAGACAAATGTCACTTGGAACACAGACAGGAACTGAATGATTACTTTTCCTTGTTGTTGTTTAGAGGATGATGAGATGATGGAGAGTTTAATTTTTCTTTTCTTGTTCTTCCGTTCCTGTTCCCCATTGTGTTTGTCCTGCCTTAGAAGAAGCCTGCTGCATTCACTGTTTAGAAATGCTAGCTCACCACCTGGGTCTTGAAATCACGTCCCGAAGGTGGCTGCTCATTTAGTTCCCTTGCTCCTCCCTTGCTCCGCTGGGAACTGCAGGTGACAAACCTGCCCGGGGCTCAGGTGGCCTCAGAGCCATCGTCATGAGAGGAGTGGGGTTCAGGTGCTTCATCCTCCCTGTGTGGCTCAGAAGGGTGGTGAGACACCTGGACTTCATGGGAAATTCTTCAGCCTCCTGTCGGACTTTGTTTGGGATTTGTTTGGTTTCTCTAATATTTACCTTTCAACCTTAATGTCAGCAAATAGTGGTGTCTCCCCTGGAGTTATACTA
Organism: Pampusana beccarii; assembly: GCA_013399365.1. Classification (NCBI taxonomy): domain Eukaryota; kingdom Metazoa; phylum Chordata; class Aves; order Columbiformes; family Columbidae; genus Pampusana; species Pampusana beccarii. Next base: position 1,542,142 of record VWYH01008008.1, on the reverse strand, counting down.
GTGTCTTATTGTTTGTTATCGTCTTCTGTTCAGCAGAGATAAGCTGTTGTGTCCCAAGGGTATAGGAACACGGAAGAAACTTTCAAATAGCTCTAAGAAATGCAGATGGTGTCAAGAGAGAAATAAAGGGATGTCTTTCTGAAGTCACCTTTGTACATGTTTTTTTTCTGTTTTCCTTTTTATTTTTTTTTTCTCTTGAGCTTTTCAGCTCCTGCAACTATCTGCTCAAATCTTGAAAGCAAAATGCATTCATGAAAAGATACAATTTGCTGTGTGCCCCCTGATCTTTTGATCTCAATCAATCAAATAAATCTAAGACCTTGCAGCTCACCTTGTTGCAAGGACGGTTGGTAAGTTGAGGGGTTGTTGCAATGGCAGTGATGGTTTTCCAACCTTGTGCTTTTTTTACTGTTGTTACTATTATTTTTTCTGATTCTGACCTTTTGGACTGGTCAGGGTAAGATTATTTGCAAAGAATACTCCATAAATATCCCTGTCAGGACCGGAGTTAACATTCAAGCGTTGCTGCTTAGCAAAAGAAAACATTATGCCAAAGTTCAATTTAGATTTCCCTGCAGGGCTGAAAATAATGACAAGACTCACTTAACGTGGCAGAGATGAGTCCTGCCACCTTGATGGGAGTGGTTGCTTCACGGTCTTGCAGCACATTGCAGCTCTGTGCCTGGTTCACATGCGGCTGTGCCCGAAGATTCGGTGTCTGGCGTCTTGTGCTGGGGCTGACTTGGGGCAGAGAAGCCTCAGGTGCTTGTCCCGACTCTCCGAGGTGCAGGCTCAGTCAATTAGTAGTTTTATTTGATTTTGCAACTGATTTTCTTGTTTGTTTGTTTGTTTTTTCTAATGCTGCGTTCCTTGCTTGCACCTGCCAGAGAGGTTTTGTGGAGCTGCTCTAAGCAGTCCTGTTTCTATCTGTGCACTCCAGAACAGACGTCTTGCTCTGAGTGCAAGCATTGCTTAAGAAAGTCCTGGCATGTCCTGGTGTGTAGCACCCTGTGGGTAGCTTTATGGTCTTTGAGCACTTTGGGAATCCCAGATTTTGCTGGGCAGCTGGTTGGGTTTTCCCCGCTGTGACTGTTCATTGAAACAGCTCCTAGACATTTGCCACCAAGGAGGCTTGCAGCGTCCAGCAGCAAGAGTCTTGCTTGTCTGTCAGAAAGTGCAGTGGTGATTATCCATGTTTCTGTGGTCCTGTCAGCAGAATTTACTGCTGTGAGTGAGAGCAACGCGAGAAGCTGGAAGCCAGCAGCTGCTATTTCAGCATTAACCTGCGGTGTTTGAAAACCACACCAGTCCGTTGTGTAGAAGCAGTCTCACTATAGAGCCTGGTCATGGATGTAAATATAGTTTGTCAGAAGCATGTGGCTCTTCTGATGTTATTTTTTTCCTTCTTTCATAGATGAGAGAGTGAAGGTGTTGAGGACAACTTGCTTTTCCCACAGAAAAGTGCATGTCAAGGGAGCCTCGAAGTTGTGTCTGAAACCCATAAGTTTGGCCAAAAAAAAAACCAGCTACATGTGGTAAAAGGCAGCTTGTTTGCTGAAAAAATTATACTATCAGTTGAGAAAGCAGACTGGGACTGGGTGGTGAAATAACAGTGCAAAATGCAGTGCAACTTGTGGAAAGTCTTGTGGCACCTGAGTGACAAATCGCCCATGACAGCCCAGTGACTCTGGATCCAACTCTGCAATGCCGTAACTTGCAGTGGAACAGATGGGTTGGGTTTCTTGTCAGCATCGGCTGAGAAGTTTAAAAAAAAAAAAAAAAAAAAAATTAGTGTGCAGTCCCCCATCTTAAAATCAAAAAGCTGCTTCTCTAGTGCGTGTAAATAACTTAACCTTTTTCTGGATTTACCTGCCTTGCACGTAAAAATAGAGATACTGGGGAAAGAATAGATGATTGAGGGTAGCAGAGCCGTCCTTCACTGTGTGCTGCTGCATCCTGCCGAGTCTGGTGGCCCTGCCATGCGTTGGAGAGAGATGTCCCCATCCCCATGGGCAGCTGCCGTCCTCAGGGAACCAAGGGGAAAAGCCTGACAATATGCAGGAATTTTGTATGGCACAGATGCTGACACTCTTTTTTTTTTCCTTATTCCAAAAGGGACTGGCAATTAGCAGCGGTAATAGCCACCTTGAATTGAATCATATGGAGGCATGAAAAACAGCAGGGTATATTTGGAAATATCTATTGCGCATATATATATTCCTCTAAAGAAACATGTTGGAGATGCTGTATCCATAAATACTAATAAGGCTGTTTGATTCCAATTTTCAGGTAAGATTAACATTTTATTGAGTATTATATCTGTCACATTCAATGCTTTAGTGTACCATCCTCTCAGGCTTATTAGCATAATTGCAGTGCTTAAGCAACAATAAAAAATTCAACAGTAAAATAGCAGTTAGCATAGGCAATTTATTATCAAAAGCTTTTACTTAAGGACAGCTTTTGAGCATATTTATTATCAAGTTAGGGCTATACATTATTTTTATTTAGAAAAACAAGAGGGGAAACTTAGGATTTTTTTTCTTTCTTAATGGCTAAATCAGAAGGCCTGAAAATTGGTCGCAGCCTTGTTCTGTTTTCTACAAATCTCTCAGCAAGCTCACTTAGGGGGTGGGAAGTTGAGATAATGAAACTGGGTCAGGTCTGGAGCAGCGTTGGGATGTTAATACCGCAGCAGAACAGTTTTAAGTCCTGATGCCGTCTTGAGCATCCTTTTAGAATTCCGTCGTTGCATGCCAGGCTCTGAAGACCCTGTCCTCTCGTTTGGTAACGCATGGAGCAGTGCGAGGGCAGGGGTGGCCCAGCCTCGTGCTCCAGCGGTGGCTGCAGACCAGGGGGTGATGCAGCCGTTTTGCTGCAGGCCGATGTGCCTGCAGGCGAGGGACCGATGGGACCTGCAGGGAGATGTTGGTGGCTCCGAGGCTGGAGCACATGTGGCTGTGCCACAGCCCTGCGCGCTCCCCCTGTTCCTGTCCTCCCTCTGAGGATGCGTAGGGGAGCAGCCCTTTTCCAAAAAAGCTGTAGCAGAGATGTGAATGTGCGTGTGTTTGTGCACAAGCACGTGCTTCTGCACACACACGTGCACACAGAAATATCCCTGTTGCCAGCATGGCAAGGTTTCCTGTGTGTAATTTTAATTTTCAGCAAAAGGCATTTTGAGGGCCAATTTTCAGTGTGCATTTAGAATTCAAAATTGTACCTCCTAAATGAAGAACTAAATTTAAACAGCAGAAGTCCTCAGATGCAGAGGTCCATCCAGAAAAGCACCAGCATTTGGCGAGAGGGAGTCTGTTGCTGTGATTGCTTGTGAATCCTTTGCTGGTGGGGGCTGTTTTCAGAACCCCCTCTGCTTGAGTTGGCTCCTCTACATGCTTCAGCTTCTGCTTGGCTTCTTCAGGTTGTCACCCTCACTTGTCCTCGTTGTTCCTCAGACCTGTGCTCACCTCCAGCATCTTTGTTCTCCTCCACATCACTGAAACTTGGGGCTTCTCCCTACTTGTGTGTTTTGCTCATCCTCCCTTGTTCTGGGAGACCTCCTCTGCCTTCTGCTGCTTTTTCAGAGATTGCTTTACCATCTTCTTGATGGATGACTAATGGTGGACCTGTCACTGTCATTTGAGAGTGCCCAGTGCTTATGGTGAAGAGTTCCTACAGCCTGGGCAATGCCTTGGTCAGATTCAGAGCCTGGATGAGCAAGAAGGGTAAACTTGTCTGTTTTTTTTACTCGCATTTTGACTGTTACCTAAGCTCACCCCATGAGGAGAAGTGAAGGCAGCGCTGCCCTGGGGCAGAAGCTCATGTTCATAGTGAAACAGGATGTGCAAGCAGGTTGTAGGAATAGGGAAGGGAGCGTATGGAAACAGGTGAAACTAAACTGGGCACATATTAGAGAAGTGATGTGCTTGTGGGGTCCTCTTCACGAACACCTTCTTCTGTGAATATGTGAAATTTGAAGGGAGCTGGTTGTTTCAGATCCTGTTTTTTTGGGGGGGGTACCAAAACCCATGTTATTCTTCAGAGATGAACTGTATGTTTCAGATTCCTGGGTAGTCGTGAGTATTGCTTTGGTACACAGCTCACTCTCACGAAACCGCCTAGCACTGCACGATGTTTAGACTTTCTGTCAACCAGAGAGCTTGGTGGTGTTCCTGGGAAGATCGAATACACGAAACCAGACTGTGGAGAGCTAAACTTCCTGGGAACTTAGCTCTCAGTGGAAATTTGGTTGTGATTTAAATTGTGGTTGAAATATGTGCTCTCTGCCTCTGTGGTCACCTCCAGGAATGGGGATTTGTTGCTGCTCTCCCAAGAACAAGCAGGTTCCTGCACAGTCCAACATATTAGCTACCTGAGCATCTCCTGCTTGCATCTGGCTTTCTAGCCAGGTAGTGGTGTCTTCTGCTGTGGCCAGGAAAGCACCTTTCTAGGTGCTGTGCATAGGCAGAGGGTTTCCACATCCATAGGAGGAGCTGGGGGACTGAGGAATCATATAATAGTTTGGCAAAGGTCACGTAGTCCAACCCCCAGCGTTGTGGGGGTTTCTTGGGGAGCTGACGTGATTGATGGTATTTCCGTGTGTCTCCTGTCTGAGATCTATAGTCCTCCAACAGTTTAGGTAGGTAGGACCTTGCAGGTCTCTCGTGCAGCCCCTGGCTCAAAGCAGGGTTAGCTTCAAGGCTGGGTGAGGTTGCTCAGGACTTGTCATGGTGGCGGTGGTCTGGTGTGACCCTGATGGGTGGTGATGGTCAACAAGAAGAAACCTTATGGAGGGCTTCAGAGGCTGTAATCTGGTGTGGAACAATGAGGTTTCTGGGAGAGGCTCCGTATGAATGGTCAGATGAGAGGCAGACTCTGAGCACACAAGTCTCACATCAAATTCCCCTTGTGAAGCGGGGGACACAGCTCTGCAGGACCTGTGCTTCTCGAGGCTGCTCACCACCATAGCCCCTGGGGAAACTACACGGTTCTTGTTCGTGATGGACCAGGAGGGGTGATGGGAGGAGAGGGCCGAATGGCTGGAGCTGAGGCTGCACGTGAACACGTCCTCCTCGAGGAGGAAAGTGCCTGCATGCTTCTTGCAGGGAAAAAAAAGAAAATTGTCTGAAAGAATTTAGCAGTGATAAATGTCATGAAAATACTTATGCTGGAATTTGTAAAGCCTGGAACATCTGTTCTCGACAGTGCTTTGATCATGTTGTGAGGCTTTTAAACTGATACTTCCATGAAATAAGTGAGATCCTTATGGCTGCAGGATTCCTTTCAGTGCCCTTTTTTTTTTTTTTTTGTGGAGCAAAAAGGCAAATTTCACAGGGAACATTACATGACTTGAAACACATATTTTAATGGTTAGTATTAACCAAACAATGTTTTATTAGGTGCTAGAAAAATGTTCCAGTTACATACCCCAGGAAGCAAAGCACTCCCATTTACTTTTAAGCTTATGGGATCTGTACTTTGAAAAAAAAAAACCAAACCGTCAAGAATTCATTGCTTGTGTATTGCTGTATACAAAACCAAAACAAACACGGTGAAATTAGCTTAAACATTTTGAAAGTGTTGTCAGAAAATGGCCTTTTTGGGTTTTGTTTCCAGGCAGAGGTGCAGCTGAGCAGAGATCAGCATGTATTCCTAGGGACAGGCAGCAAACAATTGCAAGACACTGACAATTTGCTTTCCTTGGTGCACTGCTTTGGACTGAATAACTTTTTAGTTATCCACTTTTCTCTGGGGAATCATCCTTTCCCCTTTCCTTGTTGATGTAGCAGTCTTCTGCCTGTTGCCCTTCAAGCAGCTGCGCGTTTGCAGCTGGAACGTTGTGATGCTGAATTTCTGCTCAAGCTGTGAAAGGAGGAAGAGTTACGGTTATAAATAACAGAGAAGGAATATAGCTGTGCTTTCTTGTAAGCTCCTGGGTGTCAGGGGTTAATTTATGAAGACTAAATTGTTTAATTAATTTCTGCAGCACCCAACAGGTGAACAGGCGGCTTATTACTGTGACATATCCATTTATAGCAGTTTTCCTTTGCTAACACCTGCGACTCAGTTCTGTTACATGCTCATGCTGTCTGTTAATTATTTACCAAGGATTTACAAGTAGAGTGCAAATAAAATGCTTTTATGCTGAAGACTGCATTGCACGCCTAAGATTCCTGGGGTTTATGCCACTGTACTACCAGGTACAATCCCGTCATCATCCCTGGGCTTCTGATGGACAAGGGGCAGGCTCCTGCCCACCAAAACTTGCACTTAGAGGGGCTTTTAGCAAAGGGCTTGCTACACACGTGGCTGTGGTGTAAAAGGGGATCTGTGTCCTTTGCTTCCTTGCACATCAATCTTTGCCATTTTGAGTGACTTTCTTCCTTCCTACAAAGGTTCATTCTTCTTCATAAGCGAAGGCAGAAGCAAGCTAGTTAAAAAAAAAAAAAACAACACTGTGTTTTGTGCTTCTTTAGGAAAAAAAAAAAAAGAAAAAGAGCAAAATAGTATAAAAGTCAAGTAGCAGATCGAGTTCTGACTCAGCTGGTAACTTATGATCCTGTGCTATTTCTGTAACATTTTTAGCTTATGACCAAATTTTTCTAATATTAGGACATTGCCATAGAAAGTGTGTCAGAGTCCCAGGCTGCCAGAACGTATCACTGTACAGTATATATATACATTCCTGAGCCAGAATGCAGGAGCGGTCCAGTAAGTTCTTTGTTGTGGTTTTAAATTGCTGAATTTTTTTTGTTTTGTTTTGTTTTGCTTGTTGATTCACTTATCAAACAGTTCCATGCAGAGCAACATAGCTGCTTTTTGTTTCTCACAGTCAGGCATCGACCTCCTGTCCCCAGCTGTGCCTCTTGCAGACTCGAGTTGCTTTACTGGTAGATTTTCAGCCATTATAAACTGCTGTAAGTCAGTTCAAGCTGTACTCTGTGGATTTTATGGAAGTTGAGAATCCGGTCATACAACTCGTAGTTTTAGTAAAGAAGGAGTTCTGGAGGTGGTTGTCCTGTTCTAGGCAGGCAAGAAAGTACATGCAGAGTTTCTCTAAGCTGAAGGAAAGCTCGTGTGAACAAATGAGCATCTGTGTTGCAGTACAAGAGAAGGCGATTACTGAGGAAATCTGAAAGTTTACAAGTAGAATTTTTTAATAGATTGAAATCTGCTGTGGTTTCAGAGTACCTAAGGACACTTAAAATAAGGAAACTCCAGACAGCCCAGCCCAAACATGCGTGACACACAGCAGCAAAGCAGTCGTTGTGTTTAGCACTACCGATCAGCCAGCTAATGCAACAGCTGCTCTGGGATTTTGCATTTAACTTTTGTCTGGAAAATAATGAGGAACGCAGGGTTAATGATCTGTGTCAGATTTCCCTCCAAAGTGCTTCATTTGCACGTTGTGGCTGTTTTTCATGGTTCTTTGCAGCAACCCCAAAATGTCAACTGACCTGAAGAAATAGACTACGGATGCTTAAAGAAATCCCAAAGAAAAGCTGGAAAGGATGTTGCTTTCTAGCTTTTTATGTGAACACCTTGTACTCAGACTCCCTTTGATTAAGTAACCAGCAAAACCTATTCATGTGTACTCCAATTAAAATTTAATGAAGCAAGAGGATGTATTCATAGATGCTGACTAATGCAGGAGGAATAGATTCCAGTAACTCAGCTCCGCAAGCCCTTTGCTTCGCGTTCAGGGCTTGGTTTACTAGAAAGCTCCTCAGCGGCTGTGGAGCTCGTCTGGCATGAACAACCCTTTCGAGCCTGGGCTCTTGGCATTATAGCAGGAGGTGATGATAGCTTTTACAGAAAATAATGTGGCAGAGCCTTATCAATGAAGCCTGGTTTGGGTGATTGCAAAAGATGAGGCAAGGCTCCTGCCCAAACATGCTCCATCGGAAGAGGTCAGAGAGCCACTGGATGTGTGTGTTATATCTGCCCTTGTATCAAAACTCTCATCAAGCAGCAGTTGGATGAGTGCAGCAATACGTAGCAAGACGGGATGCCCCCTTGGCCCTGATTTTTAGGTTGGGAAGCTGGTGCTGAAGTGCAGGCTGTATGACAGCTAAGCTGGTGTCAGAAAAAAGCCAGGCTTTTAGAGCCTCTGCCTTTGCAGGTTTGCTGGGCAGTTGCTTTGGTACTTGCATTCCCACAGGGATACAGCCCTGCTTTGCAGAGCATTTCGTCAGCATTTCATCTTCTGCATCATCTCGCATCCAGGATGGGGTTGGAGAAACGGTGTTAAAAGAGCTCATCTGCTCATTGCACAGTGCTCTGTGGCTTCATCTCTGTGTGGGGACTGATATCCCACCTCTGGAGTGGAATGCGGCAGCGGGATGATGCTGCAGATCTGTGCTAAATGGCATTTTTTGGACAAGCAATGAAAGATCCTGCTGTATCCGCTCTTAGTAATGGATTGGGCGACAGAACGGAAATGCCATGGTGGAATTTGCCTTTGCTGTTGACCCTTGCACGACACACAAGAGCTCCTCATCACCAGACCTTTGTTTTGCCTTATCCAGAGTACAAAGCAGTGCTTCATTGGCATGGCTGGACGTTTTCCTTCTGGCTGGACTGAGAGGCAGAACCGCAGCAAACTTTCCTGAGGTATACTGGGTTTTCCAGTTATCATCCACTTCAATCCCCATTCCATCCCGCAAAGGCTCTCGCTTGCTCTGTTGCAATGAAGTGCTGAAGAAGCTTTCAAAGGGAGATGTGCTTCTGGATCTGAGATCTTGTGCTTCATTTTTGGCCTGGGAAGCTGCCCTTGGAACAGTAAGCATGAGATTTCTCTTGAAACCTGCTTTTTCTGCCTTTCTGAAGAAATAACTGGAAGGAGAAGACCTGTAAGTTGAGCTCTCAAAGAGAAACCTATTGGCTCTGAGTACACTGGGGACATTATTTAAGGTCAGTTGATCTGTGAGAAGGCACGGCTTATCTAACGCAGCCTAAGGTTAGTTATGCAACAGACGGGCTGTTCTTCGTTGTGAAGAACAACCTCAGTGTGTGCCTGTGAAAATCAAAGGTCTTGCTGAAGGCGTGTTGTGTTCTGGCTGGAAGCTGTTGGGTGTCCTCCTCCAGTGATCTTCTGTAGTAGATTATCATCGCAGAAAGGTTTCCGGAAGAAAAGGCACTCGGCAATTGCAGGCTGCAGAAGTTGAGCTGCTAGTAAATGTGTAGTTGGGTGGTGGCGCAGGACCGTGTGCATGCTGTATTGTTTCAGAGCAGCCTTTGCTTCCTTCCCTTCTCCACCGTACATCTCTTTGTGTCATAGGCCTGGTCACTGGACTGTCTAGTTGCCTGTATAGGGCGGAATTTTTAAGGTAAACGCTGAAGAGGGGTGTTTGACTGCTAAAGAGAGACATTTGACAATTTGTCGTTCATGTTGGTTTGGAATACGAGGTTTGCAGCGTGCTGACTGCACGTCACTGACATCTCCATTCTTGGAGAACCTGCTTCCCGCTATCATCTTGTATTAAAACATATTGCCCAGCCAAAGCGCTGTTATCTCTCCAGAGAGACTCAGCATCACTCAGCAAATTGGAGAAAGGAGTTCTTTTCTTTAAAACTAGGATTAGTCTCCTGTGCCTTGTGGGGAAGGTAGGAGAGAGCAGTTCTGGATAGGCAGTTTTGGGTTGAAGCCTTTGTGCACATGAATAATGCTTTTTTACTTGCGCAAAGCTAAGCATAATATTCAACAAAATTGCCTGACATGTTTGCAGACTGTCTTTCTGTGCTTTCTATTTGTGTGGTGTGTGTGTTGGGAGGTTTAGTATTTGCAAAATGAGGATATTTTAACTAGCTTTGCATAAATATTGGTCTTGTGCGGTTTGTTAGCTGCGCACTCCTGCGTAGAACTAGGGGGTGATGAAAATAATCAGATACCTTGAGATTTTTTTTTTTTTGAGGACTTTATGTAAGAGATGGAAAAATTAAACCTTAAAGGGAAATAACCAAGGTGTATGGTCTTTTTTTTTTTTTTTTTTTTTTTTTTTTTTTTTTTTTTTTTTTTTTTTTTTTTTTTTTTTTTTTTTTCTTGGAAGTTCAACTTTATATTTAGATGGCTTGGTGAAATTCAAATTGTGGTGGAAAGGTGATGACTGTGATACGGTGTGACAGTGTGGGAGCCGGGGAGCAAACTGGTCCAGCCGAAGCGATGGGCACCTCAGTGATGCAGATGCTCCGAGCGCAGGGAGAACGTTCACATCTCCCTCAATGCAGCTTGGGACTGAAAGGGTTTTTTTTCTAGTTGCCTCTTTCTCTGGAAATCTCTTGGCTGTCCAGCTCTCCGTTCCTGTAAGCTCCCTTTGAAGTACGCTAAGGCGTTACAGTTAACAGGGCATTTCCTTTTCTTTACAAAATCAGATTCGGCCTTACCCCTTCTCAGCATCCAAAATGATTAACAGTTTCTGTAAATCCAGGTCTATGGATTTTATGAGGACCTCTGACAGCCAGAGGTGATCGTGTTCTCCCTGAGTGTTTCCTAAGTAGGAAGAAATCGATGCATCGGGGGGACTGTGCCTGACATCTATTAATTACACTGTCCCCTTATGTCTAATGTACCAGAAAAGGGTCTGAAAAGCAACCCCTTTTGCCCTGGCTAATTGATACGGAAACAAATTGGCACAAGCGGATGTAAACTTGTTCCTTAAAAAAGAAAATTTGTTTAGTAGTTGGAACTGGAAGGCGCAGTTGCAAACTGAAATAAAGTGTATGGTACCATGAGATACTTGGCTGTAACAGGCCCCATAAATGGTCCCACCAGCCCTGCTTTGCTCCATGCTGAATGCTGGGGAATAAAACATGTCCTGCTGTTAATGCTGCATCAAATGAAGGCATTGTGGTACGTGCCCAGGGCGATGGGCTGGTGGATAATTATTGTTTTCTTCCCATCTACCATAGATGACATGATTTCGAAGCTTTACCATCTTCTGCAGCACACATTAAGCTGGATGGGACATCAGTGTTAAGAGCTGTGGCACTTGTGGTTACGGCTTTGGGATTCCTTATATTTACTTTCTAGGGAACTGAAATTCAAAGCAGCTTTTATGGCTGTCACGAGAATACTGTCAGTTTCAAGAGAGATGGGCAAATGTGCACTGACCTTCAACTAATGTGGCCATATCCTATTTTCTGTGTGTTTCCAATTAGGAGAAGTATGTTATGAGTTTTTTTTAATTGTTGAAATAGGAAAGTTATTTAACTATTAACTTCTGTTGTTTTTGTTTAGGTTTTTTTTGTTTGCTTGCTTGGTTTTTGATTTTTTTTTTTTTTTTTCCCAAAATAAAGACACTGAGTTGTTGTCCAAGGGCAGAAGTTTTCATACAATTACTATTATAAGCTGGAAATCAAGATTTAATAATAGTACGCGCCATCTGCCACCAGTGGTGGAATAACAAGACCGAACCTTGGACTGCTGTAAACAATTTTAGTTTGCAACTTGCAGCGAGGCTGCAGGGCTTCTCATTCTTCTGCAGAGGAGAGGGTGAGATTCTCGTTTGTGGCTGCTGATCCTCTCCCTGAGCCTTTGGGTTTTCAGCACCGTAAATCGCACGTGCAGTGTCTTGTCGTTGCTCAGTGTCATGAGTTGTGCCTTCAGAGTAAAATAAAAGAGAGTGGTGAGAGCTGGACCTGCTCTTTGGGAAGACCGTGGCTGTTTTTTTATGTGTTTTGATGGTGGTGGGAAGTGATGTGCACATCTGGCTGAGATGGAGGGTCTCTCCCCATGCTGCTTCTTAAAGGGCACATCCCTCCTCCTTATCTTCCTGGATGTGTGTTACAAAATAGTGTTATACCTTTGTTCCTAGGACTTAGGATGCTTTTCGTGAGCCATAGTGGATCTTTTGCTGCTTTATTAAAAACAAAACATATTTTTCCACTTTTAGAAATGTACTTTGCTAACCAGGTATTTTTGTCAAATTGCAGTTTCCTCCTAAACATTTTTCTTTATATAGAAAATGGGATTCCACCTCTCCTAGACCTTTACTAACAGCTGTTCTGCTTGCTAAATGTCACTGAATTAAAAAGAAACAAAAATAAGAAAATGATATTTTCAGATAAAGATTTTAGTTGACTGTTTTGGTCCCAGGTAGAAGTCGTCCTGCTCTTTTCTGAACGTTGAGATATTCTGGGGACTATTACCCTATTATTTTACCTTGCGGAACAGAGTAATACTGCAGCATTTCTGGAAAGCTGTTATACATGTATATAAACATGCTCATGTATATAAACGTGCTCTGTGCTGGCTTTTGCTGTGCTCCCTAGCCCAGAGAAGAGTTGGGGCACCTCTGTAGGACCCCAATAACTGAGTGTGCTGCTGAATTTGACAACTCAGCTTTTGGAGCTGACCTGTACCGAAGTTGGTGCAATGGGATAGTTTCAGGTTGGGGTGCATAGAAAAAGGGGACCTGTGTCATCGTTTTGAAGGTTGCTTTGATTTGTTGCTGGGCACAGTGAGGACTCCTGGGGTATTGTCTGAGGATTAAGTGCGACATTAAACATTGGAGCTGCCTTGTCAAAGAAAGGGCAGTTTATCAAAATATAATTTATAACCAACAGTTTACTACTGGCTACAGTAATTAATATGGAACATGATGGGGCCCATCATTAATGTGTTTTGTCTCAGCTTGCATTACTGCTGCTGGCAAGGCCAGCTTCTGAGGCTAATGAAGGACAGGGAAGAAAGAAATTTGTGCTGTTGTTAGCTGACGGTAATATTTCTCCAGGTCACACGCTGTACCGTGCATTGCATCTGATCACAAATCTCAGCCAGACGTGTCTGTCCAGTAAAAGCTGGTTTTCCAAATTCTTGTTTAGAGAGGGAAGAATTACTGTTGGCACCAAGGTCACTTGGAGCTGATGACAAACTCCCTTAACGTTGGGATGGGAGAGACCGCTTGGGCTGGTCTGGAGGGACTGTGAGGGATGGGGAGAAAACTTCATCTGCAGTGGTCCAAATCCTGCTTGGGTTATTGTTGAGGGAAGGCAGTTGATGTCTACTGATGGTGGTTAGTGAACTTATCCGAGGGAGGAAGAAAATGGAAGAGGCTTTTCCAATATTTTCTAATGGCCAAGCACCCACCTGAGGGCAACAGCAGGTGCTTTGCTGCTGATTGGAATCTGCTGGCGAAGAGGTTGTGGTTGGTTTGAGATAGGTCCCGCTTCCTGATAGCCCATTTTTGGCTGCCTGAGGATCATATGATTCAGCAGAAGATCTGTTGTCGTGCTAGTTTCCAGAGAGACGTTTGGAGCCATTCGCAGCATTGAGTTAAGCTGCAGCAGCAGCGAGAGCTCCTTTCTGGTGCTTTGATGAGGGACAGGCCAGCTCACAGCTCTCCTATGGTGTGTAAGGAGTTCATGTTAAAATAAACAAAGCTGGTCCCACGGTCTATTTGCTGTATCAAGTCTGTCTTTGCCTATATTCCGAAGAAAGATACCACAATGTCATTAAACTTTGAGAAATACCTGGGACTGCATGGGGTTGGACGCGGGGGCGGTCGGGTCTCCTGCATGGAGACAGCAAGTGGGAAAACCAAGTGCCATTGGAATTTGGCATGCTTGAGCTCCATAGTCACTGTGATCTATTGTGACAAAATATTTTTGGTTTAGCACCCACCCTTATTTTAAACATTTGGTCAAACAGTGCTTTCTGACCTACGGCTACCCACAATGGCAGCACTTAACTGGGATGCTTTTACAGCAGAGTGTGTTGTATGTCAGTTTTACTGGGCATTGCCCAAATAGTTGAGACAGATGTTTTAAAGTGCATTGTGTTAGTCCAGATTTAGCTGCTGCCATTTCCTGGCAGCATCAGGTCTACAGGCAGGGAATCCACAGGAGTGAAATGGGAAGGTTTCAGCAGTTCTGCTCCAGCTAGAACCAAGTAAGCAATATTCTCATGGCTCCTCTCTGTGCATCTCTTCCAAACATGTCCTTTTTGGCATGTTTGGTGATAAAAATCAGATAAATTCACTTTATATTAAGATGACAGGGTAAGTGGTACGTTTCCCACTTTCATTTCCGTGGCCTTGGTTATAATGTTTTTGCTGTGTGCCCTTAGTCATAGCTGTTGCTGGTTGTAATGGGAGGAGGAGATGTGCCTTGTGGGGGGTTATATATGCCCGTCATGGCCTTTTTTTAGATCGCAATGCTTGACATCCTTACTTATCCCATAAAGGATCCTCGTGAACATTGGCTAATCCCACCAGGGTTTACGCAGGCTGGCTGAAAGCCAAGTCCTCCCTAGGTGGGTGCAAGATGCATTAAGGAGTTTGAACATTTGTGTCCTGGCTTGCCTGAATTAATCTTAGTTGAAGCAGCTGGATGACTAGGTAATGCACTGTTGTGCCACCGGTGTTAAATTAATGCTGGAGAGGGCAAGACGATTTTATGACCCTTAAGAATATTTGTGTGCAAACTACTGTGCTGGTCCCTGTTGCAGAACAGGGAAATCACTGAGAAGTGCGGAGTCCTTAACATGTTCAGTTCAGTAGGTTCAGACTCCAGCGCTGACCAGGAGCTTGCCAAAGGATGGAAAACCTTGCTGTTGGTTATTTACTTTTCTTTCTATTTACTTTTCTTCTTCAGAAATATTTAGTATTCCGGTTGTTTTGAGATTTTTAATGGTTGATTGATGTTTATGTTTTAGCAGAAGATGAATTCTCTCTTTTGGACCTTGAATATATTTGACAAAGGTGCATTTCTCAGAAAGCCACAGGGACAGCACATTCAAGGATTCTGGAGTAGAGCATGTGGCCAGAAACAGCTATCTGGAAAATGGACATTTCTGGCTAAAATATCAGTGCTCTCGTGTGTTGTGGAGAGGGTCAAAATGCTATAAATGGCATGGTTTGATTTGATGCTGGAGCCAGCAGATTACCCATCCCCAAGAGTTGCAGTGTCCTTCCTGTTTGGAGGGTTCTTAAGAAATTTTTGCTAGATTTAGATGCATACTCTGCAGTCTGGGGGGAGGGGGTGTGTGTGGAAGAAAAAAACAGTTCTAAATATTTAGAATACTTTTGAAAATAGTAATGTCTAATCTCAATGAATAGCACAATAGCGATGTGTAAACAGAGGTTCACGTGTCAGTCAGTAGTCTTTACCCACCTCATGTATTGCCTTGGGACCCTTGGCGTGGATTGCAACCAAATTCTACTTGTTTTTCCAAACAGAAAATTGGTCCATTTCCCTGAGGAAAAGATTGTGTTTGCATTGTCATGTGTCTGTATACACAGGTGCGTGCATAGGTAGACTTGGTAACACTAATGCCATCTTCTGTGATTTCATGCTATATTAGTGAGGAGTGCGTCGTCGACAAGCTCTCCAGCATTTGTAAAAGGTCTGCATGGGGTAATAAAATCTTGTTGTTGGGAAAATTGATCTAATTTTGAGATTGAGAGGTGTGAGAATAAAAGATGCTTTACTGTAAATTGTAGGTAGATAACAACAGAAACTCAAATATTAGAAGAAACTGGGTATCGCACAAACCGCACACTTTCACATCACTAAAACAAGAGCTGTGCTCGCACAGAAACATGAACCTCTTTGCAAACCACAGAAAGTAAAAGGGAGCACTCCTGTTTCATTATTGATCTAATTGTTCTTTTCTTGATATGAGAATGGATATGAAATGCTCTTGAATATTCCAGCATGCACAAAAGAAAAAAAAAAGACCATAACTTTTGGAAACTTTTAAAGATGCAGCATGCTGATAAATAGCAAGGCCATTTAATTCTGAGGGTTACAACTACCTAATGCCACCTAATTGTTCTTCTAGAACTGAACATATTATAACTTTGAGAACTTGCCACTCACAGGTGATACTAAATGGAGAGAGCCTAGCCCATATTTTCATGTGACTAATCAGTTTTGGAAGATCAGTTGGTGCAATCTTTTAAGTAAGTTCTGTTTTAAGAAGAAGATCCTCTGAAGACTGGGTGTTTTGGACAACCTCTGTGTTGGGCTCCTCCAAATCTCCCTTCCAACCCAAATTGCTCTGCGGTTCTTTGTGGTCTTTGCCTTTATCTGTAATCTCTCTCATTTTGTTTACAACCCTATTTAAGGCCAAATTTCCCGAGTAACTTGTAAGTTCGGGCCTGCGGGACTTATGCAGAATGTGTGCGGTTGAAACCTTGCCGTATTCGCGTGTGAGAACAAACATGCATAGGAATGAGGTTCCTGGATCCATCCAGCGAAGGCTGGACGCGTTTCAAAGATTCGCGGGTCTAGCGGGGCGTGCTTTTCTGTGGGGGAACTGTGAAGGTGAGCGTCAGTCTCTGCTCACCTCCGTGTTTTACAACACTCTTCCATTTATGATCTCCACCAGCTTTGCTGCTCTGCCTGCTCCTGCCAGCAATCAATCGCACCTCCTACTCTTCTGCCGGGCTGAGCAGGCTCCGGAGCCAGGCGAGCTCTCCGTGCTGCTGCAGGCAATGCCAAATCCCTGCCCGAGCTCTTCCGAGGCTGCAGGCAGAGCTGAGGGACGGGGCTCCTTGCTTCTCCTTGGGTTTTGCTTCTGGCTTGCTCCGGTGACATTGGGCAGCTTCTCTACAACTGAATAAGTGCCTGTGTTACTGAATTTGGAACTCTCAGCTAGAGCTACGGTGGCTGTTTTCTTGTAGTGGATAGTTCATCCTAAATACCCAGGGGTGAGAGAGAAACAAGATGCAACCTTTAATAAAATGTTTTTGAAGCGGTTTAGTTCCTTTTAAGAACTAATTCTTGCTTCCTGAAGTCTCCAGCACTTCAAAATGGTCTAGAGAATTGTAGAAAAGGTCACTTCCAGCGGTAACTAATAATAAGAGGGGGAGAGGAAGAGCGACTTCTGTTGATAGCTTGTTCTTAAGACATCCGAATTACTTGTTTGATGAATCAGCGCTGAATTTTTGTCTGAATCCCCTGGCAATTCACTTTACCTGTAAATCGTGTTTGGGTCTTTGTAACTTTCCTTTCCTGTTCATTGATTTGTTGATTATTCTCCTTCCCCTAGGAAAACCAAATTAATTAGTTCTGTTTAAACCAAGGTGAGGATGAGTCTCCAACTGGCAAGAACACGACTGTGTGGTTGGAGAGAGGTCGCTTCTGCAGGGAAGTGGCTTGGTAGCAGTTGTCCGAATTGATGCATCACTGTACGTGTTCCTTTTCAGGGCATTTTCCCTTGAATTATCGTGCCGTCCCAGTGCACTGAAGATGAACTTGCACAAACCCATCCAAAAGTCAGCCTCTCAGAAACACTAGGAATTTACTGAGCCCGTAGGAGAGGAGGTTGGCTTTTGCTTTAGGCAGATCAGGCCAAACCCTGGTTTGTTTGCGTTTGTGCACCAAGTTTTGTTTTGTTTCTGGAATGGCAGCTATATACAGAATGCAATGTGGGAAATTACTAAGGAAGCTCCTTTCAGAAAAGCTTTATCAGACATTTGCCAAAAAATCCCCGTTCTTTTGAGTCAAGGTGAATCGTTGATGTGTTTGTGGGATTAAATAGCTGTTTCCGAGATGCAGGTAAATAGTCTGCAAGCTTCCAGATGCTGCCAGGAGGAGAAGTTAACATTTACCTCTGGAAATGTGCAGATGACTTGCTTAGGGCCTTTTCCCTGAGGGATTTCTGTACTTGTTTGTTGGTATTTCAGAGTCTCCTTTGACCAGTGCTATAACAACAGGCCATGACTATCTCCGGTGAGGTGATAGCTTGGACCATGGGCACAGGTGGGTGGAAAGAAAGAGAGAAGAGGCCAAGGAGAAAGGATGAAAATGGTGCTTCTGTCAGTGTTTCAGCAAAGCTGGTGATGCACAAGACCTGCTTTCTGAAACGGTGTTGAGTAGTAACGCTTTGCTTTCTTCTGGAGTGTTCCTAATTGTGGCTGAACATCACTGTGCCTGCTGCACAAGAGCTGGGGAAAGGAGAAGTGATTTACCCTAAACTCCATGTTAAGACAGCAGCTGGACCAGGGGCAGGAAATCCCGACCCCTCAGTCCTGTGGATGATAAGAGATTCATTTGTAATCCCCAGGCAGGTTCAGATATTTTAATCCTCTACATCACCACCGTTTTCTGTAACCTTTTGAACCACAAGCTGGAGAGTGCTGGCATACGTGATTTTGATCTACATCCTTTTTACAGCCTGTCACTTCTAAATACAACATTGTGTGTGCCTGGTGTTCAGGTACTCAGCCCAGAAAATACAATTTTTGAATCGCGTGGATTAAAATGAAACCAATTTCCACTTTCCAGGAGAGTGGTCCAGTTCCCACCAAAGGATCATGCCTTCCTAAACCCTCACATCGTTTCTGCTCGGTGATGTTCTTCCCTCTATCTTGAACGATGGCATGGTGCTGAGCTGAGTACCCATGCACAGGTAACCATGTTTCAATGGCAGATAAAGTTGTTCCTTTCTCTATGAGGATCCTTCCACTTTGGGATCCTCTAGGATGGAAAGTATAGTTATTTTTTTGTCTGAGCCAGTGTTTTCACCGTGCTTTACTTCCATTGCTCTTGTTAGATGTGTCGGTTCTCATTATATCTTCAGATAAGGCTCATGTGAAATGGGCTTCTGTTTTGTTTTCTCACCAGAGGAGTGATTCATATTCAAATTGAAATGTTGCATTGCTCTAAGCCAACCTTCTCCCTGTGTGTTAATGGGAGGGAAGGGAGATGCAGGCGTGGACTGAGTAGGATAATTTTTCTTCTACTGCACTTAGAAAATTTCCAAATGGCTTTTTAGGAAGGCACGGGGACTTAAGTGCCTGGCGTGGGAGAATCCTGCTCTTGCATGTTTTAAGAACACGAGATGAGCTTGAATCTCACTGCTTGTCTGTTCAGGCTGCAGAACCATATGCTACCAGCAATATTGTCCTGAAAAAAAGATAATTTATGATCCCTTTTAAATTTATTTCCCTGCCCCCCCCCCCATTTTTGGGTGGTGAATGGGGTCATCTTAATTAATGTAATCCTGTATTTTTCTCTTTATTCATAACACTAGTTTTTAAGAAAGTTGCTTGCACTTGTCTTGAGTCAGTGACTCTCTAAGCATTTTCTGCAGCACAGCCGAGACCATCAGCTCACAATCTCTGCTGCTGCCTGGTACTTTCCTCAAAGGAGCTGGTTGCCACCTGCAAAAGAGGACTCGAGATGCACAGTCCAGCACACGTTTCTGATCTTGTTAGAAATGGATGCTGGCTAGTCCAGTCCAAACTTGCTCAAGAAACTTTGGAGCATGTACTCTAAAATAGAGAGAGCAGTTGCTGAGGTTCCAGCTGGGGTTTGTATGTATTTCACAGCTGTGTTGCTCAGTCACCTGCAGCTCAAAGTGAATGTCGTTGTAGCTCTTGTGGAGCCTGTCCCAGAGGTGATAGTGTATTTGATGGAAATCTATAACATTTGGGTGAATAACCTCACCTTAATTAAAGTGACCTTAACTAACCGAGCCTACTCAAGAGGAGACTTGCCACGTTTTAATCTTTCAGCTCAGGCTGCTTGCTTCCTTGCTTCTTCCAAGCTGGACTTGGCTGTGTGAAATGATTCTTCACCACTTGCCCTTTGCATTCCCACAGACTCTGTGAAACTGGTTGAATATTCCTAAGGTGCCCTGAGGTTTTTAGGTAAATGTGGTACATTAGGAGACATTGACAGTTTAGTAGCACCTGAGAAGCCACAGAGCCTTGGAAGACCTGTTGACTTCAATGGAATATCCATGGCCATGTCCTTTGCATTGCTTTGACAGTTCAATTACACCAACAGGTTGAGGGCATTGTGAGGATCAAAAATGTTTTGCATTTTTTTGGTGCAAAATTATGTGAAAGTGTTTCCAAGGAGGAGGAAAGAAAAGAGACACAGAGAGGTCTTCATAGCTGATTGTAGGCTTGTTCACCACTGGAGAGCTGGTGAGACGAATGTGAGACCTTGGTTACACGTCACCTAAATACTTTCTGACTTCAGAGCGTTTGAGCTGGAATCACAATTAGCATGGGCTTGGCAGAAACTGGCACTGCTGCTGTTTGCACAGAAACTGTTTGCATAGTCCAGTTGTGCCATGGGGAAAGCTGGCGCTGGCGAGGAGCGCAAGTGTCTTGAGGTGGTGTCTGTGCAGTGACTGTTCCAGCTCCAACAGTGAGAGCATACCCGTCTGTCTCCTGTACCTGGTCTCTCTCACCCAAACATCATGGTCTTTAACCATTTATTTATCGTTGTGGCCACACATTTCTAAGGCAGCTGTTGGTGTCTGGGAGCTTTTAGTGGCATTGCTTGTGAGAACCTAGGCCTGTGCATGATCCGGGGAGATTGTTGTTGCTCTGCTCTTCGTAGCCCTCTTGGATGAGGCAGTTTCCACTACTGTGGTCAGGCTGATGCACAGTGCAGCCTGTTGTAAACTCAATCTGGGATCCCTTGCCCAATTAACATGATAACTTAACAAACTCTTAGATATCATTTAAGTAAATAATGAGGACCAGAGGGCACCTGCTGGTCCCCATAACATGCGTTGCTGCTCGGAGGTTGGGCAAGGTGTCTCCTGTCTGCTTGAGCCTGGGAGCTTGTGAGTGGGTGGCGTGGGAACTGGGGACAACTGAGGATTCGTACAGGGATGCAGAGTTGCTCCCTGGGGCAGAAAAATAAAGGTATGATTCTTGGCCCTAGAACGAAGCAAGCAAGACGCTGTGGACTTGTTGTAACCCGCGCAGTCTGGAAGTGTTTTCTTCTTGTCATGTGCTGCTGTCACATAAGTAATTTTATTGCCAAAGGGCAGGGAATGAACTAATGAAGTGGGAGAGAGGGCTTCTTATTGCAGCGCTATGTGTTGTGAGAATCAGTGTACCAAATGTACCATTCTTCAATTTCTGCTCTTGCAGTGTTTATCTGTATGATTGGGGGAGGCAAGAAGGGGTGGTGGTGCGGGAGGTACATCTGTCTCATCCAGGAGAAAGCGTGTGTTCAGATGAGAAGGCATTGTGCATACAATGCCTGAAATTAGCCCTTAAAATAGCACACTCGACATCTAAGTTATGTATTGAATATACCTTGATAAGAAACAGTCTGATTGAAGTATTGAGCTTATTGTAGTGGATCTGCTGTGACTCATCAGGAAATTGGAAGTCTGGAGACAAAACTCACCCCCCTTCAGCCTTTTTGGAAGAGACGGGAATTAGTCTTAGACGGGAAGTAATTAATTGTTCTGTGATTGTCAGAAATAGGTACCAAACAACAAGCTCAGACTGAAGTATTTATATCCTAAGCCCTGTCTTGTGAGCCCAGCTATCAGGAGTCTCCATCAGAGACGGTGAAAAATAAAGTTCTCTGGAATGAGCAGCACTTCCACCTACATGCGTTTGAGTGAGACAGGATGGAGGTGAGCTGGTAGGCTGCATGCTGTAATAAGCCATTTACTAGGATAATGGCTGCAGGCTACAAATGCCGTTTCTACTTAGTCTGTCTATTCAATGCAAACATTAAAAAAAAAAAAAAAAAGCAAAAAACCTTCTACCTCAGTAAAGTCTATAATACTTTTAATCCTGCTGTACTTCATGAATATTAACCCAGGCAATGGCACAACACCTCAAGGGAGGCAGATGGCATGTATGTGCAACCACCTCCATCTGTCTGAGAAACTGAGGCAGCGGGAAGGACTTCAATTGCAGCTTTGGGTTTTTAGACTGGGGCAACAGTCTAAACAGTTTAGATCTTGGGCAACAGGCTGGTGTGCCGGGGAGCCCGATGGAGCCATCCTTCAGCCCTTGGCGGGAGCGTGGGAATTCTGGCTTTCAGGGACTAATCCCTTCAATTCAGGGTTTCCTTGTGAGAGATTTGCTGCCTGCTCTTGCGGACAGCACTGCCCTGCACGCTGGAGTCACAGGGGGTGCATTGACATAGCTGGCAGAGGTGGGTTGTGAAGGGATGAATACGTGCAGGAGTATCTCTCTAATTTACTGAGGCTATCTATAGTCATCATGTATCTGACTGTGGGATATTGCTGGAAATACAGATGTTGGGAAAAGAAGCGAGAGAATCAAGATGATCAAATACCTGGTTTTAAAAAAAAAAAAAAAAAAAAAAAAAAAAAAAAAAAAAAGGCAAAACAACGCCCAAGGAAAAGGAGCTTGATGGTTTTGTGTTTGTCTGCAGTGAAGTCATGGCAACAGAAACAGAACACTCATTTAGCAAAATTAACTGTTTCTCTATCTTAAAAAAAAAAAAAAAAAAGATGCAAGGGAACATCCTTTTATCTCAACCAAATGAGTCCATTTGTGCCAAAGCAAAGGAGTCATCCTGGGGAATTTACTCCAGAGAGCACGTACTTTATTAGAACAGAATGTAATAGTTGTCCCAAAGCCATAACCGTAAGAGCCTGATGCCCTAGGCGAGCACTTTCAGTAACAGGAAAACCAAAGTTAGGTTCCTGCACCCGTATGATGTTGAAATACATGCTTTGGAACATGATTTCAAACCCTCAGTTGTTTGGGATTTCACCTCAGTTAAGCTCTGGATACAGCTTTCAGAAGGGCTGTAATCTCTTTGAAGTTCTTTATGGGTAACGCTTAGTTTCAGAATTATTTAGGCACCTAGGGATGAAATACTGATTCTGCTTTACTTTGGGTGTACTTAAATGCTTGTAAAAAAAACGGTTGCCTATAAGTCCCTTTGGCTGTAATTGAGGTATAGGCTTTTTCATGCCTGACTCCTTTTTAGCTCCTAATCTTAGTAGAATTTGAAATAATTCTCACCCAAACCCCAGAAATAGCACTTTGGTGCTACTTGTGTTTTGATGTTCGCTGGCCGTCTCCGTGCACAGGCTGCTCTGCAAAGCAGTACACAAGGACGAACCGCACGGTGACTGTATTGGTGGGCACAAAAGCTCATTTTACATCACCGAGAATCTCATCTTTGGAATTCAGAAATTGTTCATCTTGGTGATGAGCGGAGGCAAGCTCCAGGGGAAATATCACAAACTCAAATGTGTTGCTTGAGGCACCTGGAAAGCGGTGTTTCTCTTAAGCAGTGTTTTCCGACCAGATCGAATTTTACTTTGTGGCTCTCCTGGAGACAGTTTTAGGCGATGCCTTTTGATTTCCATGAAAGCGTCTCACAGCAGTGATACAGAGCTTTTATCTGTACAAAGGAGTGAAACAGTTTGGGGGAGATTTTTAAGGATGATTCGACTTTGATGTGGTTTCTGTCAAAAATGTTGAGGAAGCTTCAGAATAATTGGAAAGCTGACCATTCATTGACATCAATGCTCTTCAAGTGAACATGAGTTGTTTTCCGTTGCTTCTTGTGCCTGGATTAAACTCGTGCCTTTCTGCTGCAACTTAAACTTTGGTTTGATGAAAGAAAAGTTAGAACTGATCACGAGTGGAGGAGTTTTGATCAGTGAAAGAAAGCCACAATCATTTTACAGACAGGTAGATATCTTGGATGTTGTGGAGGTCTTCCATGTAAAAAAACCAAATGTTTGAGAGGTTTATTTTGGAAAGCATCTCTTTCAGGAGAGACCTCGTGTGAATTGTGGGGCTCTTCATGCTGCCGAATTGTTCTTGTCAAGCAGGGTGCAGAGGCTGTCTGGAGGTGCGTGGTGTTTCCCAGCTCAGCCTCAGGCTGGTGTATTTGGAGCAGTGGCTAGCTGGTTTTTTGCACTTGTTGCTCTTCTCCAAGGCTGGATTTAGCCCTTGCTTTATCTGTTAACAATACGGGAGCAGAAGGGCCGGGCTGCAGCATCTCCCACTGGAGCGATGCCCATGGGCTCGGGTACAGCTGCCCAGAAGCAGGAGAGCAAGTAGGTGATGCTGGAAGTGCCAATCCACGGTGGTTGCATCTGAGAGAATGTCTAGAGGATTTTAAGGAGTAACAACTCACATCCTGGGCTTTTTTTTTGTGGGGGAGAGATGAGATCCTCAAACAGGAACACCAGCAAATTAGGGAGCCCCAGCCCCGTGGGTTGTCCCAGCACACGCGGGGCGAATAAGCGCGGTGGAAAAGCCTGAGCGACCGCTGCCAAACGACTGGGAAGATGCAGCCCACGGTGTCTGTTGTGTCTGAGATCTCTGTAAAGTCTCTCGCATCCTTCCTCAAGTTTAGTTTTCCAGTGGAGGCTGTCGCACTAATGAGAATGTCTCCCATCTGCTCCTCACATGGCTTGGCACATTTAGTTAGAATATATATATTTTTATTATGGGGTTAGCCAGTGGTAACCATGACAATTAGACTTACCGTGCAGCATTTTTTTCCCTCCTTGAGTCAGTTTGAAATGCTGACAATTAAATAGATACAGTACACTTTAGAGATCCATCAGTCTCTTTGTTGTCTTGACAACCAGAGTATATTTAGAAATGTAACAAGTACATGGAGTTCGATTGCACTTTTGCTAAAACATAGTTTTGTAGCTTGAGAATTTAATCTGTTGTTTGTAGATCCAGGTGCTTATTCGAGCTACGCCAGACTTTCTCTTTGGTCTCTCTGGGAAGATCCTATGTAGCGGTGGGTGGAAAGATGGTCCTCCTCAGACGGAGAGCCTGTCGGAGAAGCCGTGCATGGCAGGGGCTGGCAGCCCCGGTGTGCACGGGTGCTGGCCGTCCTGTGCCCCAGCGTGCTCGTGGTTTGGCTGTTGATTTGCAGCACAGGAGGAACGTGTGTGATCATTGTCCTGGATCTGCTATTCCTGCAGTTCCAGCTCATCAGACGGTGCTGGGGAGCAGTAAGCAGCGTGTCCAGGCATCCTTTCCCCTCTCGCCTTACCAGAGAAGCTGCTCTCACGGTTCAGTAGCGCTTTGGCATGGGAGGACCGTTCATGGTGTGCAATGATGGCACATCGTGATGCTTTGCCTCCTGCAGCTGAGCCACCCGAGCTTTGGTTTCAACTGGGAGCTGCTCTCTGCCACTGAAGGAACAGTGGAAACTCTGTCTTCGTATCCCTTGTCTTTTGTCTTTGATGTGCTGGGGGTGTGTTTGTTTGATTTTAACAAAATACTATTACTAAAAATGTCTTCTTTCTTTTGGCCCTTTCCTGTTTATCTGGCCAAGTTGAGCTCATCCTCTCCTCATTGAGCTGGAGTAGCAGCACGTGGGCTGGATGTCTGGAACTATGGATTTTTAAAGCTGCATGCAGGGCTGGAAGAGCAGAGTGGAATATGATGGAGTGCACCTTGTGAGGCTGTAAATGTCTCTGTCTCTCACCACCCCTGTGCACGCTGATGTCCTGGTGGGTGCGCGTTGTGTGGCTGCGTTGTTCTCTGCCCTTTCTCTTTGAGCCGGCAGAGAGCCGTGGTCAGTGCGGGCCCCTCTGTGGGTGTCACAGCCGTACCTGTGAGCCTGGTGACATGCCAGCACGGAAGAGCAGCTGGGACATGTGGCCGCCATCCTGCCGCGATGGAGCAGCCGGGTGGCTGCGGGACATGGGCTTGCACCACGGTGCCCTTGTTACACCCTTAGCAGAGGACCTGGCAGCGTCTCCCCTTGCTTAACGCACTGGCTTGCAAAGCTATTTCTGAAGCAGGAGGCGCCCAAACACGAGGATTTCAGAGTATTTCCCTGCCTTGAGAGAGAAATGAGTGAAATTAAAAGCAGACAAAGGCAATGGCTCAAGTTTTCCCCACCACTCCTCTGTCTGGCTGACCCAGGTTTGTGATGCTGGTCAGGGCTGCCCCTTCTGAAGGTTCGCAGGTTGAGGAGGTGCTAAAAAGGGCTTCTTTCCAGCAAGGTGTTGGTGGCCCTACCTAATCAGCACCTGCAGCCTGGGGCAGGGCCTGGGATGCTTGCCAGTTTTCTGCGAAACTTTGGCCAAGACTCTTCCACCTCTCCCTGTCTGAGGCTTGGCTTTTAGTTGATGCCTGGCAGCATAATTTGGGCAAGATAACTGGAAAAAACAACCAAACAGACAAACCAAGACTCTTCTTCATCCCTAAAGCTGTAGCAATGCAACAGTCTGAAAAGGAGCTCGGATACAGTGGATTGCATGGCCCTGTGCCCAAGGGAACCAGTTAGTTCTTTTGGTGAGATGGCTTAAAGAAGACAACATGAATCCATGGTATGGATGAAGTGATGGTCAATAGTATCCACCCTTGGGCAGTGAGCTGTAAAACAGATCATAGCGTTGTTCTCCTGCCAGGGAGTATGGTCAGTGCAAGCTTGTCACTGAGAAGCTTTATTACTGGTGTGTGAGGAAGGTTTGAGGGAGAGGAGCCTGACCTGAGATCAGCTGATATGGCCAGTGATGACCAACAGAGTGCATCTGTATTTCCTGGGTTGTGCTCAGTCTTATCTGCCGACTAAACCTGAAATATAATTTAGTAAGGTTCAAAAGGAGGAGAAGATTTTTTTTTTCCTAGCATGATTTTTCTTCACTCATCCCCGTGTTTCTTTTTTATTCAGTATCTGTCAAATAACATGGGTGATGTTTTCAGTGTGTGAAAGAGCTCCGTTTCGTTTTTCTATTTTCTTTGCTCCCTCCATTTTACCAATTTCCTAATGAAAAGCCAAAAACATAGTTATATCTCCACTCCAGCTTTGTTTGTAAACTGTTAACATGCCTTTTTCAAGTGTTTAATAGCTGTTGGGTTTTATTCTTAAAATACAACCACCCAAACCCAAAGATGCTAATGAGTCTTCAAGAGTGCTTTAAACAAGTTGTCGAAATCAATCTGATGAAGATAATGGTCTTCTATTAGAAAATATTTAATTGGAGGTTGGATGAGTTGTAATGTAATGTTTGTGGGTCTATAGATCTGTAACCAGACAAAATCAGAATAACTCCTTCGATTTTACTGGAGCTCTGTTTATTACAACTGAGGCTTAGGCAGCACTTCAGATTCAAATTGCAACCTCTCTGAAGTTAAGTGGGGTTTTGGTTTAATTCCTGGAAGCAGTAATGTCAGCAAAGAAGTGAAGAGCTGGCACCCACATACCCCGAAGTCTGGAACTTTGGGTTGCTCTCTTTTCCCCACTGTAAAGATCGGATTCCCCTGATTTGGGCTAGTAAGTGAAATGCAGCTTCTCTTAAGCATCTCCCAAAGGCAGGCAGAGAGTGTGGAAGTGCATCCTGTGCAAGTTATATATATAAATAAACATACATATATATATACACACACATAATCTGCAGAGAATGCCAATAGTCATTTGTTCTCTCTGACTGCTCATGGTTGGGCTGTTGACACGGAGCTTGTGCTTTGCAGCTCCAAACCTTCCGAGGCTTTACTGCTGAATTATCAGGCTGTAACGCGGAGAGGGCTGGGATCTCCTTTCCCCCAACGTGTTTGTGTCCATGTGGCTCTTAGGAGATGTGGACCACCACTCATCAGCCCGCTGTGTGTGGCATACGTGATTCACCATGCATTCATTTCTGGTCACATAAGGGGCATTAGTTTAAAGCAGGCTTGAGACGTAGGTTAGTGTCAGCTATTTGAAGTCTTCAGTCTGAAAGCAACATCAAACAAGGAGCAGAAAATGTATCATGCTCAGAAAAATCTCTGGGATTTGTTTCCCCCTTCAAAAAATAATAATAATAAATTCCAAACTATTCACATATGCTGTCTCCTATGTGGTCAGGACACCTGTCTGCCTCTTTGCTGTTACTTGATATGGGCTTACAGTGCTTGCAAAAATGTTAACATGAATTTTTTGTCATGGCAAATATGAAAGGAATATCCAGTGTATGTGTGGGCAAGTCCTCAGCAGATTTCTCTGTGCTTTTAACACTTCAGTGTGGATAGGAGGCAAATGCTGTGGCTCTTCTCCCCTGTGCTCCCCTTCCTCCACCATGGACCAGGAGGGTGAAGCTGCTGCACTGCCAGACCCGGTTCTCCTGAGCAAAGACAGCAGCTCGTGATGGGGCTGATGGGTTTCAGCCTGGTTTCCTTAAAAAAAATTGTGTATGTGACAGGCTAGATATGTTTATCTTCCCTCTCTTTTCATGTTTTTCACCCTTTGGCTAATCTCAGCCATGTTTGTTAAGAGGTAATTAGGCTTTAGTTTGATAGTGATGAGGATGCAGTTATAATAGAAGGAGTTGGGGGTGCCTGGGGCAGGCGGGAGCATGGTGGGCTGGAAGAGCCAGGAGAGGAAGAGGTGGACTGGTCCTTTCACTAATTATCACTAGTATTTTTTTAAACTTGCTTATTTCTTCTCCAAGACTGAGATGAAAGGAAACAGAAAACACCAGAGTAGGCTCAGATATCAATAAGCTGGAAGTATGAAAGGCTGCTGGTTGAAAGCAGCCTGTGTAACTTAGAAAACCTGTGTTTTCTTTTTAGCCGAGTGTCTTTGGAAGCATCCAGAAGGCAACCAGGGCTGGAGCTGGAGGTAGGGTTTGGGTTGTCCCATCCTGCTGCTTGTTTTTTTCCACAACTGGTGTGTGTTTAATGCATCCCGTCTCAGCTTCGGTTCTTCTTAGTGCTCTCATGGCAAAGCCAACGCTGTGGGAGTGACTCACCAGCGGCCTGAGCGGTGGAGGAGGCTCGGGAAGAAGAGGCGCTTTAAGCACAAGAGGCAGAAGGGTGTCTGGTCAGGCTTTGAAAGAGACCTTGTTACCTGGCGCCCTTACGTCAGTGCCTTTCACCAGCTCTGCAGTGATTTAAAACAAGTAGCTTCTCTCGCAAATAAACCTTAGTTACTCTGACGCTTGCTAGGATCTGTCCTGCCAATGTGTGAAAAACCCTTATATGGGACAAAACAGACAGGCTGGCACATGAGTTGTATCAGAAGGGAAAAAAAGCTGTGGTCTGCCCTGTACAGGAGGGCAGCTGGCATTATGGGCCCTTTTGAGGCTGTTTTTTTGGCAACATGTCACAGCCAGCTTGATTTACTTTCTGCTTTTGTAGTGAGCAAAACATTTATCCTGACCTTTCTGCTTACACCCACAGAGGTCCCTTGGAAGAATTTGTCTGTACATCTGCCTGGGTGCTTGACGGGGCTGCCGTGCTTCCAGGTGAGGAGTGGATCAGGTCCTGGGGCTTCTGCCAACTGCTGAGCTTGGAGAGAGTACAAAGACCCTGGGACCATGTTTGGTCATTCAGCAAACAACTGGCATTTCTCTGAAGCCTGGTGTGCTGGAGGCCAGGCTCACCCAGGAGGCTCAAAGTGGTTTTACTGTTTCTTGGTCCAAGTCTGGAAGCAGCAAATGTGCAGGGCCTCCTGGGAATGGGAGTGTTGCATGGGAATGATTGCATGGTCCTGCATGGAGCTGCATTGGTCCCGTGGGCTGTATAATTCAACTTCTTTTTGAATGAGACTTCCTTGCTTGTGGACCTGAATTCTCTCCCTGTCCCTGGCGTGGCTCTCTGCAGACTGGCTGTGCTCCTAGATGATGATGGGGAGCTAACAGTATTATGAGCTTTAACCTAACCATGCCTCAGTGGACAAAACCAGAAAAGCATATGAGCCTATTAAAAATAACCTGCATAGAAACATATGTGAGGGGCAAGTTCACAGAGTGGTTTGGGTTGGAAGGGACCTTTAAAGGTCATCTGGTCCACCCCCCACGCTATGTTAGGGACACCTTCAACCAGATCAGGTTGCTCAAAGCCCCGTCCAACCTGATCTTGAACACTTCCAGGGATGGGGCATCCACAACCTCTCTGGGCAACCTGTTCCAGTGTCTCATCAGCCGCATCATAAAAAACGTCTTCCTTATATCCAATGTCAATTCATTCTTCAGAATTACCAGTTTCATTAAAGTCACTGCAGATACTTTGCTGTGACTTAAGGATCAGCCTGATAAACCACCCCAAACTTCTGTAGGAGTTCCTTGCCAGGTTATTGTAGGACATGAATTGTGCTTTGTGCCCATCCCATGAAATGATGATTAATTGCAGCTGGGCTGAACCTTCAGGTAAGACTGCAGAAAACAAGCAGTGTCAGGGCAGTGGGTCTGACCTCAAGCCTCTCGCAGTTGGACCATCCCAGGAGGCAGAGGAGGTACTAGAGGTGCTACAAGGTCATGGCAACTGTGAGGAGCAAGCAGTGAGTAGCCCTGTTTAGAAGCAGATAATGAATGAACAAGGATAGCTGTTAGCTGTGTTTATAACTGCTCAGTGCCATGAAGTTCTCCAGGAGGAGATGCACCTTAGGAGTCTGTGGTGGTGGCTCTGGATAGTCTTTGTTGTGGTGATGTTTCCCTGATCCTGGTGGCAGCACCAGAAGGCCACATGTGTGAGCCAGCGTTGGTCCAGAGCAACCCATTGCCATGTGGGGACAGTGTGCATTGGCTTTTGTTCTTCCACTACCCTGATGGTTTTGACTAGTGGAGTTACTTAGTTTGTGTTGATATTACCTGACTTGAGGACTGTAAGACACCTGTATGGCACGTTGAAATCGGGAGTGGTTCTTCACCCTGTTGTGTCACTGAATATAACTGCACTTTCCCTCTGCCCTTTCGATATGTGGTGCACATCCCTCCTTTCTTCCTTTACCCTCTTCTTTGGTTTATTTTTAAATTATGGCTAGCTGGAGATGAGATTTCAGCATCCTGTTTACTGCAAACAGTTGGGGACATTAATAAATGTTGAAAGACAAAGACAGACAAGGGATTAATAAGTAGAGGACAGGAGATTAATAGCAGGAGAATAGAATTTGGTTCAAGGCCTGGCTTCCCAGTTGCTGGGTTGTGGAAGATTAATGGCAGCTCTTCTGTTAGTCTCGCTCTTTCTGTGGCAGCTTTCCTGGTAAAGTCTAATAAACTGTCCCAGTGGGTTGCTGTAAATACGCAATCTAGGAAGAAGCCCATCCTTATAGGCGTTAAACTAAATGAGACAGCACTAGTTTTGCTTTCTGTTCAAAACTTAAGCAACAGCATCAGTATATTTGCGAATGGTGAAGTCAGATGTTCAGGTGCTTACAACTCTAAGGACAAAAACATATCATAAAATGTATCTTGCCAAGCAAGCTCTCTCTGACAAATTGTTTTTTACTCTGTGCAAGAGATTGATTTATCTTCTCTTGACTCTTTTTTCAACTTTATTTCTGTGGAAGATTGGGCTCTTGACCTATTGCATCTGGCCTCTCATTAGGCTTTGTATGAGATTAGATCACTCTTAGAAAATGCTAACTTTGCAAAGAGCATTTCTGGTTAAATTTGCTGGAGAGCTGTAGAACATGAGACTGCATCACAGAAGGTTTTTTATTCTGGTACAAGCTTGAATGCTGCTTTGGGTGTCCTATGTAGAAGGTCAGCCTTGAACTTCTACGCTAAGGCCAGAACTGCCAAGTCGAGCACTGCAGTAGTCCTTTGGCATCTGTCCTTGTGTATTGTTGTAGTCTTCACAAAGACGATACCAAGCTCTCCATGCACAGGCTTATAGCAATATCCAGGTATGTGCATGGCCATTTTGGGAAGGAAGCAGCTGTGTTCCCATAGTGTGCTGCAGACAGGGCTAACAGCAGAAATTCACGTAGCAATAGCTGGATTTCTTCTCTAGGGAAGAAAGGCCATGTGCTGCTTCAGTACCTCTGTAACAAAGCTCTTACCCTCTTGTCCACTCTTACATGCTCTGCCCATGGCTTTTCAGAAGTTAATTGATTTATCCATATTGTGATTCTCTCTTTAATTTTATTTGTGTGAAGAAGAACACACGCTAATCTTTCTCCAGAGAAATCTTTCACACTGCTCCTCTTTGAACGTTGGCCCCGGGTCTGCTGCATTTCTTAATGAGTCTCTAACGAAACGGCTATGGTTCCCACATGCTCCAGCCTTGACACACACATACTTGTACACCCACGTGCCTGCTCCCAGTTGAACCCAGCAGCCCGCTCGCTGCTTTGGGATTTGCATTAGCGAGGCAGCACCTCCCTGGAAAGCCCTGCACGTGGGAGGGGGTATTTATAGGTATAGGTAGTTTTGACGTTGAATGAGCTGCCCTGTGGATCGGAAGGGCTGTAACCTCTTTATCACACTGTCCCCTCCCTGGCTCGTTTAATGCGCTTCTCTGGGAGCCTGGGTTCCTGTGGGCTGTGTTACCCATGGGGAGGACCCGAGCTCGTGCCGAACGCAGAGCCTGACACCCAGCACTGAATTACTGCCTGGTATGCCACCGGCTGCCAGATCTTGGATAGCTTGTTTTTAATGAAGATTCCTCCTGTAATTCCTAGAATATCTTGCAGTGCAAAAAAAATGAGCTGTGTGTGTATTTTGCTGTGGGCTGAGTTTTTTTTTCCTGCTCTTCACAGTTCCCTCCATGAACAGAGAGGAAAGGGAGGGGGGAGCAGCTGACTGCTTTTTTGTTGTTGTTGTTTTTCTGCTTGACTTCTGTGAAATATGTGGCGATCAATCGCTCGCAACTAACAAAATGTTTTTGTTTCTCTTTGCAAAAGCATATGGGAGCTGCACGAAAAGCATATGGGCATTTTTAGGAAAACATATTGGTGAATGGACAAATTGTAGTGGTGCCAATATGTTTTGGATGTCTGGCTAGACCACTACTACTACCACACTTGCTGGCATGCAAACCCATCCACAAGATTCCCAGCATGCGAGTGCTGTGTAGCAGCTCCTAGGGAAACGTGGGCTGTGCTGGGTCACAGCCCTGTTCAAACAGCTTTGTTGATCCATCGTCGGTGCGTGTGACTGCCTCGCCATATCCTGGACCAGGCTTTGGGCTCACGTTTGTGACAGTTTATCCGTTGTCTCAGTAGGCTGAGTCCAGAGCTCCACTTGCAGCTGGCTGCAAGTAATGGTAGCTGTTTTTCTTTCTAAAGCCCTTGACTGCAGTCCTAATAACACCTGAGCATCTTGCAAACAGGCTAGGCAGCCTCTGGTTTGCCTCAGCTGCTCAGTCAGGTCTTTCTGTTTTAGTGGGAGCTGTTATTTTTAGTTTCTCTATCCTGTGGGCTGCTTTTAAGGAAATGCAGAACATTTGCATTATTGCTTGTGGACCCAGTCCTGTTTGCCTTGCTACTGGTGATTCAGGGAACGGACCTGCCACCTGGGAAGGGACTTGGTAGGGAGTGGTCATGGGGTTAATTGGTCTTGGTCGGTGAGCTGGTTCTGGTGGTTTGCAGCATCCCTACAGTTTGAGTTGCCCTGCTGTGGATCTTTGTGCAAAGAGAAGTCCTCGGCAGCTCCATCTGGGCAGCCCTTCCCACTCGCCCTGGCAATGATGCTGATGATGGGCACGGCCATCCTGGGTTGCACGGGTGGTAGCAGCTCTCTGCCCACACATGGCTTTCAGCAGGTGTTGGGGGACAGGCCGAGGTCTCCGTGCACAGGGAGAGACGGCTCCTGTCCGCAAGAGCTCATGGCCTAAATAGACAAAGCCACCCTGCTGAGAGGATGTGATGGTCTCTGAGCGTCGGGGAGATGGGCC
This sequence comes from Pampusana beccarii, assembly GCA_013399365.1. Classification (NCBI taxonomy): domain Eukaryota; kingdom Metazoa; phylum Chordata; class Aves; order Columbiformes; family Columbidae; genus Pampusana; species Pampusana beccarii. The sequence continues at coordinate 1,508,870 of VWYH01008008.1, read as the reverse complement.
AGAACTGGCCTCAGCAAGTGGTTTCATGAGCAGGTTCAGCCAGTCTGAGTCTGTCCTGTTGCTAGAAGAGGTGATCCTGCTGTCTGTGTGTCCCCGACCCTCCTTTGTGTCCATACAATCACTTCTATCCTGTACTGGTGCTAGTGGTGAGACAGAGGAGGGAGCAAAACGTGTGGCTAGAGACTTGGAATAAGGAAGATAGACACTTGGACCGTCATTTGTTGTTTATCTTGGTGATGAACCTGCACTCTTAGATATTCTGAGTGGTAATTCAGCACCTTTTAGTGTTCTTCCTCTTATGCCAACTTTGGGATGACTTGCTACTGAGTAATTTTACATTATTTAATGTAGCCACTTTCCTTATAGCTCTTTTGTTCTGCAAGACAATTCCCTGTTTTATTATGCAAACAGTACATTAAGATCCTTGTGGGCCAAAGTTCCCAGCAGTGCTCAAGATGATGGCAAAGAAGGTTATTTCAGAAATAATGATTCTCTTCTCTAGAAGCTTTCTTGGAATTCTCCTTTAACTGCTTTTGATATTCTACATGCTTTTGAAAAAAAAAAAAATCCAGCACTTCCTAAATGTTATAGAGCTCAAAAAATACACTGTATGCCTTGTCACAATATTTAATAGAGAGCGCTATTTACAGTAATGAATCAAAATGTCAATTTCTAAAATATGAACTGTCAGAGTGTTCCTACTTTGCAGAAAACTTTGATATGACAGTTTGTTAATCATATGACTATTACATCAAATGTGTTTCAGAGTACTTTTGCTCAACAAAGTCTTTTTTTTTTTATTCCTCCCTCTCTTCACTGTTAATTCTGGTAAGGTTGTTTGACTGAATGCACTTAAATTAGAAGTCAGAAGAATGCAGATGTGAATGCTTTTGTGTGTGGACAGACAGGATGTGTCAGTACCTGTGTTTGTGATGATGGTGGTCACCAAGTCTTAGGCACAGCCTGGTTAGGATCACCTTTACCTTGTGTCCCCAGTGTTTGCCCCCAGCTGGCTGCTTGCAGGGGCTCAGGATGGTGGAAACAAGCCCTGACTGACCAGTGTTGATGCCTCCAGAGATAACTCTGCATTTGGGGCAGCTGGGGTAAAACTGCCTTTTGAGTAATAAAAAGCTGGCTTATATAGTCATATTTCTAATCCTTACAGCTTTAGCTTGAAGGGACAAATGAAATAAAGATCTCGAGGCTGCCTGTGCATCCTCATGTGAGCTGAAGGGGTGGTTGTGCAGGGCAGGGTTGGTGTTGCTCCTGGAGGAGGCAGGAGGCTGAGGATGCCAAAGTCTTCTCCTCAGTGACTTTGGTTTCTCTGGACCCAAGTTGAGGAGCGAGTTTTGTAGCCTGGACTCCACTCTGTAAATTTAGTCTGGGGTGCTTCCCATTTTTTGTTCTTTCATTTGCTTATCTGCAAAATTGAATGAATTAATTGATACTAGTGAACACACAAGTCTCCTTAAATCAGATTACTGCTAACAACTGTGCTTCTTGATGATGATGAGGAAGACCTTATGTAGATAACTGTGCTTTCAAAAACAGCCTCTGGAAGGAGATGCATTTGGGATGCTAATATGAGGCCAGAGAGGAGTCTCAGGTGTAGCAGAGCTATGTACCCCTGCCCGTAACGTCTTTGTGCCACATTGCCTGGGGCTTCAGATGAATTGCCATTGCTTATTAAAACTTGCAGACTTATTCTCGTGTAGGTCTTACAAGTGCAATATTTCTGATCTGGAGTTGGCCCAGCACAGCTACGGGAATAGGAGGAGTCTAAAAAGGCGAAAGCTGTGTGTCAGCAGTCCAGAAAAGAGGAGCGTGGGCAATGCAAGACAGCAAATCTTAGAATCATAAAATCTTAGAAAGGTTTGGCTTAGAAGGGAAGCTTAAAGATCATTTAGTCCAATTCGCCTGCAGTGAGCAGGGACATTTTTCACTAGATCAGGCTGCTCAAAGCCCTGTCCTTCCTGACCTTGAATATTTCCAGAGATGGGGCATCTACCGCATCTTTGGGCAATTTGTTTGAGTGTCTCACCACCTTCATAATAAAAAAATGTCTTATTTAGGTCAAATCAGATAGTCTTCTCAATCGTGTGTGTTTCTTGGGGTCTGATTAACTTGGCCTTTCAGCGGGGCATATCTGTTAACTAATAACCTCAACTCTTTCACTGATGGTATTGAAGAGAAGACAAGAACTTGTTTTCAGGGATGTAATCACGTATTTAGGTGCACTTTTAAGCAGCACATTAGCCAGCTCTTGTTGCGTGGAAAGCACAAGTAAGGGTGCTGGATGTGTCTGAAGCTGGGTACACTGAGGCCTGTCGGGTCTCACCGGTGGGAGGAGGTTTGGGAGGGCAAAGGCGTTGCTGTAGCATCTCTCGCAATAATATCCTGCTGATAGAGGAGGCGAGGAAAAAATAGAGAGGAAAGTGGGTGGTGGGTGCAGCAGTGATGGTGCGAGGGGCTCTGTGGTGATGGTGGCTGACATGGACGACCGTGAAGCCTGAGAGAAGCCGTTTGCTGAAGCCAGTCCTGAAAGGCCTCTTACGCAAACATGCCTGCAAGTGACGCTGGCAGGGACAATGTGAAGGTGTTGCTTTTCAAACCGTGTCTTTGTCACTGCCATCGAGTGCTGCTGTTTGCTGCATTCCTTCGTCTCATGCAGGAAAACTGATTATTATTCAATTTTCATTTGAGACAAACTACATTGTTAGTGCGATGATTTTTCTTTTATTGCCATTACTGCAATGGAGTGAAAAGGAGCTCTAACAGATGTATGATTAGCAGGGCATGAAATTAAAAATGTTTGTGTACAAGGAAAAGGTTGTTTACTACCATATTCCTCATTTGAAAATTAAGTGATACTAAGATTGGCTGTGTGGTTCTGCAGCAGGCATGCAGCCCCCTTGCCTCCCTCTCCCCCAGCAGCGCTGGCTGAAAAGTGACAATATTTTAAATATTACTGTTATTAAAAAAAAAGTAATAGTGCAACAGAAAGGTCAGTACCTGCCTTTGGAGGCAGATTATCTAAAGAGTTTATTCTCCTGCTTGGTGCTGATGGTGTCAATTCAAGAAAATACTTTGACTGATGCTTAAGCCCCCGTTGATTGGGGCAAATGGAACATTTTCCATCAAAACTCTTTTGGGTCAAAAATAACATTCTCATCGAATAGTTGTGAGTGGGGGTGTGCACATAGGTGAAAAGTATTTGTGGTCGAAATATTGAAAAGTACATATTCGGAGTCGTTGCTGCGGGATACGCGGAGGGGCGCGGGTCGGTGTGCGGTGCCCAGACCTCTCCCCTCTGTGTGGGTCGGTCCTGTAGCCAAACCACATCTCCTGAGTCTGTGCAGCCTGGGAAGCCGTGATGCACCAGGGCAGTGGCACGTTCTGGGGTCTGTAGTCTGTATGGACACTTCAGAACCTGAAAGCCAGCCTTCCACACCTGAAAATGCTGTCAGCACTGGGGTGGTAGTTATGCACGGGAATGCTTTCGGGCTCTGGTAGAAAGCCATCAGCATTTAGATTTTTCTCTTAAAAGTGGTACGGTTTTTCATCCCCACATAGAAAATATTTTTTCCCTTTTTTTTTTTTTTTCCGTGGTAATGAAATTTTTAGTTTGAGAAAATGATCTCTTGTCTTATGAGTTCTACCTGTGATGCACAATTCTCAGGTACAGCTCCTCTTTCCTGATTTCCTTTAAGAATCTGGTAATGAATTTTGACAAAGCTAGGTGCCTTGAAAACATTTTATTTTTCTGTGTTAGGCTGTTAAGATAAGCCTGGCTCTGCCTAGGACTGAACATTTCCCGGGTACTTTGAGTTTCTCACCATCTCATTCCTTTCTTTTTGTCCTCTAAAAACTTTGCAGCCAAGTTCAAGGCTGACACAAGTTGAAGTCTGTAGGGCTACTCGTGTGTGAAAGTTTCACCTGGGTGAATGTTTGTAGGACCCAGACCTGAGACGTTGTTGTGATCAATTCTGCCTCCTGAGCCTGGATGGCATTGAGCAGAAAATAGGAAGAGGGCTAAAAGATTGTTCCTGCACTCTGGGAACAATTGAGACAGATAATTGCTTCCAGGATTTCTTCACTTTTCTGGGGAGGGCAAGCAGCCTGTGTAATTCTCTGCCGCAGGAAATACTGCCTGTATCTCTTACCCCAAGACAGTGAGCAAAGTTTATATAGCAACCTGAATACCAAAGGTACTGCAGAGCAGGGACTGTCCCTTACTTGTGATGGTGTGTGTGGTGGTTTTTTCCCCTGTATTTGTTTGGTTGTTGTGTTTTTTTTTTTTTTTAATGCAGTGCCTCCTACTATATATGTCATAGGATGTCATGGTGATGCAACTAACATGACAGATAATTCAGCATTGACTTAGATACTTGGTGTGTTCCTGGTACACAGTTGGGCTGATCTCCAAACTTTGGTGCCCTAAACAAGGAAGCAAGTTTGTATGCTGAGGTTGTAAATGTAGTTTTGCTTAGTGTGATGCACAGGTTATAAGCCTGAAGTTATGCAGAAGGTTAAAGCAATTCCAGTGAGATGATGGGTGTCTAGTAACTTCAGTCCTGTTCTTATTTTTTGATCATTGCTCCATAAATGTAAGCAAATTGTTATTTCTGCCCCTTTATTTGTTCATCTATAGGATGGGGCAGCACATGGGCCAGTTGCAGGGGTTTGTGTTAAGTTTCAAATAAGGCCTTTCAGCCAGTTGTTTTATTGCAACTTTTAGAGGAAATTATTTAAATTTTTTACTTGAGTGAGAATAGTTGTACCCAAATCACTACACGAGCATTATACCTGCCAGGCACCGAAATTTGATTCCTGAATTTCCATTAGCAGGTCATACTGGGCCAAAGGATCTTGAGCCGCTAGAAGAGAAAAGAATAAAACAGAATGAAGTTGGTGTTTGGTTATAGGCTCTGGGTGTCATTGTTCCTGGCTGTTCATCTGGCTAATGTTTGCTTTTGTGTTGTATTTGTCTGTGTCTGTGCTTCTCTGCACATGAGGAAAAGGAGGACAAATATCACTGGGGTGGATTAGCATTAAAAAATAGTTAACTGATCAAAGCCATAAAGCTTGTCCAAGTGAATTCTTCAGAGAAATAGCTTTGAATTTCCCAAGCAGCCGCAGGCCATAAAAATGAAGTGCTATCATTCAGAGATGCAAAAAATCCCCTTCTGTTGGAGTGTTGAACCTATTTGTTCCTTTTTAGGAGGGCATTCAAAATGTTTTCTTAATTTTCTTCTGAACAGCTCACTGCTATCCATCATGAGCCTTTGCCAGCTGAGATAGCTCCACTGCCCCCTCAGTTTTAACCCTTGATTAAAATCTCTGTACTTTGCATTTTGGATGCCTTTCAGCTCTGTGCGCTTTGCAGCGCGTTTTGTCTCTGAGCTCAAAAAGTGTTGTAAAGAAGACAGTAAATGTTGTCCCCGGTGTCGGGGTGGAGGTGGCAGGAAGGGAGGATGCAGATGGAGGATGATGTCTAGGAAGGTTTCCTGCATGGCCCAGAGGGATGGCCTTGTTCCATCATCCATGTTTGAGCATCCATGTTCTGTCTTGTCCTTGATCCTGTCCCAGCAGCAGCACCGACCCCACCAGGTCTTCAGAGCAGGTGGGGCAAAGTAGAAGGGAATTTCATTTTACTTGTGTGGAGGAAAGAAAAGCACGTTGACTGCTCGGAGAAAGTTATTGAAAGGCTCATGCTGAAGGTTAGGCAACCAGCCTCTGGGAATTGTGCACATAAATTTGCTTTATGCTTATGAAAGTCTTGTCTTTCACAGTGTTTTTGCTTTGTTGCTTCTTCCTAAGATGTACAAAAGAGTGAAGTGCTGTTGTATGGTCCATACGTAGCGTATTTGGATAGCACCGTTGTTAATAGGAATGAAAATTGCACCGCAGTGGCTCAGAACTTGCCAAGAAAAAGGAAAAAGAAAAAAAAAAAGGAATAAAAAAGTCTCAGAAGACTTGAGGTGCTTTGTAGCTGGAAGTGCCTGTTGCCCTGCAAGGAACTCAGCTGTCCTTTTCAGTTGCAGTCTTCCCTTATTTGAAAATATTTTACTGCCTGATACCTTCTAGCATTTTAATAGTGCTTAATTGTATGCCCACCCACCCCCTCAAAAAAAAAAAAAAAGAAAAAGTGTGTTTTTCTGCTCTTGTAAATGTTCAACTTCAGGGCCCCCAGGGAGGGATGTTAATGGCCATATCCTGGGTGTTTTTCAAGCAGATAATTCCACTTCTGCTTCCCTTCTGAAACTTGGAGTCTTGTTCTCCAGATAACCCAAGTTTTAATATAACCACATTTAAAGTGTGTGTGTGTATGTGTATATATATATATGTTTTTTTTTTTTTTTTTTGGTTTGTTTTGTTTTTTGTTTTTTTTTTCCTGGTGAATTAATGGAAGTCCTAAGTAGATTCTTCTAGAAACAGAGGTCATCTTTGTAACAGGAGGGCAAAGCTGTCCCTGAGGGGCAGGGCTGCAGCTTTTGGAAAGGGATTAGATCCATGCACAGGTGTGGGCATGACATTCATGTGTGCCACATATACACACCCTGAGCTTGGTTTCTGTGGTAAAGCAGAAATAATTTACCCACATAGCATGGCCATTTGCTAGGGTGAAGTCATCGGTGTTCAGTTGTTAAAGCAAAATAGAGGTGCGTCCATATACAGGATAGTGCAAAGTAAGTGTGAAGCTCGTCCTTGTCCTCACAGGTTGTACAGGCCAAATCCTGCCCTAGGATGGGAGCAGTGCTTAGCTATTGATAATATGGGCAGAAACTGAATCTGAAGCCCGGGGCCTTTCTGCACAGGGAGAGTATTGTGAAACAAAACCAGGGTGTGAATTTAAAGTGCAAATAGCTGTTCCGAGTGTACTTCTCATGTGGGCAGTCTCATTCTGCTCTGAGAGGCCCTTTGTGCGGTTCTGCTTCATTGATTGCCCAAGGCACTCGCAGTGCCGAAAGAAGAATGCCCACACAGGGAGCGAATAGCTTTTCCAGGCTGTTTCGCCATCCTGAGGGCTCCCAGGAGATGCACATGGTTTCGTTTCCCCGTGAATGTTGCAGGAGCTTTACCCTTCAGCTCTCTCTTCCACCAGAACTTTCATGTGGGAAGACAATGTTTGTGACGGGTGGTTGTTGGTGGTGTGTCTACTGGACCCTACTGGGAGCACTGTGCATCCCTCATTTGCCTGAAGTTATGGGGCTGGCCCCAGAGATCCTGGGGATCTTGGGCTTCTCTAGATGTTGTGTTGCCATTTGGCATTCTTCATCAGCACCGTTGCCTCTCACGGGATATCCTATATACTCAAGGGGGCTCCTCTGGGATCATGTCTGTGTTCATATGTTGGTCCTTTTCATATGAAATTGTTAAGCAAACTTATGCGCTGGGTATGATCGTTATCTGAATATTGTTGAACAGGAAAAAAAAAAAGCCCATCTGTTCTACAAAGAAGCAGTGTAAAGAGCAGGCTCTGTGACTAAATAAATTCACATCTGTTTAGCAGAACCATCAAATGGAGAGCAGAGGGGCCTAATGTGAATCACATGTTGAAACCACAAGTATGAGTGAGATGAGCTGCGAAAGAGAGAGCCTGGAAGTGTTGATCCATGTGAGCAACTGTTGGTTTCTCTCCTTATTCCTTCCCTCTACCCGTTTCCTGAGCAAATTATGTAGAATCAAAAAAAAACCCAGGGATGTGCACATGTATGTGCATACATACATGCATATATTTGTATTCCTTGCATGATTAAAAAACCTTTCTATATAATCTTGAGCCACTAGATCATAACTTCAATTAGAAGGGTGATGGATTGTAGAGGGGGCTACAGAGGAGGGAAGACAGAGCTGGCATGAAGAGAGCAGGTGAAGCTGTTCCCTGGTGGTGTTGCTTCGCAATAAATGGCCTCGAGGTAGCTTGCTTTAAAAAGGGACTTACCTTGGAGGTGGTTCCTCAGGATGATGTCTCCAGCCAACCTCATCTCAAGGAACCTGATGGGAGCTACCTAGAAACTTCAAAGGGTAGGTTATGCCTTCGTGTGCTCGAGCTAGTTTCAAACTAAGTGTCTGTGTACCGGTCCGAACACGTCGCATCTTTCCATGGATCAATTTAATTTGTTGCTGAGGTTTTCCCTTTAGTGTCTTAAGTCCTGCAAGAACAAAGAGCAGCTCAAGTTTCCGTATTGGTTGCATTTGCAGTTTATTTTTTTTTCTGTGCCAAGAACATATCAATACAATGTCAAAACATAGTGTTTTTATGACTTGAGGCAGCAGTTTCTGACTTAAAAACAAGAAGGCTTTGAGGATGTACATGCAACTCAGGTGCCTCAGTTACGTTATTTGGCTGGTGTCCATAGCCCCTTAGAGAGCCCATGCAGAGGAGCAAACGTCTTCTCTCCCACGGGATCTCATGACAGGAAACATGCAATAATTTCAGTCTCAAAGGCGGTTTCTTTTTGCTGTCTTGCTTTTTGTCCTAGATATTTTGCAGTAAATGAGGCCAAACTTGCTGGAACAAAGGGTGGTGGTAGATAGGCTGTTAGACCTGATTTGCAGAGATTCTGGTCTCCTGCAGCTCGGTCTGCTTGCTTTAGCTGGCAGAGAGCTGTGCTCCTACAGCTCACCTGGGATGTGAGCTCTGCAGGAGTGTGCTGCAGGTAATGAACCGCTTAAGGGGCTGCCAGGTTGAGGGTCCCTGTGGAATGGTTATGGCATTGCAACTGTGTTCCTTTGAAAGAGAAATATGTGCATTAGATGGCGAAGGCATGCTGAAATGCCTTGCAGACGCTCGCTGTGTGTAGGAACATGCTTTGCCTTAGACCTGTGAGATGGCAGTAGCAGCTATTGGAGGGTATTTGGTTAACTGAGCTTTGTGTGCATGGCCCAGCTTGCCCCAGTGTAGCTCAAAAGAAGAAAAGAAGTGTTTGCCAGCAGTGGGTAAAAGACAGCAGTGCATCGCTGTCTCCAGATATGTTAAAAGTTTGATTCTTCATTCCTTCCAAAAATTCCCTCTGCTCATGATTTGTTTCCTCTCTTCCCTCCCGATTCCTTCTTAGAAGGCGCAGTGAAGATAGATGAGCACTGTAATATTTTCCTGGAGATTGTTAGATTTAAGCCATTTCACATCTAGGGAACCAATGTGGCTAGACTAGTATGGAAACTATTTTGTCACAACAGAACTGATTTCCGAGAAGGGGAACAAATGATTAATTTGGGTGGTCAAAAATGGAAGATACCAATGTGATAGTGGTGGAGCAATTAGAGTTAACTTTTTAATATGGTGAGCTTGTTTAGCAAAATTGCAAGGCCCAGCCTGGCTGGGTTAACTTCATTGCTGGCACTGTGGTTTGCACCAGCTGAGGAATTACCTCCCAGAGCTTTGAGTATCACAGTTCTTGAATGAATGGACACTGAGCTAATAGGGAAGAGCAGCAGTTTCCTAGGCTGGTGCTCAGTGGTTTTATGAGTTTCAAAGAAGAATTGAAAATCAAATCTCACGTACTTGCCTTCAGTCAGAAGTTTTTATTCAGAGCAGAACTAATGCTGTATGATTAGTAAAAGAGAGCTTTATCTTGTTTTGCTCCAGTGTCATGGCATGCTTGCCTTTTCTCTTGATATTTCCATTCACCCGTTTTCCTGTGCTTCCAGAACACCCTTCTTTGAACAGCTGTGTTCTAAATGAGGGGCTGTATGTTGTCTTGATTGCAAATAGCATAGGGGTAGCTAACATCACCTTATGCCTTCCTCTCCTATTCACGTGGCCATGGACATACTGGAGCATCTGTGGCTCAGGCACCATCTCAAAATACACCTTTTATTCTGCTTTATACCTTGGCAAAAGGACCTGAGTCCAATGGAGAGGATGCAAAGGAGTGATCCAACAGCAGCCGGTGTTACAAAGGTGATGGATCCAAATGCTTCTGTCCAGATGGCAGAATGAAATGCCATGGACATACGTAATGGATTGGGAGATTCAGCTGGAGAGTTGGAAAAAAGCATTTCCATCAGGAAAATAGTGTGACATTTTTCAACAAGTCCCCAGGTAGCAGGGAATGCTCCATTTTGGACGTTTTAAAGGACAAAGGCACAGCAAGTGTTATCTGGTGTTTGTGTAAGTCCAGTCTCCCACTAAAAGCAGGACTTGGTAACCTACAGAGGTCTTCTTTCTTTCTTTCTTTCTTTCTTTCTTTCTTTCTTTCTTTCTTTCTTTCTTTCTTTCTTTCTTTCTTTCTTTCTGTACTGCATGCTTTCAGCTTCCTAAAGAAGGAGGCACTTAAATCTTTATTTTTGCTTTGTGTTGCAAAAGAGAGACAAGAATACATTGGGGTGCTCATGTCTTGATGATGTCAAATCACCTCTTGTTGTGAAAAGCAGAGAAATTGAGTTGTCTTTTTTTTTTTTTTCTGACTGTTTATATGAAGGGGTCTGTGTACTTCCTTTCCTACAGTTTTCCTGCACTCAAATATTGTGCTTCCATTAGCAATCTCTCCACAGCATCAGTTCCCAGCCATCTGGCAGCAATCGCTCTTCCATGTGTTAGGATATAGGATTTTCCATAGGAAAAAGGCTATTTCCCTTGATTATTTGCTAGGTGCCATGGTCTGAGCTGCCAAAAATGAGGCACAGGTTGGTGCAATGCTCAGGAAGGAGGAGAAATCATCCAGGGATTTGTCATACTTGAAGCTGTGACTTCCAGGACCGTGTGGGATCTGGGGGAGGAAAAATTAAGTGGATCAGGTGGTAGGAAAATAATCAAGGATTAAAGGTTTTGTTCCTGGGCACAGTTCCTGCCCATTAATTGATTTAATTTTTTGCTTTTTAGGCATCACAGTTTCAAAGTCTGGTTCATACTTCCAGTTCCTTGATGTGTCACAAGAATGTCACAGTGGTGTTGGCTCCACACTCGTGTGCTTCTTGAGTGGGGCCCGTGCTGTGCCCGTATTCTGGGCCACAGCTCCTTTTCCCTTCACAGAAATCCTCTGAACAGCTTGGGGTTCGGACTTCCAGCTGCAGATGTTTTCTTCCAGGGATGGAGGCAGCTGAACCTTCCTGCAACCACAGCTACTTAAAAGGAGGAGTGCGGGGAACCCATTGTGAATTTAAAACAAACAAACAAACACCTACATCCACACCAGCCTTGCTGGGTAGGACCTCGTGCTATACACTGTTTCTGTGTTCGCTCTATATCAGTTTCTCCCTTGCTACTGAGCTCAGATCCCTACTGTTTCTCCCTGGGCTAAGACATATACACACAGTGCTCCGCAAAGCTAATAGAATTATCGTTGTGTCAATATGCTGCCACAGTCCCATTTGGTCCCACCGAGGTCTTGCTGATATCTCACTGCTGAGCTGAGTGTTAGTTCTGCATGGTTCCTTCTTGTTTACAGCTGGCATCAGCATCCAAACAGCCTGGTCTTGCTCTAGCAGCTTTAACCTTGTCGTATCTTCTTGTCCTGGTTTCTTTTCTCTTATGTGGGACTGTGTTAATAGGCCTGGTTTTCCAGTATGTCTCTGTTGAGAAGTCCAGTCCCTTAACCATTTTATTTGACTGATAAGGTCTATGTTGCTTGGCAGTGCCATGCTGAAGTGGGAAGCCAAGTACTGAACTGTGCCATAGGCAACAGAATGAGTATGGGCACAGAAGGAATCAAGGCAGCTTTTTTTGGCAGAGGGATCTTGAAAATAAATTGTATGCAAGAAAATAGCATTTGTGTAAGGGAACTCATGGTCTGAGACTCTCAAAGTAATCTCTCTGCATCATTCTGCCTCTGTTCGTTTGTCTGTATTAATATATTTCCTCTGTTATTTTGTGCGTAAAGTTCTCAAGCATCATCACAAACTTTTCTTCGTGGTACAGCAAACTTTTGGGTCAAGTTATCAGGAAGAGAAGCTTTAAGATTCGGAAGAAATTTGTCTGGCTCAGAGCTCTCTCCTGGCTCAGCTCTAAGGTTCAACCACAAACTTTGCTGTATTTGAGTAAGCATTTTGGGCAGGCCACCAGGTCTACCTCCTCTATTGCCCTGAGGTTTGTTGTGACCACAAGTAGCTGAGGCCTTGGATTAGCATTTTATTTAATATGATTATGTTTGGAGTTGCTGAGGATTGTCTCATACCACAGAAATCAAGAATCAGCCTGCTCTCTGGTGAAATTGTAATGTGGTCATTAGAGTTGTATTAGATTAGATAGATCTATCTGTCTCCAGGGAGCCAGTACTATCTCTTTGTTTCAATGCACATGGACCGGTCAGGTTCAATTTATTGGGTTGTTAAAGCCTGGTTTGTCATCCAACACCAGGATGTGACATGGCTGTAAAAGGAAGATCTCGTTCATCAGCTTTTATGTGCATGTTTTGCAGCAGCAGTCAAATTCAAATGGCCTGCATCTAATCCCAAAACTACTAATGCAATAGTACTGGGAAAGAAAATGAATTTTATGTTTAGTTTGCCTTTCTGCCTTTTCCACTGTTGAAGCTGGTACAAGAGAAATGAGCAAAGAACGAAACTTAAGGAAGGGTAAATTTCTGGTCGGTACCAAAATTGTCCCAGCAGCAGGAGTCTGATGTAAGAATGAAAGTGATATTGGGTTGGTATCTGATGAACTATATTCATGGTGATGTTAACCTGCGGCAAGCTTCTTTGTAGCAGAGACTATTCTTTACTGTCTCCACTATGGACTTTCTGTCTTCCTGTTATGCCTGAGTAGTCCTGTAGAAATTGTGGTGACTTAGTACATCAAACAAGAATCACATACCGAACTAGTGTTGATCTGCTGATGGGGGGAAAAAAAAAAGTGTGGATGCAGCCTTGCTAGGAAAAAAAAAAAAAGTCATTTTTCAAGTATTGGTTATTTGGTTAAAAGAATGGGTACATGCTGTGTCCATTTGTGAACCGTTGTAACTAGAGAATGAAGAATATAATGTTGCATTGCCAGTAGATGATATTACTGGCATATCTTAACTGGGACACAGCTATATTGCTTTAAACACTTTTGAGCGCAGATAAAGCCAGAGCTGGAAGTGTAGGGTTTTAGAGTTACAGAATAATTGATTTTGGAAGGGATCTCTGGAGGTCATCTGGGCAAACACGTTGCTCAAAGCGTGGCGAACTTTGAATTTAAATCAGGTCTTCTAGAGGATCCCGTAGAAATTTGATTGAAGCTGTTAAAGCCAGAGTGAGATAATACTAGATTATATGCTTCGAGGAATAATTCGGCACAGGCAGTGCTCTAACTAGGTTTCTTTCTCCTTTAACTCCTGTGATTACATTAGTAATGTCCCACAGCAGGAAACTGGTGAATGCTTTCAGCCCTGTTTAGCTGAAGAAGTCACTTTGATTTTATTTTTTTTTTCCCCTATTTATTTATTTATTTTGACGGAATTGAGCTGAAGTTAGAAAACCCCACCTTATCCAGGCAATTGGAAGAAACTCTAGGTCTGGGGAGCAAGGAAGATTTAAACTTGCTCCAGCTGGCACTTGCTGTGAAAGACTGAAGCAAAGCATCAAGAAATGCCCAGAAACAGTGTAAAATGGGTGCAAAGAAACCTGATCTCAGGGAGAGATGTGCCACAAGGAGCTGGAGTCCACATGCATCAAGTTTGCGTATGGTCAAGAAGGCAGTAACTGAAGGGTGACAGCATGTCCAATTCTTCTTCATCATCGTATCTCCGACTTGCTTGGTGGCTCAGTTGACTGCTGTTAGCTCCCCACTGCTAACCAGTGATCAGGGTCACGTCAGCCCCATGTACATGATTCCCAACGCTCGGAGTTGTTCTTCCATCTTTACAGTTCTCCTGGTTGCTGATGTGTGACGTTTGAGGGACACAAAGGGACAGAGACAATTTGTTGCGGGGAGGGTCTGAAGGAAGAACTTCTTTGGACTAGTTAATATTACAGGAATTAAATCCAGTGAGGTGTTGTGCAGATCGGCAATGATAAAGGGATTTCAAAAGGAATAAAAATTCCCCAAATCACATAATTTCCCATATGATGTAAAATTGATGAGGATAAGTAGTGCCATATGGGAAAGATATCCCAGGAGAGCTTGGGTTGAGTTTCTAAGTACCTATGGCACTTCCTATGTTTGGTTAAAGACTTGTAATGAGACCAGAATTTTGACATTATATCATCTTTTAGAGGCTGCAAGAAGCAGAAAAGCTTCATAGCTAGAGATTACTGGCCATAAATGGAGAAATAAATTCATGTAACATTCAAAGGGGAACAGTCCAAGAGAAACAAGCAGCTTTTGGAGCTTATAAAGAGCAAATCTCTTCGGTCAGCCTCAGTTACTGCTTTTGACTAATTAGTGGAGTGGAGGCGATGAGGGCAAAGCAGAGAACTGCATTTAGCAGGGCATTTGGTTTTGTGCTTTGGGGAATTTCAGGCAAAAATTGAAGACAAATAAGCCTAGAATAGAAACACTGTCTTGTGGTTTGCATCTCTAACTGAAAGGGGTAATGTATGGCATGATTTTACATCATGAAGGATGTCCCCTTGGTTCAGTGCTAGAGCTGATCTTTGAAACTCAGTTGGAAGGTAAAGCAAAGTGAAAAGTTTTCTCTTTGAACTTGGGTTATCTGGGGAAGGGGGATGCCTTGGTCAAGTTCTTGAATACTATCAGAGAGAAGCTGTAATAGGGCTTCCAGCTGCATCTGCTGTTAGTAAACAAGGTCCTTGCTCCTTTTATCTGGTCAGTCCCTTGGCCTTAGGAGTGATGGCTAACTGTGCGTGGGTCATGCTAAGACAGAACATTATGGACCTACGTTAAGCCAGTGGATTTAGGAAGGAGTGGGGTGGAAGACAGAGCAGACTGTCTGGAAGCATAGAATGTTGTTGCTTGTTTTTTTTTGTTAAATGCTGTTGTTACTCGCTGTGAAGCATTAGCTTGATTAACTCAGGGATGAATTTTTCTGGCTTGGCAAAGTCCATCAACATCCAAAGAGTATTTGGTCCATGTTATAAATATGAAAATGAAATGAAGATATATTTGGGTAGAGTCTAATCACAGAAAAGCCAGCCTGTCTCAGAGATGAATGTACTAACAATTTCAAGAGTAGGCAAATTGGTACTCTACCCTTCCATTGCTTATCTGATGTGAGACTAAATTGACTTGGAACCCTCTTTGTTTTACCTTTGCTTCTCAAAGGTGAATGACATCCTGTAATTAAAAGCAAAAACAAGCACTTGTGCATACACACTTAAGAAATGAAAGAAAAAAAATGGAACAAAAAAACCTTGTCAGGCTTTTATTACTGCCTGATATTATAATTTATTGATATTCCTGGTCTGACATTTTTAGATAATGCGGTCTCATCTTGGGATTCGTGGATTCTAGTTCCTCTGCTGTGGTGTATTCTTTCATGGTTAGAATTTTCTGAACGTACGGCATTAAGATCATCCTAATGACAGAGCCAGAACACACTGTTTTCCTTATTTATGCAGCATGATTTCACTCTTAGCTCTTAATGTTATTTATCATGGTTAGTCCGGCCTTATCCTCTGCCTCCAAAAGTAGGTGATGACTAATGCTTGCAAGGAAGGAACTATAACGGAACCTTGGGCAGCCACAGCCGATTTCAGTCTGGTTTTTGTCTTTGATATTATTCATTGCTTTACCTCTTCCATTTTAAGTTGCCATTCTTGGAAAAATTGTCTTATGCTGGCATCCACCATCTCATAGAAGGTTGTTGAAACATTGAAGAGAGTTCAGAATAAATATATATTAATGGATCGAAAGAGATCTGCTCTTTACAGTGAGTTTAATTGATACTTAATTTAAATATTTTTATTTGATTCAACCGGTCACCTGGGTGTGTTCTGAAAGGATGTGCATAAGGAACGGAGGCAGGTCTGTAATGCAGATGACAAAAGCGTAACAAAATCCAGTGGTTGAAAGCGGAGCTAGATAAATTTAAAGCCAGACATAAAGGAGAAGCTGTAATTATGGTGCTTAATTGCTTGCCCAAACAATTTACCTAATGCTATGGTGGATTCTCCAGTCTCGCGTTCTTTCAGTTGAGGCTACATGTACTTTATGACAAATATTCTTTAGCTCAAAAAAAGCTTTGTGGAGAAATAATTGGGTAGAGTTCAGTGTCCTGCACGGTGCAGAAGGGATGGTCAGCAGGGCTTTCGAAGCAGTGACATATGGAGGAGTTAGGAGGTTTTTGTCTGGGGTGGGGCAGTGAATTTGGGAAAGAGGCATTGCCAGGGTGGTCAGTGAGTAAGGAGTCACAGGAAGAGCGTGTGGCAGCCGCATCGGGAATGCAGCTGTTGAGTTACGGCTGACCGAGGAGGACGGCTGTGCCAGGGTGGCTGGCAGACATGCAGGAGGCTTCAGCCAAGGCAGAGGGACATGTGGCACTGATGGGGACAGCAAGAGGTTGCTGACCCTGTGGGATGGTTCCCAGGGGCACAGGGCCTGATGACAAAGGTCATTCTAGCCTGGCTGTGTTAGATGGCGGGTGGCTAGGTTTGTTTAGGTTTGCTAGTAAGGGGCTTGTTGAAGGCAAACAGTGCCTGATGAATGATTTGCATGGAGCAGAAGTGTGGAACTCACTGTAGATTTAACCTGCAGTTTAACCTTTCAGTGAGAGCTCTGTGGTCCAGCTGGTGACTTGAGCAGCAGGTGGATCAGGCCCTTCATGCATTACTTTTGGCATACAAGGAGCAGCAATAGCTGGCTTGGCCAGCAAAAGGCTGGTTAGATTCAGTGTACTTCACTGGGGGGGTTGTTTTTGGAGAACCAGAGTGGGTTTGATGTTTGGTTTTTGGGTTTGTTTTTGTTTTTTTTCACTCCATCCTCTGTTACTACTGCATGAGAAGCTTGCTGTGTTCACACTTAGACACATGTAATGTAGCTGTTGTAGTAGCTCCAAGATATAGATGGCCAAGGTGAGCCAATCTACTTCACCACATTGTCCCCTGCCAGTGTCCATGCTTCCAGGATCTTCTGTTCTGGTCCTGCTTCATGGGTTCCCCCCACCCATCCGTCTTGATGCTCCCTTCGTTGTTTTCACTGTTCTTGTTTCTCTCAAGCCTGCAATATCCAATACAGCTTGTTCTTTCTATGCTCTGAGATTCTTGGTGACTTTAGACTTGTTGCAGCCACTGACTTCTGCAATGCCCCACATCCTACATCTCGCTAAAAACTTCTGAAAATAATACTGCTTTTTTGTTGAACTGGCAGAAATCTCTTTTTTTTTTGGAAGGAAACACCTCTGGGACAAAAGCAAAGCATGTGTTTGCTGACTAACCTGGAAAGCACTGGCCTTACCTATTGGAGGTTCTCATCTAAATGCAGGAACCGCAGCAACAGAGAGGTGATGGCGTGTGTGAGTTTAGAGTAAGAAGACTGGCTATAAGCCCTAGTTTCCCTGTACTACTGCTTGTCCACATCACAAAATATTCATCTGTTTTGCTCCAAAGAAGCCTCTGATTGGAAACCAGGCAATATTGCAGGGCATGGTGAAAGAGCACTGGTGGCTTTTTTCTGAATTAGCCAGAGGGCTTCACTGTGGAGAAGCCTGCAGAGAGAGGTAGGGGGCTGTACCCATCTGTAGCCACTGTCCCTTATAGTTTGCCTTGCTCTTGGCCTTTTACCAGATGAAAAATGGGGAGAAATTAACAACAAACTCATGAGTTTAGCTTCAGCTGTTAAAAAGAGATTAACTGATTTTCTTTTTTTTTTTATGATCTTGCAAAGTAGTTAGGCTAAATTTAATTGAGACTAGGGAGCTGGGGCTGGAACAGATGAGGAAAAGGGAACTTGCTGAAAACATTGTCAAGGCACAGATAGCAAAACCGAATGACAGCAAATGCATAACAGAAAATGAGAGGGGGAGAAAGAGGAAGAGAAAAGGCTAATGGGGAAACAATTAGAAAATACCACCACTGCCAAAACAAATGCATTAGAGGATAGCTGAGGTGGAGCTGTGTGCCAGCCTGGAGTCAGCAACCAAGTGTCCCAAACTGCCTATAAGAGCACTGTGCTTTTTAAGCTTATTCTTTGAGATTCGCATTTTCTTCAGCCATTTCCAGCATGGTGAATCCTGGCTACTGAAGCAGATATTCTTGGTTTGTGTATCGCTCAGCCCATTGCTGCCATGAACCTGGCAGACCGTGAGAGCTCAGTGGAACCGAGATGTGTTGCCTGGGATGTGATTAAGGAGCAATGAGGGTGATGCGAGAACACGAATGAAAATCTAATCTCTGCTGGGTTGTTCTTTTCTGCTTTGAATCAGTATGTCCAGGGTCCGAGGGTGCTTCATACATAGGGATGATCTTCCATCTGAAATATCAAGCCAGGGGCTGAAAAACTGTCACAGTAGAACTCCAGAATGCTTTTAGGAATGGGTAAGGTGCAGTCATCTTTGGATGCAGAGTTGTCCTGTTTAGCTCTCAAGGCTGAGTGCCTTCACTGCTTTCTGTCCCTAAAAACTTGATAATTGTCTGAGTTTTATTGCCTCATTTCACATTTGTGAAGGGTGTGCGGGGAGGAGGCAGCAGTGTAGGTGAGTCTTACCGTGCCCGAGTGGCAGACGTTTTCTAGGTCCGTCAGGGCTGGCGGTGGTAACGGGAAGTCCCAGGCAGTGGGAGCGCGGTTCGCGTGTCCTCTGCCCCCACCCGTCGCGGCTCGTTTCCTCTCTGGCCCTGTGGGGAAGACCTGCCTTTCACTTCTTGCTTTCAGAATGATGCTCAGCACTATTAGCATAAGGTTGGGCAGCAGGCATATATGCTTGTCCACCTCTAGGGCGCTCCTGCCATGCTCCCATCTGCTTCATTTCTGGCCAGTTCCTCCATGCTGGCCCCGGTGGCTTCCACTGACTGGTATCAGATGTATAGCACAACAGGCTCATCCTCCAGTGGTAGGGATCGTGAGAACACTGCGTGCACACCGAGCAGTCGGACTGCATGGTGAGGAAGAGCCACGAGTGTTGGGGCTGATGTTTGGCACTTGCCAGTTCCCCTCCTGCACGAGAAGCGATGGAGGTGGAAGATGACCACAAATTTTCTGTCTCTTCCTGTTGGGTCACACATTGGGACGTCAGGTAGAAAGGACTCCTCAAGCAGGAAACCTGTTACCTGGGGTAAAGGTACTACGTTAGAGTAAGCATGCACATATATACCTTTATATATACGTATATATCTTTTATATATATATATATATATCCTTATATATATAAATATATATATACACACACACACACATCAGTGCTATCAGTCACTGCTGTTAGCTGGAGGTGCTACCCCCACACTACCATGTGGAAACCTTGCTCCTTTCCCCTGGACTGACTCAGCATTGCTAACAGCAAGTTGTTAGGACAAGGTTATCCATGCAGGAACCCCCAGGACTGCTGTCTCTAGTTTATACCCGAGAGTCTTCATTTGCTTTTTTTGATAAAGGACTCAACTGAATTTGCTCCACCATGAAGCTTTGTAGGATGCAGATGCTTTGCCAGCCAGAATGAGTTGGCAAAATAGCTCTGCTTGTAAGTCCCAACAGCTTAGTCTTGATGTTTCTAGTGATGTGTGAGCCCAAATTAGGAGAAAGGGGAAATGAAGTGTGATTTCTGCTTTGTTTTCTGTAGTTAGACTTAACTATGCTGTCAGATATGCTTTCTTCCTGCCTAAATGCTCCATGTAGTTCTGGGGGTTGGTTGAAGAGCTCATTGTTGTTTGCTTCTCTGAGAAGCACATGTGCATAGAAGTCTTAGCTTTGAGGCACCAAGAAGATGCCCAGGTAGGCGAGGAGTGAACCAGTGGCTGCGTACCTGCATGATATCAATGAGCTGTATGTGGCTGCACGTAGCTTTGGAAATATATCCTGGGGAGCTGTTCAAATAGACGGCTGCATGCGTGACCGCAGAGCTGTGTCAGAATAGATAGAGTGCTCTGTAGCACTGTGGACTTACGATTTCAGTCCAAGGGGGTCTGCACCTGCCAGAGGCCACATTTGCCCTTTTTCCTTTGCACCCTGAGCTCAGAGGGCTGTTCACAGCAGCCAATACAGCCCTTTGCTGCCACACTCAGCAGAGCTACAAGTCTCTTGCATCTGAGCCCCAGCAGAATGCACTTGCTGGTGCAGGTGGACGCCACCTCTTTACAAATCCACCAGCCCCTCCACTTTGTCCTGCTTTTCCCAGATGGAAGTGCTTTTCTGCAACGACGGTCTGCTCACGTCTCCCTTGGCTTGGTGTGATCTCTGAACACTGATCCTTTTCCACAATCAAACCAAATCTTTCCAGATCAGGCCACAACTGGTTTCAGTGGCCTCGAGGAGTCCTGACACCGAAGCAGAGTGTGAGCAGAAGCAAAAGGATGCTCAAGAGCTCCAAAATTAGCATTGGCTTTTGCCTTTGTAGGGTCTTCATTTCTTCATCACATGTCACATCCAGCTCTGTAGGACCATCGGATGGTACTGCAGGACCATCACTGCTACCCAGTGAGTGTAGTTTATGTGCAGTGAAAAGCACTCGTTCATTGCATTGAACAATTTTATTTTTTTTTTAATGGGCAACATTTTCAGCAGCATCTGAGTCCAGTTCTCAAAAATGATGTAGGCTTTTAAGAGGCCAAAGCCAAGATTTTAATAAATAAGTAATGATTTGGGCTGCCTCTGTTTTCTGTTACACAAGTGGAGATGTCTAAAAGGAGCCTGGTTGTCAGCAGTGTGGGATTCTGGCATTTTTTCAAAATTGATATGCTTTTAAAATATCTTAACCTGGGCATTCAGAAATGGAGGCATCAAGAATGATTAGTTGCTTTTGAAGTCCTTTTTCTTAAAAGTTTGAGTGAAAGTCGCTGGGACATGGAATCCTAAACGATGTGAAAAAGTGCTAAAGGTGTATTTTGGAAGCGTGTCTGCCTGTGTGTGACTACACTTGTCCCCAGAGCACCTGCACCGTTGTACGTTAAAGTACTCACAAATGCCTAAGAGGGAAAGGCAAATATATCACTACTATGCTGAATGGATGGTGGGAGTGATGGACCTCTCTGGGGTATCAGCCGGCCTCTGCTTTGGTTTGAAGCGGAAAATAGCAACGAGTTTTGCAGGCACCGTCAATGAGCTGATCTGTAATTGTGACTTGCTGAGGAAAGAAAGACAAGTTTGTATCGTAAGTCCTCTACATTAGGACCAGTATGTTTAAAGATAAGCATGCACAAGTTAAACGTGTTAAAGGGTTTTGTGGGTTTGATTTTATAAACCAGCAAAGCGTCAACTTTACAACTGTTATATCCCCAGCCTAAACTCCTCATGTATATGTGATTCTCTTTGCCTCTTAGATCTGAACCATGTCCCACCCGTCCTGGCTGCCACCCAAGAGTACCAACGAGCCTGTTGGTCACGTTACTGCAAGGATGGAGACCACACACACCTTTGGGACTCCCAGCATCTCCGTGTCCACCCAGCAGACACCAAAGAAGTTTGCACCTGTTGTTGCCCCCAAGCCAAAGTACAACCCATACAAGCAACCAGGAGGTGATGGTAAGTATATGTTTAGGAAGGAACCACAATGGTCTAATTCAGAGGAACTGACTGCTAACACAGGCTGTTCTTGACTTGCTCTTTGAGTTTGTGGCATCCTCCCTGTTTCAGGTCATTCAAATCAAGAAGATTGTGAAGGTGTCTCTTACCCTTGCTCTGGGTAGCCACCCTCCTGAGAGGTGCAGGGCTGGGGGAGTATATGGGGACAGATCTTACTTGTTTTTAATTGGAAGCAGATGTCGTCTGTCCAAAACTGATACTTTCTGAGGGGATTTGCTTATTTGCTCTCTGCTGGTATGTGTTGATCCAAGGAGCTGGAGCTTGAACAACCTTTTTCAGTATTGGTTCTTTCATCCCAGCACAATGGGAATCCTTTACAAATGTGGGACTGAGCTGTGGGACTGTGGGTATAGTTGGGATGATAGAGCATCAGTTTGTCAGAACAGGTCTGGAAGTGCTTCCTCTCCAGCCTGATTATTTGATTCAGTTTTACTTTTGTTTTTTCCCTCTGCTACAGAACACTCTTGAATGTGAAATAATTTAATGGTATAATCCTGAGGATATTTACATGACCATTGTAGTAGCCTCTGGTGCTGTTCGGTCGGTAAAACAAACTCTACCGATCGCTGTCTGTCGGCCTTTCTCTGCCTCCTGCTATAAAAGTCCTCCTGTCTTGATGTAGCTGAGTGGTGAGCGTGGGAGTTGGGGTCCTGGCTTGTGGACCCATAGAGGGGGGGAGATCCCAGCAGCAGGAGGAAGCGGCCGGGAGCAGCTCTGGGGTTTACAACTGGAAACCTGTGTGTTGGAGCACCCGGGATGCCCCTAGCTGACAGTGGAGAGCGTGTGATGGAACCTTACTGCAGCAGAAACAAGGTGGAAGGCAATGGTTTTAGGAGAGAGAGGTACCTGTCTTGGCGGAATAGTGACTTTTCTATTCCCAGTGATTTACTGTGCTTACAAATAGGTGGAAAACTCTTCACCTCTCTCCTCCTCATCCTTCCCCCCAAAAAAAGCTCAACTGTATTCAAGCAAATTGCCCGACCAGCTTTTGCTTTTTGGTTTTGGATGCTCTACTTTGTTCCGTCAACACTTATCCCTCTTTTGTGTTGAGTGCAATAAGATAAATGTCATCCATATCTTTTCTTTTCCTTTTTCTACTCCATCTTTTGAAAGCTTATACATTTTCAGAAAGGCTACAGAATAATGGAAAGGAGAAAGAAAACCAAAGCAGCATATTAAATCTTGCACTTGAGCGATTTTCTAAAGTTAAGGACATTTTATAGGAAAGTTGGAAAAGTCTGATGAGTGTTTCGTTTTTTTCCCTCTGCCGCTCTAACTTCAGAGAATTCAGAACGAAAAAAGAAAATGTGTTGGAGGGGAAAAGCGGAGTTATATGCACCTGTTCTGTTGCCTTCAGTAACAAAACATTAGCGAGTAAGAGGAAGAGAAAGACATTTGGAATTAAAAAAGTACAAGAAAAATCTATTTCTGAAGTGCAATGAAAATGTCAACTTCAAGTCAAGTGGAAATTCTTATTTTTTCTAATTCTCTTAAAATTTAAAATAATAATGGAAAATTACACTTTTCCTAGGAAAACTATTATTGATCAGCTGCTGTTTTTTTTAATGAAAAATGTCAGTATGCCTTAATTGTTGATGCTTTAGTGACTGTAGATCTGATTATATGTGACTCAGGAACGTGATCACCTTCTAAAAAATTCTTTGTATCTTGGCATTTGGGGAAGGAGGCTTTCCCTATGAGCAGAGCAGATGCTGCAGGCTGAGAAAGGGAGACGAGGCACCCAAACATTTCTCAGACAACACTGACCACCAAGTCCCACAAGCAACGGAGCATCACCAGGTCTGTTAGAAACCAGGAGACATCAGGAGCTTCCAGGAGGCCTTTTTGCGTGCCAGCCCCTTGCCTTGTCTGATGCTGGGCTTTTGGAGATCCCATCATCATCCGACAGGTCTGGAAGAGCTGAGGGTTGGCCGAGATCTGGTCAGGGACCGGCTTAGTGATGTGACAGCGTGCCTGCAGCTTAAGCTAATCCACTTTCAGAAGGTGACACGCTGCTGGTTGGTGTCAGCAGCCGGTGCAAAGCCATTAGCCCAGCTGTATATAACCCTGAGAACTTGAGACTTCTGCGATCCGTCAGGCGAGGGGGAGTGGTGAGAAAATATTTAGCCCAACATGCTTCATTCGCTTTCTGTGGCTCCCTTCTCTCCTTCAGGCCCCCTAATTGTTTCTTCAATGACCTGCGTTGTTGTTACAGCAATAATTCAGCCTGTGAGACAGCTCTATGCCCCACTGGTTCCCGGTATGAAGGAGAAATGTGAGTTGTTTTGCCTCACTTTGTTCTCTGTTAATCCCAGGTCTTTCCCATCTTGCTTAGCTGTGTGAGTCTGTAGGTAGAGGAGCTGCAGCATCCTACATACCCTAGCGTGTTTTCATCCATGATGTCCCTCCAGCGCTGCTTCGCTGGAGACACACAGGTTTTCTGCCAAGCACATGGGTGGCATGCAGTGCAGCATCCTTATGCCAGAGGTGAATGCAAGCAGCGGTGCTGCTCCGGGGAAGGGCTGTCCCAGAGCTGCTGTGGGGCAGAGTGTGGCTGTGCCCATCACATTCTGGCACAACCGTGTCGCTGGAGTCGGTTCCCTGGTACTAGGAATCTCTCTGGGAGACCAGACAATTCTGTTCCTGGTCACTTCTTCAGCATGTTGCTTTTAACATTCGGGAAAATGCGTCTGGCTTCATGCTTCTTTATTATTTTCTAGGCATGTAGCTCACACATAGTGGGTCTGCCTGGCTGATAGCGTTTGTGGTTTTATTTCTTGAAGGTGTTGAAAGTGCAGGGGAAAGATACTGGAGTGACAGGCTGTGGAGCAGACACCGTGTGCATGGGGGGGAAACAGCTGTACCCCCGTCTCCCTCCCACCTCCCACAAAGGTATTTCCTTGGTCTCACTTTTACTTTGATTTTCTTTTTTTTTTCCCCCTGACACCTGCACAAAAATCAACCAGATTAAAAGCTACTCAATGGAACTTCAACACAAGTTAGAAATAGTTAAATGACTGCAAAAAAAAAAAAAAGTAGAATTGCAGCATCCAGTGGGTTATAAACCAGCAGCATTTTAATGTGGCTGGAAGCACTCAAGGCGTGTGTGATTTAGACCAGCTAAGTGAGCAATTCCCGCACTGCCAGCTGCCCTCCTCACTATGTGCCACACTGACTCGCTGTGACTCGTTTCAAATGATATTTGTCAACTCACCGAAGCAGAGACCTTGTCTTGCTGTCACAGGAATCCCTTTGGGGGCCCCTGGGTATGACTGCAGTAGTAGTAATGATAATAATAATCAATAAGGCCACAGCTCTGATTAACGTCCTACACGAGCCTCTGCCGTGCAGCTGGCTGGTGAGGTGAGCACAGCTGTGTTTTTATAGGCCCTACAAACACCAGACCAGACTTCCACGTGCTGGGTTTCTGGAGGATTTAGTGATGGCGTTCCCTGCTGCGATAGTTCGCGGGGGATTAACCTTGCCTGATCCTGGGAGGCGAGAGCACCACAGTCCCTGGGATGTGCAGATGCCTGATGTCTTACACCGCTCTGTATTTACCCTATGGAGCGAGGAGAGCTGTTCAAGCCCGAAATGACTGCAAAAAGACAAGACAAACAAGTGTGCATGAGGACAAGTGTAGCTGCCAGTGAGTTAGGCTAGAAATCAAAATGAGGTGTCCAGACATTTGAGCAGTGCCTCTGGAAGAGTGGCATTGGGGGCCAAGGGTAGTCCATAGATGGAGCTGAATGCATTTGCAGTTGTAAAGCATCTTCTGCGTGTTGAGTGAAAACGGGTCCTGAAATGGGTGAGACATCATCCAGCCGTGGGTTGTGACAGTCCACTTCTTGTATTTGGCTCTTTTCTCTCTGCTCACACGTGTTCGGTGCTACCTGCCTCTTCTCCTTGTTCCTCAGCAGATACCATCCAGCGGAATGCACATCGGATCTCATCCTCTCTGCTCATTGAGCAGAAAAACCTCTTAATCAAAATAAAGCCTTCTTCTGTGGAAACTGTTAATTTTGTTTCCTTTAAGAGCATTGGATACCCCATCATTGGAAATGTTCAAGGTCAGGTTGGATGAGGCTTTGAGCGTCCTGATCTAGTGAAAGATGTCCCTGCCCATGGCAAGAGGGTTGGATTAGAGGGTCTTTGAAGGTCCCGAACCATTCTGTGATTCTATGGTTGTCCTCCCTCGTCTCCCTGCTGCCTATTTGTATCCTGCTCTCCAGTTTTGACACTTCAGTTGGTGTTTCAATATCACCAGCATTGCTGGGGCCTTGGGCAAGTGCTGCCACACAGCTGTTCCTATCTCTGCTGGGCTCAGGAAGATAGATTTATAACTTGCAGGTGAAGCAAATTCCCTTTTATCCTGTTTTCCTTAGTTCCCCAAAAATGCGGCCTCGCCCTCCAGGGCAGACTAAGGAGGCATTTTGTGTGGAGCAAGGTTGGTGATGGTTGGTCCACCGGCTTTGTGGATGCTGCTGGTGGCAGTGATGCCATTGCGAGCCGACACACTGCGTGGCACAGGGAGGAGAGCTCATGGTTGCTGCCAAATGAATGCTGCTATGGCAGGGCAGCCAGGGTGTTCTGGGAAAGTGCCAGTGGTTGTGAGGTCAAAATCAGAGGCTTCACAAACATGTAGAAATCTGTTGCCAGCTTTAGGCGCTTGGAAAAAAAAACAAGTTTGGGCTCTTTGGGCCACTGGGTGGCTTGAGCGTGGCATGTAGCAAGCCTTGCGTTGTGGTTTGCCTTTTGGTTTGCATCCTTTTGGTTTCAGGCCTATTTTTATAACCACAAAAGGTTATAAAACCTCTCCTCTCGAAATAAAACCCCGCAGACATGAAGCAGTGCAAGTCCAGGAGAAACCCCACTGTGCTGATGCAGGTTGAGCATCAGCTCCTGGGATGGGGGTGTCCAAGCCTAGTGGGGCTGCAGGGTTGAGCTTTCCAGTCCAGCATTCACGAACACTGTCCCAGCTCCCTGCAGGTTGAACACATCTCCTGTGCCATCATGCACGGTCACCTGAGGGGTGCTTTGGTGGCAGGGAAGAGAGCGAGTCCATCCTCCCCTACTGGGAAACGCCAGATCATTGCCGGGCAGCCTGGGCGTCTCCTGCTCCTGCAAAGGTGACTGGTTCTGCTCCTAAGAAACCAAGTTCCTCATATTCTTGCCATGTATTTAATTTGTTGAGATCTGACCAGGCATGTTTCTCAAGCTACCTGAGACAGACTGAGATACTGCAGTGCCAACCCTGGCCAGAACGGGATGTGCAGACAGCATCCCTCCCAGGACAGTCGCTTGGTTTACAGGGCTGCACAGCGCTTGGATGTGCTTCTCTTGTCACCCACCGAGGCTCTGAGGACACACTTCGCAAAATTAGCCATTTTAATTTATGCCGCTGGGTCCTTCTAAATTCAGTATTTATTAGTGCTGATGTCTTTTCCTTGTAATTGCCACCCTTGGTGAATATAATACCTGCAGAAACAGTTAACATGGATTTATTAATGGAAACTAAATGAAGGGATGAGAATCAAAGCAAGCTCTTCCCTTCGTTTCCTTGGGCAACTTTCAAGTATGACGAACAACAGAGGACTCATGTGCAGGCCTTAGAGATTTTCATTACTTATTTTTTTTTTTTAACCTTTTCTTTCCATTTCCTTTGGTTGGAGGCCAGGGCCAGTGACTTATGAGACAAAGCACAAGGGCAGAGTCAGCTCCAGGGTGAGGTTACGTGGTTGACACCAGCGTATGTGCTTGAACCCAGCTCCAGGTTCCCCAGGGCTTGACCCTTCCAGCTTTCCCCCTCTTGATGCATGTGGGGCTCTTGAGCACTTGGTTAATGATAGTCTGCTCTGACCCTAGGGGACTGGGAGTGTGAACTATCAGGCTGTTTGTTGTTTTTTTTGGCTGTGTGGGGTTTTTTGCCTTTTTTATCCTGTTTTTTTTTGTTGGTTGGGGTTTTTTTTGGTTTTTTTGGGGGGTTGGGTTTTTTGTTTTTGTGGTTTGGTTTTGTTGGTTCTTTTTTTTTTTTTTTGGTAGGCAAATGTACCTAGTGGGTTTTGTTTACAGCAGCTGCTATCAGTAGCTCTGTCTAATTTTTGAAGCTTGGGTATGGATTTATTGGACTAGACACTCAGTGTTTTAGCTGTGCTGTTCCCTGCTCTGCAATCTCTGACAGTTTGTAGAAGCTGAGCGGATCCCGAGTCTATTCATTACTTGGATGAGAGCCCTGAAAGGATAAATTCAGGCTGGCTTGGAAGATTCTGCGAATTTTGTGTTTGGTGTTTTTTTTTCTCTGGTTGATTGTGCTGGGTTTGCACCATAGCAAGAGGAATCCTTGTTAGTGGGAGGGTTGAGGGGCAGTGTACCTTACCTGCTCCTTGGTGCTTCACCTGAGCTTCTGTGGTGCTCTGCTCATTGCTGGAAGGATGCTGGGGTGCAGAAGCAGCGATCTCTGCCTCAGCCCCTCTGCAGTGGTGCTTTGTTGTGCACCTCGTCCAACACTAACACGAGATAACACGATTTATCATTTGATCGTGGTGGAAGCGGCTGCTCGCTGTCTTGCACGTGTCCCGAGTTAAGCACGTGGACCATTGCTGCAGCCCAGATGAGGCATGGGAATATGTTGTTACTCCATCGTTTTGATGCTGAATTGAGTCCTGCGAGTACCAGAGTGTTTTCCGGTGGGATCTGCTGGTCTCTGCCTCCTGCCTCGCTCCTCAGCTCTGCTACCAGCTGAATAAATCATTGATGCTCCAGCGGGTAGGCAGTGTCGGAGTGGTGGGACAGAAAAAAAAAATAGGCTAAGTGCACTAGCCCCTTTCTGGTTCTGTCATGCTCTGAAAATTGAGCTTGTGGAGATGAAAAACGTTGTGGGAATAAAGAGAGAACCTTACTCTTGCAGACCGTCCTGACTGTGCCTGAGCACAGCCCCCACATTGGTGCCTTTTTAAAAAAGTTTTTTCAGGGAAAGCTTTTTTAAATTGAGTATTATAAACTTTTAAAGCCCTTCTTAATCCTTGCTCTCATTCTTCCTAGTGTTTTTTGCACTGAACGAAATGGAGCAGATGAAGCAATACTTTATTCATTAGTGTCAGGACTACATCATCCACAGGCTCTTACAAAATACAGCCAGTGCAAATGAACTTGAAGCTCCAGGCCTCTTTGTGGTGGCTTTGCTACCTTCTACTCAAAAGCATTTAAAGCACAAACAAAGCCCCAAACACCGAACAAGTGTGAAGGTGGGGGTCCCTCATTAAGGGGTAGCTGCGAGCCAGTTTGGAGCAGCCTTTCGGAAGTCTCTGTTGATTTCTCTCTAATGACATCCTCTTCCCTGTTGGTGGAGAACCAAGTGAAACCAGTTGGAGATGAGTGGTGGTTCTCATTTGTATAATAGCGGATTTAAACCGCCCGAGCAAGCTGAGCTGTGCTGAAGAGGTGTGAGATCAAGCTGATGCCTTTGTGCCAGGGCAGCAACCCTCTACTCGATAGTTTGAGTTATGGAGACGTGGAGTTTTGCCCAGTTGTCCACTCCAATCGTGGTGACCAGTGTCAGGACTTGTGATTCTCACCAGTGTGAGTAAAGTGGCTCTGGATGGGTCCTTCTGTTTTGATTACAGTCATCCCAAACGTTCTCACTGCTCGGGCTGGATAATGGTGTCTGCATCTGCTTTTTTGTTAGAGACAAATATGTAGGTCTGTGCTCTTGGCTTTTCTCTTCAGATGAACATTTTCTTTTTTGAAATACCGCCTCAGATAATGGCACCAGGAAAAAAGCAACATAAAACAGGTACATAAATCTATTGTTGAACTAGTATACTTATCCATAGTTCAGAAAATGTTAAGTCAAGCCACCAGGTTTTATTAACAATTCTGACTGTGTTTTGTTAGAATTACAAATATTAAACTTTCACAGGCTCTGGAAAACATTGTCTCTTATTTGGGAACTACTTGAAGTAGTGCCTGGCCTTGTTTTTCATTCTGGTGAATGAGCTCGTATTTTCTCTGTTATTTGGTATCATAAAGCAAACATTACACTCCTCAGCAGGTAGATTTTTTTTTTTTTTTGCTTCCATGCCTATTTTTTTCTCATTTTCTTTTTGTCCTGTCTGTTCTTCCGAGAT
The DNA here is from genome assembly GCA_013399365.1 of Pampusana beccarii. NCBI lineage: Eukaryota > Metazoa > Chordata > Aves > Columbiformes > Columbidae > Pampusana > Pampusana beccarii. The sequence goes on along the minus strand of VWYH01008008.1, from coordinate 1,479,194 downwards.
ACTATATTTAATTTTTCCACTTCATTATTTCAGACATTGAATAGTGATTCATCTTTGCAGTGGCCGGTTCTGTGAACCACAATAGTTTGGGTAGAATAAAGAAAAAGGGCAAAAAAGGGAAGGGAAAAAAAGAAGGAAAAAAAAAAAAAAGACAGTTCTGACACACACTGGAATGGAAAGAAGCCATCTTTTTATAACTCAAATTGCAAACATCTGTCATCGACTATATCAAACCCACTTTAAGAAAGATAATGTTTGTCCTCTGTGTAGTTTTAAAGGGCTGTGGTGCCCAATCAAAGCAAGAGCACAATGTTAATACAGAAATAGCTTGAATTCAAGTAGGCAGCACTTGTCCCTTTTATTTTAATCTGAAATTTTAACATCCTCCAGATGCTAGTCTGTTAAATAATAATTGTTATGCGACAGTTGAATAATATTTTTTTTTTGCCCTTGTTCACACAATGCAGGTCTTCTATGCCCTGAAAACTCACTGTTATAATAAAGGATAATACATATATTTTCCCTTTTCTCTGCCTAAAGCTTTTTTGCTCTGCCTAAAGCTTTTTTGCTCTGCCAGACGGAGTACTGCTAAGTCAGAGGAACCAATAAATGTCTATTGGATTATATTACAGGTTGTTCTAATAAAAGGTTAGAAGAATGAATGAGCAGCTCTTGAAGCTGCAGGAGCTGTACTTGTGGCCAAAGAGCAGACATTTCTGGCAGTGAACACTACACAATTACAATTTGGACTAAACACGCAAGGCCCGAAATGCTTGTTGCTTAAGCAAAGCACGTGGAGTTGAGGGTCCGGCAGCTCTGGTTGTCCCGGTGAGGGTGGTTATGCAGAAGAGGATGAGGTGGGATCTGCTCTAGATCCGAATAAGTAGACATCACTATCTAAAAATTCCTCTTCTGCCTTCTTCTTTAACTAGAACACACATGCTGGAAAGCCGGAGCCACGCAAGAACGTGCAAGCATGCTCAGGGAGCTCGACTGGGGATTTACCCGAACTATTTGAGGAGCTGTGAAGTGCAAAAGACTTGCAGGTCTCTTCCAGCTCTTAATTCCTGTGATGACAATGACTAGGGAAAGGTTTCGGTTTAGCCTAGACGTGACCAAACCATAATGCAAAGCCTGGCGTGAAGGAAGGTAGAAATCACACTGGCATGAGAACTGGCCTTTGTTTTGCTGAGTACTGAGTTTATGGGAAATGCTGTGGAGGTGAGGAATAATTATAAGAGGAGGGACCTGTATATCTGGGCCACCTCTGTTACAAGATTGATTTGGAAAGCTTTAGCAACTGCCTTCTCCAGGTATAAATGGTGCTAAAACAGTGCTAGTAAACACAGTCTTTTTCTAAAGTAAATTCAATATAAGAAATTATAAATGTTTGAAATTTGTCATAAAAATTGAATGTAATGTGGGTTAAATTCTTACTAAGTGGAGACTGATGGTCTCTGAGGTCGGTGACCCCGTCCTGAGCAATCCTAGCTGGTAATGGACCTGTTCTTTGATATCAAAATCAACTTTTTGTCCCACTTGTGCCTCAGCACAAACTCACAATTTGAACTCCACGTTTCTCACCCTCAATTCACTTCCAAGCCCCATCACCTGGGGCTCTTCTGCAAAAGGCACAGTGCTGTGCTGTGGCTGTTTCTGCACGTGCTGGGAGCGTGTTGGGTGCCCCAGTGGCTTCCTTGAGACCCAGATGTTTTTACAGTTGGGTGCATTTCCAGCTGCTTTGCTCATCCAGAACAATCCAGCTCTGCTATTTTCAGGACCAGGTCACCTCTTGGCCCTCGAAGTGTCAGCATCAGCTTTACAATGTGCCATTGAGCTGCTCAGGGGAACATGCTAACCCCATGCATGTCGTGTATGTGCAAAGCTTTTTGCAGTAAAAGAAAAGAGGTAATCGTAGGTCCTGGGCTGCTTCTCAGGAAGGGTAAGGAAAGGAGGGTTTCTCAGTGAAGATCCATTAACACCGCTCCAGCTGACAGGCAGTGAAACACAGGAGGTAAAAGTCCATTCTTCTCCCTTCCCAGTCCTGTGATTTAAAATGTTTGAACGCACGCTTCAGAAGCCGGGAAAGTAAAAGCCCCCAGTTGTGCCAGGAGACTCTGCAAAGGCCACGGCGAGCGAAGGGGCTGTGGAGTGTTAATACAGTCCATCATTTTGTAACGAGCCCGATGTTCTTGTATGAGCTGTGTCAGGCTGTTGTCTGCACGCTGTCTTTGCTGATCACAGTAATCGGGTCATAAGAGAGGGAGAAGTAATAGCGTGTCTCTTAGCAACCAGCCCCAGGAGAAAGAGAAAATTACTCAAACAGACTATCCAGCCAGGGAAGTAGAAAGATGAAATTTTCTGAAAGTCTGTTGGAAAGTGCTCAGGGACATAATTCTTTTATGTGTGAGATCCTTATAGGCTGGATCCAATGATATCAAGCACTTTTGGTTTTTTCTTATGGCCTTCCTGGTAAACTTTTATTTTTAATTGGCCTCAGATTAAAACAGGGAGGAGGGGGAAAATCCTCTGAAGCAGAGATGTTTTAAAAAAAAAAATAAGTGGCAGATTTTTGTATTATCTTTAACAATACTGGGGAGAAGGGAGAGAGGAGAGGTCAACGTGTCTCAGGCAGGAGGTGAGGGGAGCCTCTTATCTCTGCGCGAGTGCTTTGGATGCTTCCCGTGTCAGTCCCAGCCAAAGCACGCTGCTGTATCTGCCAGCAGTACAAAACAAACTCGTCGGGTCTCCATTGCCTTGCACGGGGTGTCACGTCCCGTGAGTGTCACCCACCGTGTGCTGTGCTGACTGACAGCTTGACAGAGAGCTGGACCTGACGTGTGGGACAGCCCAGCTGAGAGGTCAACTGGGGCAGGTACCGGTCAAGTTCATGTCAGTGGCTTTCTTCTCTTTACACCGGTTTGCTGTCCTCTGCCACACTACTGGTTTGTGTAAGACATGTAGGGGGACATCTCTGAGTCCCCTTCAAAGGCTGTATGGCCAGCATTGGCCCCAGGGCTCAGAGAGGAGGGTGGTGATAGGCACAGTCTGGCAGTCATAGGAATAAAATCAGGCATTTGCACTTTGCATGGGGGATGGGGACAAGCGTGTGTGCTCATATCTTGTGCTTTTAAAAAAGAAAATAATTCCAGAAAGTTGCACTTCTGTGGTCAGCTTCCTTCCTGATGGGGTATGCTGGCTGCTCAGGGGAAGGGGACCGTGTTTGGGACAGTCTGCCCACCCTCGCTGAGCAAGAACGTAGGTCTGTGTGTGTCTAATGGAAAGGTGCATGGTCTAAGATGGTCAAGCCTTCTCCAGGTTTGCGGTCGCATCCTTAAAACTACTGCAGAGACAAAATGCCTCTAAAAGTCTGGCTTGGTCCCTGACTGAAGAGACATAGGGCAACTGTTGTATATGTGGAGGGGAACAGATACCTTTAGGTGACTGATCCAGCTACTAATCTGTGTTCTTCCTTTACTTTTGTTTGCTATGCAATCCCAGGGCATGTCTAGGTTGTGCAGAGGGGTCAGCTCACCTCTGCCTTGGGTAGCTTGACTTCCATTGACAGGTTTACCTGCAGGTTCGTGTGGTTTAGTGAAAGCTGCAAACATTCCCCGAAATTGGGATCCTGGACAGCTGGGTAAAGCTCTGAGCTGCTGTGCTTGAGCTGTTGTTGGTACCTGGGTTCACTCGAGTCTTTGTCAGCTTTAGTTCAACCTGTGGATGGTATTGCAGACGTGTTCCAGGAGATAATTGCTAAAGTTTTCGGAGACAAGGCTGACTTCAGCTCTTATCCTGGAAATAATCAGTAGAAGAGCAAGGAGAAAAAAACAACCTTGCAGCTGTACAGAATTAATAGCTTAGGAGCAACATCTACTACTGTCATGGAAAAGTGAGATAAGGAACAATATTAATTGTAACTGCTTCCAAGGAAATCATAGAGGCTGCTGCTTTGCTGTCTTGTCATAAAGAAGAAAGACTTTCTTCCTTAAAAGTTTAGTAATTGAAGAGTTTCCTTGCTATTTTTGTGAGTGCCAGTAAGTGATGTTTCCTGGAAATTTTCCCCCGACCCTATAAATACCACCCCAGGGCTTACAATGGTGACTCAGTCTGGGAAGTCAACACCGTGCACTTCCTCAACGCAGCCGGGCGTCCCCCCGGGTGGAACGTGCGACTTCTGCAAAACCAGTGATCGGTTGTTAAACTGCAGTACAATTAGGCTCCTTCTTGAAAACTGGATTCCTGTTACTCAGGCTTACCTTTCTGTCATGTTAGAGATGAAAGTAGAGGAAGCTGAAACACTTTTTGGGTCTGGAAAGTTCTAATTGGCATTTTGAGGTGCCACCTTTCTTCTTGGTAATGTGGTCATTGAATGACCCCAGCTGACAGATAGATGAGATGCTCCTAATTACCACTTCTCACTCACCTGGGACCAAGATTATCTCACAGATCTTGCTTTTGTAATTGGGTTCTTTCCTCCTTCCCGTTATGCTTTTGACATCACTTTTTGTACCGACTGGGCACAAATCAAGCCATTTGTAATTCTTTGTGTGGTGCCCAAGGAGAAATAGGACCTGTCTGACTGAATTCATTCTGCAAATATAGAAGGAAAATTGCACTGGGAGCTCATGTCTGACACAGCTGTCTTACATAAAAATGAATTTACAAAGACAAGAAGCAACACGTGAGAGAAGTGTGAGCTGGGTAAAATCCCAGCTGGCCTGCATCTCCTCCGGTATCAGCGTGGACATGAGACCACACAGTCATAATGGGTAATATATGAAGTGTTGCAATATATTCCTCATCTTCTGCTTAGTCTGTTTAGTTCCTTAGATTTGGATTAAATTCATAATTCCATTTTCCTTGTTAACCCATCCCTGCCGGCAGCGGTCCCGTGGAGTTTGAGCCCGTAACCCTTCTCTACAGCAGGGAATGCAGGTGCGTTTGTAACATGAGAAAACTTGACTTCTCTTGGCGCATCAGGCGCTCAGCCTGTGTGTGTAAAAATGGAACATTTGCCCTCAAGAGGGAAAAATGACCTTGTGGCAGCAGGAAGGGATCGGGCTGGTGGATCTCCACCAAGATTTCTAGGTCTTGTTCGATTGTTCACTTCCCCCATTAGGGGCAAGAGTCTTTTAGAGAGCTGCAGGAGCAATTGGTTTGGCTGAGCCTGAAAAATCTTGATATTTAAACATTTCTCTGTGCCAGTAAATCACTCTTGTTGGCCAGACAGAAAATACTTTAAACCTAGCAGCTAATCCAAGACAAGAGATGTGATGATACATGATCACAGCTGAACTCTTTCCCTACAATCGCAGTTGGACTTTTGTAAAACAAATAGTTGCTGAACCACCATGTTTCCACTCTTAAGTATATGGCGCTTTCCTGAGATATTACAGACACAAACTAATGGAGCAACTGTTTGCCTTGTTACATTTTCTCACATGGGAAGACTATTAATCTTCCTGTTTCTGGTGCACATTTAGCGCTGCCTGTTTGTATGTGTCCAAAAGTGCTCTTGCTAATGATTCCTGTGGCCCCAACGGGAATGTGTTATGTAACTGCGGCAGGGAAACAAATAAAAGAGATGTAAGGTAGTAGGGTAACTATTTTGAGAGATGAGCTTTCACTTGGCATGTTGATTTTCCCAAGAGATATGGCACATCCAGTACCTTGTGTAAGTTGACCATCCACCATGGCACAGGTCTCCAGAGTAGGAATATTCCATTTTAAGAATCTGTTGGATAAGACACGGGCTCGTATTTGATGGACACAGCCAACTATTTAAACGTTAAAGTGCTATGAATTCCGCCTGTGAAACTGGAGGCGGAGGTAACACAAGTTGGAAAATCTAGGCCTAAATGTCAGGGCCTAAAGGTCACGTTTCATCGGTGGAAAGTGCAGTTGTCACCACAAATGTGAGGCTGCATGGATGGAATTGTGAGGCTCCCTAACTATCTGATCTCCTAGTACCTAAGCAAATATGCCTAGTTTACACCAAGTCCAGACTTCGGTGGTTGTTTGGTACTTTTTTTCTAACTAACTTGTCCAGCAAGTGCGGTTCTTATTTTAGGATGCAAACTCCCCTTTTCTTGCTTATTTTTTTTCCTGTGATCCAAGAGTGGTGATTAAGGTTCTGGACATTTGGCCCATGACTGGAATGGAGCTGAAATCAGAGCTTTCTCTTGTAGCACTTCTGGCTCTGTCATGCCCAGAGTAATCAAAACTCTTTATGAGAGGAGCTGGAAAACTCATGAGGCATCAGAAGAAGCAGGGAGATGCATCTTATTTCTATAAGCATTTAATTGCAAAATCTTTCAGCTACTTAGAAAAATGATTAGTTAAGTCTATATTGGAAGGCAGCAAATGTCTATTTGTGGGGACTAGGGAAGTTTTCATCATTTCAGATTTCTTACCTTCTTGTTCTTCCTTCCCTATTGGAAAAGGTAAATGATTAAAATCAGGGTATGTTTTGAAAAGCAGATTTCTAAAGAGAGCTTGGAGGAGGAGTCTGTGCTTGTTTGTTAATTATTTCATATGGAATAATCATCATTTGCAAGTGACCAAGAAACAACAAAGTATTTGTTTGCTGATCCAAATGTTTTAGCATGGTGTTAAAAAATCAAACCTTGGTTTTGTCTGGTTGTCCCTCATTCAGTGATACCACAGGTCACGTTTCCCTCTGATGCTTGGGCAGCTCAGTTGCTGCAAAGTTAGGTCAGCAATGGCTCCTTTGAGTGGATTCACATAAATGCAGCTGCTTGAGCCTTGCAAATAAGTTTGTTATTTATCCACAAGGAAGATGTTAAGCCAGACCCTTCTCGTCAGGGCTGGCCCAGTTGAGCTGAGAAAAAGAACAGCCTGCAAGGAAAAAAGACCTTCCAGCTTTAGCCAGTAGCTCCAGTTCTTATTGGGAATAATCTGCACTGGGACACAGATGTGTTTACTGTGAAAATGCCAATTTTACATCACCATATCTATGTGCTTTTTTATGTTTGTTGGAAAATAAGAGAATGGAGTTTTCTGTCTTTGACTAAATATTTTCCTGTTAGGGACTGGGAGCTGTGTCCCAGCAGGCTTAATCACAGACTGTACTTCAGCTGTGGGCTTATCTTAATGGGGAGGGAGCTTGTTTCCCAGTTACCTGTCACATGGAGACTGAGGACCCGTGAAATCTCGGTTGAATCTGAGTGTTTGTAGCTCTCGGTGAGTTAGCAAGTGGAGTAAAGCTCTGAGCACCGCGTTATCTTCAAGCCACCTTAGTAACTCCAGTGAAAATCGCCGATCACAATTTTGCCTCCCCCTAGTCATCATTTGTGGGCTACCAGAGTTAAGAGGCATCTTTAGCCCTAGCGAGGTCCTTACTGAGCTTCTCAGGTCTTAGGACCAGTAGCGTGGTAGGTACAGTACAAATGGGCTGGTGGATTGGGGTCGGTCGGCTGGCATGTGGTCCAGGCTGGGGGTTTGGGACGTTACTTTCAACACAGTGGTGAAACTTGATCCATTTCCCATCAGCTTGGCACGTTCGTGGGTACCTGATAAGCTAAGTGTTGCTTCTCAGATTTCATTGATACGTTGTCTGTTGTCTCATAAATCTCCCCATCAAGGCCTAAGTAAACACCCCTGGGTGGAATCAACAGATCGTCTTTGTGGCGTTTCTTGTCATCTAAATAATAATTCATTAAAAATTTAATGACTTTCTTGCTCCGGAGAGGAAAAAAAAGATAGTTGCTGCCTGCCTTCAAAGTTTTTGTCTTGTGTTGTTTGCTGATTTTTCTTTTGTTTTGGAGTTTTTTAAATTTTATTTTGGAGGAAATCAAGTTGAGAAACTGAAAGAAAACTGTCTTATTACAAAAAGCTTGAGTGCTTCTGAGAACATTTAAAACAGGGATGACTAGAAATGACCTTTCCATCCTGGAGCGAACTTTGAGTGTATTCTCCCTTTGGCATTTCTAATGATAGACTTTCCATCTGGTCTTTGCTTAAAAGCTAAGATGCAGCTTTTTTTTTCGCTTTTTTTTTTCAGATTAAAACTCTGCGTACTCTAAAATTAATCCTCTTGATCATTTCACTTCAGGGAGAAGAGTGCAGGAACACTGGGAGCGTTTGCTTATTTTTAGCAGCTCCATTCAGTCCTCCTGGCAGCAGGTTCCTTTTGTCCCAAATCAAGTTTCTGATTTGGGGAAACCCTGGGTTTCCCCTCTGTTTGAATTTGGGAAGGTTATACCCCTTACAGGAGGTTTTAAAATATATTGAAGAGGTGCCAGTGGTCCTGGTGAGGTATGTGGTCTTGATCAGTGGGAGGGATTTGTGTTTGCATTAGCTACCCCTGGTAATACTGCAATTTCTAATGCCGCAAGTTCCCTGGTCCCAGTTTCCCATACTGATTCCCCAAAGCTGAATGTGCAAGAGTGAAATCCTAGCAAATGAATGCTTCAGGGAAGAATTTGGGATCTCCTGAGATGTACCACTGCAACCATTCAGCCTCATTTCAGCAGAATCTGTGGGGAAAATATGTAAACTGATCCTTTTGCTTAGCAAAGCATTTCAACAAATGCCTAATCCGATACATGCTTACCAAAGGCCCATGGGACGGAATATTTAAGCGTGCATTTGAACTTAAGCATGTAACTGAGTCCGTGCTGCATGGAAGCATGTGTGTGCACAAGGGCAATGCTGCTCTGAATCACGTGTAGGAACATCAGACACCAGGCTTTTAAAAATCTTTTTTTCTTCCACGTGACACCCGTCACTACTGAATTCTGTTTTCTCTCTTTTTGCCCTTCTTCATCCTTCTATTCAACAAAGTTCTACAAAAACATATGCAGGTGGGAGGTTACTGGTGAGCCGTACATTTCTCAGATGTTGTTCTGGTGGTGACAGCAGAAAGAAAACCTATCAGCCAAGTCGTGTTTCTATCAGAACTGCATATGGGGCATGCACAGAAAACATACATTTTCTGGACATCAGGAAGGCTCTGCAGAAGAGCACATGTTGTTTGGGGTTCTCGACAGCTAGATGCTTTGCTGGGGGTATTGGAGCTTTTGCTGCAGGTTCTTCTGGTGACCCAACCTATTAAAACAATGGGAGGGAGAAAGGATGTTGCAAATAATGGAAGAGAACAATTCTGGCACATGTAGCTTCCTCTTCATAAAGCTGCTTTTCCCTTGGGGCAATTACATCTTGCATCTTATGGGAAGAAAATCGTGCAGTATAAAAGGAAGTCTGAACTGCTTACCAGTGAATTTAGAAACCTAGAAGTTGGATTCCTTTTATGAAGAGATATATGGGTCCTATTCCAGTATATTAGGGAAGCTTTTTTAAGATACATCTCTGAAAATAGAACAACTATGGGAATCACTTCTTTAAAATAATATTTGCGTGCGGCTGATGTTAATATTCGCGGAACTTTAGGGGATGTACGCTCAGCAAAATGAAGGTGCCCAGAGAACGAAAGCAGCAGAGAGTCGCTGTCTTTAGCTGGAGCTACTCGGCAGGACGGAACGTGGGAGGACGGATTCACGTTCCTGGGGATGCTGGTGACGTGGGTGAACGTGGTCCGAGGGCTGTCCTCGCTTCGCCCTCCTGCGATGGCTCCTGAGGGGCTCTCCTGCCTCCAGAAATAGCTGGCACATTGCAGTGCTCTAATTATGCCCGTTTTCCTGCTGCATCTCCTGCACGGCTCCCTGTTCCTTTCTGCAGGCAGCATTGCCCACAGGCTGCCCGCCCGCTGGGTTTGCTCTGTGACAGCCCCGCTGCTGCGGATTCGCAGCTCCCTGTTGTGTACCAGGGTGAAAAGCAGGGGCCGTGCAATGATTTGCAACCTTTTAGCCCCTCCTCAGTACTTTTCTCTCTTCCCATTCCCCTCAACTGAAATAAAGGCACGGAGAGAGCGAGGGAAAGAAAGTGGAGTTGATTTTCTATGAGGAGCACAAATAGTGAAGTGCAGTCCGAGTAAGGAGATTTTATGCAAACCCCAGCAAGCTGGAAAGCAGCACACAAAAAAATGGGAAAAAAAGCAGCTAGAGTCCTTCTGAAGAATTTCTTCGTTTTCTGCAGGGTACGTAATTGAAAGGGATGCTTTTTTTGATAAAGGCTAAGTTGTGTACGGGCATGAAAAATTCAGCAGGGGATTTAAGCCATTTCCAAACCACATGAAACATTAAACATTTCACTCAAGAATAACTTGAGGATGGCTTTCATCATCTCAAGCTTTAAGCAGTCATCTGATTTTTCTCTTGGAAATGTTAAATATATAGTAAAGGAGAGCCAACATAGACTTTATCTTCTTTCTCATGATGAGTGCAGAGCCATTGCCTTGAAAGATTTTGCTGGCTGACCTGGCGCACACCTTTGTTTACCCATCTTGGCTAGATGATTTTAGCTGCAACGTTTTCAAGAACAGGGGGGCAGATATCAGTGCTGCAATTGCAGCATGCCGTTCTCTGCTTCTGAGCAGCTTCAGCCTTGGGCTCTTGTCTGAGTGGCTCTCAAATTAGCCTTTTAAATCCAGTGGAATTAAAGATTTTAATCAAGCAAGATGCTAATCACCATGACATGATGTGATATGTATGGCCTGATAAGGATATAGAGTAAATCTCTGAGTCTCTTGAAAGCAAAGAATCCTGTTCCTTAAGTGATCTTCAGCATCCACATCTAGGTTTTGCCTAGATGTGGTATTGGATTTCAAGGCTAGGTTATGTCTGTGTTTTTAAATTTTAAATTCTTCCTTTGTATAGGAAGATAAATATTGGCTAATTTCAGCTCATTCTCAGGTGTGTTCTTGATTACTTCTTGTTTTCTTGGCAGCCCAGGTACCCAAAAATGCCATGTGTTCTCTTTAAATAAGGTTGTTATCCAGCTGGGTGTCATTCTTCAAGGAAATCTGACTGTGATGGTTTCAATTCTCTAGGAATGAACTTTGCTGTTGTATAAAGCAGTCACCTCGGATGACTGCGTGCAGCAAGTCATGCATGGCAAAATTAAAGTGATATTGGTAAAGAGCGAAATCTGGCGGTGTCAGTTTTCAAAACCTTCTGTTGTTCAGTTTCTTTAGCACAACGGGTTAGTGCTCTCCAAAGGAGCATGGTTGTCTCTTCTCTAGGCAGACACTAGGGCCATGATACTCAAATTTGTGCCGAAGATGGTCCTCTAGGAAAACTCTGCACCCTTAAATATCTCCACATACACTCTTACCAGGGCAGACAGCATGATTCCTCATCGTTGTGCTGTAGAAACACCACACTGGCAAGCAGTAACATAACCTTCTCGTTATTTCACTTTGGACTGGAAGAAGGCAAGAGGGTAGTGATAATTTTCAGCTCTGGGGCACCACGTCGATCATGGGGGAGATCTGGACCAAGGCCTGGATGGTGTTGATGCAACTGATGTGCCACAGAGAGCGCTCAACCTCGAGCAATGTGGAGACAAACCAGTCCAGAGCAGTTGGCCCAGAGGTTGCTTTTCTCCTTGTTGTGATTCCTGAAGAAAACGGTGACATTGGCTCCAAAATCCTCCAAATCTTCAGAGTGACTGGGCTAATAAGCAGCTCCGAATGGTTCACCTTGAAGCCTCAGCATATCAGGCATCTCTCTGCATTAAAAAGATTTCCAAGCAAAGCTCCTGCTTGGGCTCTCTCTGGCTCTTTGCTCTTGCTGGTAACATCGAATTGGAAGTCGTTCTCCTTCCCACATCTTCTGTCTGATGGAAGAAGAGGTCTGCTCTTCCAAGTCTCGCTGATGGAGGGATTTTTATTAGAAGGTGAGATGGACCATCCAGTGTTGCCCTGTGCTGCTAAAGACACTTTCCTTCCTTTTTACTTCTCCAGGCTGGTGCTTGTGGCAGTGTGGGGAGATGCATGTTACGGAGAATAACCTTTGTATGTCACTGCAGGCGTCAGCAGACCTCTAAGTATGATAGAGGTTTCTGTGCTCATAGAAGATTTATCCTCTTTCCTTGCTCCCTGCGCACACGCTCAAACAGTATATCCATTTTAATTGTTTTCTGAGAGGTTAATATTGAAGTGGGGATTTAGGATGAAGATCAATCACTAATCTGAAAAGAATGGATTTGCGCTTTCCTGCAGCAAGGCTGGAAAAGAAGTTAAAATGAAAGAAAATCAAGGGAGATTCCCCACCAAAGCTAATTTAATTTTTTTACCTAACATTGTCCAAGTAGCAGCTCTGAGGGAAAACCAAAACTCAGAGGGAACACTTCAAAAGTCCAGCCTGGAAACTGTAGCAATATGTTACTACAATTTGTTTTCATTTTTTTTTTCCACAACATTTTATTTCAAGAATAAAATCTCTGGCTTTTCAAACGAAACCACAATCTTTGCAGAAGATTTTCATTTTCTTCCGCATTTTTCCTTTTAACACTGTCCACAAATATTTCAGTAAATCATTTTCTGTTGGTTAAACAGAAAAGTTTTAATTCAGTCTGAAAACGATCTCACCCAGATTTCTCTAAACCAAATAATTGGCCCAGCTTTTGGTGTGGTATGTTTTACTGCAAGGGCACCCTCTCAGTTACCCTGGGATGGTGCCAAACCCTAATATTTTTTCTCTGGAGGCGGGGGCACCTCATGCTGAGCAGAGTTATAGCAGAACTGCTGGTTTGATCGCCTGCTCTCTCAGAATGGTCAGAAGCTTGGAATGTGTGCTTGGATAACTACAATATCATGGTCATTCCTGTTGGGAATGCAAGATGACAGCCACGCGTCCCCAAAAGCATCACAGGTACCAGGATGCCACCGTTCATCCCGGCTTCCGTTCTGAGGATAGGTGGTCTCCTTGGGTCACTTTAAGGAGTTAATTTTATTGTAATGAGTGTCGTGAATGGGAATATAATTCTCATGCTTGGGGAGTCCCTTTTGTGCCTCTCTCATTCACCTCTCCCTCACCCACTTCAGGATGCTCCTCATGTGAAGTGCTCTCACTCCTCTTGTATTTCCCACCATGGTGCTCTGGGCTTGGACCAGCAGGAAGGATGAGGCTGTTTCTTGTAGGGGATTTTGTGGAATATGGAAAACATAAATGCAGTTACTTATCCAGAAAGTCAAGTTTAGCACGTTGTTTCCTGACCAGTTCCTTTGTTGAATTATGCAAAAGAGTAAATTTTAAAGCCTTTCTGCTCAAAATATGCCAATAACTGCACATGTTAATGTGTGTAGTAACTTTGAGGTGTTGGGCAGTGATTCTTGGTACAGAAAGCTTGTGCATCAGTGTTTTAGGGTAAAATAAATCTCAAAGAAGCGAAAGCCTGCATATTTTTTTTTTTATTTTCTGCCTTCTTTGTTATCCAAAAGTTCAGTAGAGAGGATGTCGAGCACCTCCAGGTGGCATCTACCCCAGGGAAAGATACCGCTCTCCCCCACACATTTGGGGTTTTTTTTTCCTTTTCATTTGATTATAATCCCATTTCTCTTCCGTGGTCTAGTCAGATTATGTGTGGCATTTCCAGTAGGTACCAGCACAAGGAACCAAACTCCACAAAACCCGCTACCACTCCATATAAATTTATATATGCAGATACGGAACGTTAGTTATTTACTTTGAAAGAAGATGATGGAGGTTAATTCTGTTTATCCAACTTTTAATTTTACCTTAAATTATTTACAAGGAAAAATTATCTACAAGGACTAAGGATGTAAGTTTTTATTCAACTGTTATTCTGGTTAATAAGAAGGTGAATAATTTTGTAGCATGAAGAAAATCTAGCTAGTTTTTTGCTCCCCAGTAGCACTGACTAATTGCAATAGAAGGAAGAAAGCCAGGGCTGTTTGTATCGGTGAAAACAGTGAACTAAGACATGTCTGATAAAGACACATGTTTTCCTTTAATCTTTCCAAATGTGGATGTTTGTGAGATTTACATGGGGAGCGGTGGGGGAAGAGGATGGGAGGAACTAAACAAGCCACTTTGAAAAATTGATTTATGGGAGTTTGTTTGATGAGTTCATCTGAGAGCCATACATGCGTTTCCCGCTTGGTGTTTTTGCCCCAATTTCTCAAACCAGCAGCGAAAGACTTTGTGAAGAGGACATCTTGCAGGAAGGTTGAGCTCATCACCCAGGGAAGCAGTGTAGTTATGGCAGTGGTTTCTTTTGTCCCTCTCCTTTGCATGCTGGGCAAGCAGAATGGATCCAGCGCTTCCAGATGTTCTGCAGCGCGGGCCACTGCTGGCTGCGAGGCTCAAGCCAAGGATGCAGCACATCAGGTTTCCTCTGACTGCTCAGGTTACAATTCATCCCCAAAGTGGGAAAACAACCCGAAAACAGTTACAGAAAAAGATAAGCCTGAGATTGCTTAAAAACTTTTGGCTGCAGCTTCCAAAACTTGAGGAAATCCCTTGGTAGTGAAGAACTCTGGGAGATGTGTTTTTGCGGTCTGTGCAGTGTTTTGTATTTCATCACTGGGTGCAGAGAGGGTTTGGTTGGTGATAAGAAAGGATGTATCTGAAGGACACGGTCCCCATTGTCTCTGGCTGCCTCCTCAGGGGGGAAAACTGACTGAAAAAAACAAATTTGTTTTCATTGTGTTGCAGAACAGCAGCCAGGGAGAATGAGGTCTTAATCCAGTGGCATAGCTCATTTTTTTCAACTCCTTCACACCAGTCCTCTTTAGTAAATTAATGCATATGTCAACTCTTGTCAGGAGCTCTTAGCAATGAACAAATGAGTTGAACACCATAATCTAATGAACAAATAGATAACCCATTTCGGTTTTGTTCTGAGTGAGGCAGCGTTTCCCTTATTGAGTTGTTTCATGGACCTTTCACTCGGCAGCGGAGAGGGATGGTGTGTGGGAATGCAGCCCATGTTTCCCCTCCAAGGACAGGGTTTGCTCTTCTGACTTAGATGCCCTGATTTCCAGCATATTTCCAGTTGTTTGTGTTGAAATCTTTCCATCTCAGCAGGCTGTTTTCTGCCTTTTTTTTTCTTTTTTTTTTTCCAAATTATTTGGAACTACTTTTGTCCCTGTTATTGGGCCTGAGCAGCTGCAATAGGAAGTGGGATCTCATCGTACTAGTTGCTGCACAGACCAAGTAAGGCAGACTCCATCCTTACATCTACAAATAAACACGGGAGGGAAGGCAGAGGGAGACTCTGTGTGCTCATGGACTGACGCACAATGGGGCTAGGTGACATCCCCAAAGTCCTAAAAGAAATCTATGACAAGGAACGGCACTTAGAGCTTTTCTGTTAATCTTATGGCTCTTCTTCCTCCTTCTGTTTTAGCACAGATTTTAATTAAAGTTTTACAGTGCCGCGGGCTGTTTCTTACATTGGCTCAAGTTTAATCCTTCACTAAGCTTTAGTAAAGGACTGATTTATTTTCCATAGAGCTAAGTTCTGATACTAGCAGACCTCTCCTCTAAGCAGATATCATCCTTGTGGAGATAGTCGTTATGTGTAACGTGATCTGAGCAGGAGCAGATTTGCATCGTGTTTACAAATCGGGTTGTTGAGGTGAGCAAAATAAGTCATTTCTTAGGCTGGTGTGGGACCTTGCCTGGAATGCTTTGCCCCACAGTCATGTGGAAAGATACCCTGAAGAATCAAAACACAGCCTTGTATCGATGCCTTTGTACTTACAACGTATGTATACTAAGTGTAGGGTGTTTGAGTGATGTGCATGAGGGAAAACAACCCCACTTGTGCTTATAGATGCCTCTCCCTTCCCTGTTGCCATTGGGGCTGCAGGAGCATCGGTTGCGTTTTTGTGGGAAGGATGGCACGGGTGGGTGTCTGCAGACGCAAGCTGGATAAAAACGCAGTCTCATTAAAAAAAACACATTGTTTTCACAATGAGGGGCATCCACTGTGGCGAAGCGGCTGAGATTTTTGCATAATTTGGGGAACTGAGCCCTCGTGTCCTACCCTCGTGCTAATTACTGCCCTCGGGGTGTTTTGAGAGCGAGGTCAGCGAGTTCTGACGTGAATAAGAGGTGGGTGGGATTTTCCCCACTGGTGACCAGAGCTGGAGTGAAAGATCTGTGTACAGAACACTAAAGATAGGATCTGTTTGTGCTAAATCGAGTTGCTGGATAAAAGCTGTATCATCTGAAGTAAGCCTGGCACGGTGTGCCAGCTCCGCTCCTTTCAGTGGTCACAAACTTGTAGGAAATGGGTCCAGTTCTAGTTCTACCACAGTACCTGATGGTACCTAAATAGTGGTAAAACACAGTTACATCTTGAGAAGCGGAAAAAAGCGGCTTTTGAGCTGTTGCCTCAGCTCAGACTGAAATGTCAAAGCAGCCCGTGTTGGATCTCCCTGTTAACACTCTCCTACGCGGCTCCTCTGTCCCCATCAGTCTCATCTGCGACTTCTGAAAGCTTTAATGCCTTATTCTGGCTCTAGTAACCCTGGAAGAAATCCAGAGCGATTCTAGCAGAGCTATTTTGGATTTGTGTTTGTAGGAGGAATTGTACCTAGAGGTTTTTAAGTTAATCGAATGGTCATTTTTCCGCTGTATGTTTAACCACCAAAGTTAATTAACGCTGGAAGGTTTCACAGGCTGCTTCTTTCATTATCTCAGCCATGGCAAAAGGTGGCATGGCAGGAAGGTGGTATTCTGGCTGAAGTTGTACACATAGGAAAAATGCTGGGAATTGTTTCCAACAAATCCCAGGGACTTGAGTAGTCGGATGGTGGGATGGAGGTAAAGGTGAGGATGCGTAAGCTGCCATGGTACACATTGCCTATTGACTTTCCACGTAGTAAACAAAATTAACAGATGATTGTTCGCGTGTGGGGGGTTTTTTTAATATTATTTTTATTTGAAGATAATATTTTAAGTAGGACTGCGATCCATAGTCCTGAACTGTAGGGGACTAATGTTCCTGTTCTCCAGCTGGGAGAAACTAATTCAACATCTTGTGTTGTAAACACTCACTCATTTTAACTGATTACACCTCCAATGTTCCTCAAATCACTAAAATTACTAATTGCTATTCCTTACACATCAGAGAGTGAATCCTGAATAATTAACCCCAAATAAAATTAGATGAATTGGCCCTTTTAATTAGAATCCCTGCTGCTGTTTGTTCTGAGCTTCCTTTTCTTACTGTTAAGAGACTTTTAGAATGATTAGAACTGTTTAAGACTTAAACAGCCAGTGACCTTTTAATACACCATAAATCCATAAAAGCAATATTGCAGCTAGGAAGTGGTGAAGTAAATTTTCAGTGCAACTACCTGACACACTCAATATCCCTTTTTTAAATGCTGAGGATGAAATTAGCCAGTATGGGTTTTTTTTTCCTCCCTCCTGCTTATTAATACAGTAGCTGATTAGCAAAAGTAGTTGAAATGGTGGGATTAGTGATTGGTAAGAGAGTGGTAATTTAAACAGTGCTGTGGGTTCATGGGGCTGCTTTATTTTAGGAATCGTAGGCCAATGTGGTGTATTTAGGTAGATTGTGGAACTGATGTGTAATCATGGGACGGTTTCCCCTGCACTGATGTGGTGTCCATGACCCTTAACAACACGGTTTTGACCAAGGATGAGCCAACACAAAACGTGACTTTGTGTGCTCACTTTGTCCAATGATACATGTTAAATACAGACGTTACAGAAAAGTGTTCATTTTGGGAAATACAGATGCGTGTTCACACCTAGAAGTTACCAGGTCATATCTAGCTGAAGTTTTCTATAAAAATCCTATGGTGTCACTTTTGCAGTATGAAGTTTCCCGGACCACTTAGTAATACTGCAATATTCTGCAGGTTTTTGCAGTGGTTATTGTGGGATACAAGTCTGTGGGCATAGAGAGAAATTAATAGTAGTCTCACTCATAAGGATTTTAGCGCAATGCTAAATGAATTAAAGTATAAATCTTAATTGTTTCAATGCAGATTAAAATTGCCAAATTGCAAACTTTGGCTTTCTGCACGAGAAGTTAAATACTTGAGCAGGCAATGGGAAATCCCTGTGTCTGCTCAGTGCTTTCCAAACTGGAGTCTATCTGGATCAGAACAGAAACCCATCAGTGGGGGTTTGCTCCATCACTGTCCTTATTCTGGCCTCTGGGTCAGGGGAGACCTGTGTTTTTCAGGTGATTCAAACTGATTCTGAACCAGCTTCAGAGTCAGAAATTACCAAGATGATGATGAGAAAGGGTTATTTTTGTTTCAAAGGAGAAAAATGAAAAACATCTGGGCATATAGTCTTCAGATGTCACCCAGAGATCTGGGAAGACCAGCGTGAACCCTGTTTTGTTGGTTGACAGATTTCATTAAGTTATTGTTTCAGGGAAAAATATGATGTTTTGCTTTTTTGTGTTTCCGAGGGTTTTTCCCCCAAACAGTCTCTTCTTACTGAACATGTGAGATCGTCTTCGTGTCTAGAAGTTTCAAAGCTGCAAATCTTCATGTCTAAACAACTGTGTCAGTCAAGGGGGGAGGCAATTATTGTGCTGCAATTCATTTGCTGCCTGGCAGATACATCTCCCTGAAAACAAAGGCTTGAGACATGAGCCTGATCCTGCAAAAAACTGAAGCACACTTAAAAATTTAAAGGTTAGACTGTGAGAAAGGTGCTCAGTGCATGAGACAGGGTGTTTTTCTCAGCTTGTACCCAGGAAGGTGTCAGGCAGCCAGTGGCAAAAATATTAAGTTTCTAGTCAGCCTGACAGGCTTGTGTTGATGGACACATCTGTTAAGGCTTTGAACAGTTTTTTATTTGTACATTTGAAAAGTGTAATAATGAAAAGCTTAACAGTCCTTGGAAAGGGCAAGAGGGGTAATTTGGGGCAGGAAAGGGGTAAAAACTTGCAAATGCGTCTGCATGGCACAGATTTGAAGCAAGAAGCTGAGCCGGAGCTTGGGAGGCGTCACTTCTGCTCATGGCTCTGCTGTAGTTTCCTGGCATAGCTGTGATGGACTGACTTAATTTCTGTCGAATTACTTGATTGTAAAATATGGTAGAAAGCATTACGGGGCTGAGAGGATCAGCTCTCATGGTAGTGCAGAGTGATGCTCTGGCACGGGCGCTGAGAGAAGAGCTCAGAGCTGCGGTTTCACGGCACGTTGCGCTGTCGTGTCTGAAATAACCGAGCAGACACGTGTGCCGCACGGTGCAGCCCCTTCGTAGGTTGACTCACGGTCCTCACAGCTGTAAGAAACAAGTAGCTGATGCAATAAGGAGTGTTTATTTTCTTCTCTGAACTTATGGTGGTGGGTAGAGATGCCTCGTTGCAGGAGCTGAAGGCAGGCTGGACTGCGGTGCGAGGAGGAGCAGGACGCGGCTCCCTGCACCCCGCGCTGCCCACGGGGGGAAATTTGCCATCCGAAGGTGATTCCACCTGCCTGGAAGTACAAATTGCTTCCTGGAGGTGCCTTGATGTTTCTCTGTTGACAGAGCTCGGTGCAGTTGCTCTCTTACCTTAAGTACCTCCATGTGTTCAGGCTGATGCCAAGTGAACGCCAACAAGAACGCCAGTCGCGGTGCTGAGCGGTAATCAATACTAATTAACCTTTTGCCTTTATTTACGGAGCGGCAGCAGGGTTAAATCAGTCAGGAGAGGGTGAGATCTCAGGGTTGGATGTTAACCAGCCCATGGTTAGCTCTGGTAACCTCAGAGCCCCAGTTCCCCCATAGCTGACAGCGCATCCGTGCGGACCAGGGGACGGACCCTTCCCCATCCTGCTCACCGTGTCGCTGGCTGGTGCTGGAGGTGGTCAGCAATGGGTGGCAGTGATCTCCTCTACCTACCCAGCTCTATGCAAGTGAAATCTGTCTGGCTTGCAAAGCTTCAGGAGTGAGGGATGGTCCCTGAGGCGCATTTTAGGGAGATCCGGCTCAAAGGGAGTGCAAGCTTGCTTTCAGCTTTTTTTCCTCCTTTACTCCTGTAGACCTGTTTCTTCCACACATCATCTAAAACCATGTGCTTCTCAGAACACAGATTTTACAGTCTCTGCATGCTCCCTTTTCTGCCGGAGGGAGACTTCCAGCAATGCCAATAATAATAATAAAACGGTAACATCCAAGGGAATTCTCTCCCGCGAGTGCAGTGGGAACAGCATCGCGTCCTATGGCTGTGTGTGGGAAAGAGGAAAGTGCAGTGGCAGAGTAAATAACTAAAGCTGTGAAGGAGAAAAGTCCATCTGTTCGCAGAGGACCAGGAAAAGGCCAAACATCTGCAAGGTCCCCCCAGTTCATCAGGCATCTGCTCTCTGCTTCCCAGTCCAAAAACCTTCCCGTTTGTGGGGAGAGCGGAGCCAGCAGCTTATCTGACAGAGAGGACAGAGTCAGCAGAGCTGGGCTGAATGCAGTGAAGCCAGCTGTCTCCTGCTGCAAAGAAAAGTGTTTTCTTCCAACCTCTAGAAAAAGGCTCTTCTCCATTTCTTTTCTTTGCTCCTTTTCTGAAGAATCTTGCCAATGCTTTTTTTCTTTTGGGAGGAACGGATCTTCCAAAGGGACAAAATGGTATTTGTTTTGTGTTTGTTCTTGCAATTGTTGTTTTCCCCTTCTGTTATAGCAATTGTTACTTTTCCCTTCTGTTTATGCACAGACCACGTCCCTTTCCCCATCTCATTCCCTTTAACATGTTCTCTGCCTTGATTTTGCTAGGATGTTTTGAAGGGTTGTAACAAAGCAAGAGTGTCTGACTGATGTGCTGTGCAGGGAGATGGGTCTTTGGCGTTGGAACCAGGACTAAGTGGAGAAACATCATCTGAATTTTATTCTTTGTGAAATATGTATCTGCTGGAATTGAGTTTGTTTGCAAAATCATGTTGGTTGGTTAGAAGGTCATCTTCAGAGCAAAGGATAAAAGTTTACTTAGCACTCAAACTTCTCAGCATTTTTTAGAACTAAGCACCAAGATATTATTTTCAAAATATTTATTCTTTTTATTCTGTATTGTATTTCATATGATTTGAAATAAAAGACTGGATTAATTATAGGACAAAGTGGAGGATACTGCAGATGTTATTGGACATTGTTTTTTTAAAATCAATCTTGAATTCTATAATATCATGAGCCAGTAGGTTTCATGAGATTTTATGTATTGGAGCAACATGGTTATCTTAAATTAGTTTTCAATGTGTTGTTTTCAAACTGTCCTCATGCATCTGTATTTAGGATTATATTTTCCTAGGGATTCAGAGAGGTTTTTTTGAGTCCTATCCATGCTCACTTTGGGGAAAAACGAGAAGAAATTACTTTCCTGGGAAATAAGATCCCTAAAAGTCCTAGGGGGAGTTTGTGCCTTTCAGAAAGTGATTAGAAATTGGAAAAAAAAAACAAAAACAAAAACACAAACACCAAAAAAAACAAAGAAAACCTTTCCAGGGCTGCAGACCCATCTGCTTTGCATGGCAAACGGCTCAAAGGTGCCGCCCAGCTGGTGCCCGTGCCTGGCTGGGCCTGGGGCTTGGAACCTGGGCACGATTGGGCCTGTGTTTCCTTCCAGAAAGGGTTAAAACCTCCCAAAAGTAAAATGTCCCAAACACTTCTATTCATTTATCTTAAACTTCCATCTCAGATGCACACAGGAGAGCCAAGAGCAAACGGCTCTGCTTGCAGCATCAAGTTTCGTGAGAGGAAATAAGAATATACCAAAGTGGTCCAAATCACAGGCAGCTGCCTCCCCAGGAGCCAAATCTAGTGCTAATGGCAAGCGTCTTTTTTTCCATCCTTCGGAGGTGCTTTCAGAGCCTGCTGTCCTGCTGCCTACAGACCATGCTGCTCTGCCCTTGTTTTCTCCTTCGTGCACCCACCTCCTTAGAAGTTCTCAAGGAGAAGTCTTCCATCTCTGCTCTAAGCTGGATGGCTTCACAGCCAGTGTGCTGCTTTGTCTTCAGATCAGCAGTTCGGGAAGTTTAGAATGAGCGAATTAAAGTGTAGGTACTTTGTACATCAGCCCCACGTGAAGAGACTCCTCAGTGTTAAAAGATGCTTCTGAGTTGGTAGCTGGCCCATCACATGGCTGTTGTCTCTGAGAAGAACCTGTGATCTTCCTAGCAGTTCTTTACATGAAGCTACGAGGTCCCTATAGGAAGAAGGAGATGCAAAGAACGTGTCTGCCTGCCAGTGGCAGGGTTACAGGAGGTGGGCTGCTCTAGATTTTGGGCTCCAGCTCTCCATGTGTCCTCTGCAACAGGGAATCCTTACTTTTATACAGTATCTGTTGCTGTCTTTATAGCAATCAAGAAGAGCTGGTATAATTTGACACATAAAGGGTGTGAATTTGGCGGGATCCATTGCAAGGCTGGACATGACACGTTCATTATTGCAAGTGTTGCAGCCACCTGCAGCAGGTTTAAGTGAGACATGAGCTTTGATCTGTGGAGCTGGTTGCTGTTGCCTTTAGGCTTTGTGGCAAGTCACCTTCTGCTGCAGGGCCTGAGGACCGCTAAGCAATCTGCCAGCATTACTGAGCTGTTGTAGCCATCTCCTGAAGCAGTGAGGGTTGTGGCTGAGCATTTAATGTTTAAACAATATGTTAACTCCTGTGCCAGGATACTAATGGCAGAGTATTGCAGGGTTCGTCCCGATCATCAATGTCATGATGTGGGGAAATGCTGGTGAGCTTAAATTCTCCAATTCTCTCTCCTAGGGGACTTCCTTCCTCCACCCCCACCTCCTGTGGATGACCTCGGGAACATCACATCATCACAAGGTGCCTTTCCCCCCCCACCTCCTCTGGATGACGTGACTTTCAATGTGCAGGTAGGAAGACAAGAATTTTATCATTAGGGCAGAACTGATCCAAAAATTGAGGAAATGAATGGGTGGTTATAAAATGAGGTGGCAAAGTGCTGTGGTTAGAGATCATGTGTCAGGAACAACCCAGTCAGCTTTAACAAGCTGTGTTTCCCAAGTAGGGAATATTTCCATTCAAAACTTGCTGGGCTATTAAAGGATTTTTTCCCATCCGGCTTGAATTAGAAGACTAATTGCCTTATGTCCTTGTGATGGCAGATGGGAGTGAAACCTTCCCAGAATGAATTGTTTTCTGGAAGGACTATCTCCTTCCATGGACTGTGGAGAGACTTTAGGGCAGTAATCTGATCCTAAAAGTGCTTTGTTTAGATGCCTAAAATTAAGTGAAGCAAATAAGCCCTGGCCCAGCTCCAGTGATGTCACTGAGACCCTTTTCACCCCTGGTTTGCTGGCTTGGATCTCCTGGATTTGCCATCTGGATGGAAGTTCAACTTCTAAGATGCGTCAGCTGATGGTGGCATGTCCTGTGTGGATATGGACATACCTTCAACACCTTTGAAATGTATGAACGCTTTTATGCAGACATTGCTGGCTTGCCTGGAGTGCCAGGTACTGTTCTGTTAGTTGAGACACGTTCAGGAGAGGTGTATTCAGGCTGCAGGGACAGGCTGTCAAGGTGATCAAGGAACAAGGAGCTGGTCTTGCCAGTAGAGACCAGAAGAGTTTGGTTTGTTGGCTGAGGAGAGGGTATGTTTGCAAAATTTAAATATGTTTGAGGAATAAGCACCAGGGAAGAAGAACTGTTTTGGCTCTGGGTAAATTAGTGCAGGAGCAGGAGAGGCTGAGATTACCAGAAGCCCCTTCATGCTGGTGTTGGGAAGGTTTCTGAGCATGGGCAACTGCAAAGGTCTGGATAAGCCTTCCGGGAAGAGTAGTGGGAGCAAAGCAAGCATGATCTCGGCTTAAGGCTGGTTACAGTTGTGTAGCGGTGTGTCCACAGCCACGGGGCTGCCCTTGATGACCCTGGAAGGTTGTAGCCGTCCTGTGTCTCTCGATGGATTTGAACCTGAGAATAGGCTAGTGGACAGACATTAAACAGGATCTAAGAGACCTGACTTAGTTCCTAACCCCACCACAAACTCTAGAGTCAATTAATCTAGTTTGTGCCTCTGTAAAAAGAGAAAACTTTTCCATCCCTCATGGGCTTCCTGTGATCTCTTGCCTGTGGCAAGATATTCAGCTGCTATCACAAAGTCTCAGCAGCGTGTTCCTGCGGTGGGTTCAGCACCATAAGTAGCCTGCGAGAGGGAAGGGGTTAATGAGGATTGTGTTCTCCTTGCCAGGAAGGGCTGCAGCCATCAGGGATGTTAGCCAAGTGCCGAGCATTGCTTTCCCCAGCCTTGGGGGAATGAAGTAATTCCCCCAGCAAACCTTGTTCTGTCTCTTATCTCTCTGAGAAGAGCAGACCCCATGGGACCAGGGCAGCTTCCAGACCATGCTGGGAAGCGTTGGAGCAGCAAGGCCCCTGGTGAGCGCAGGGTGCTGCCTGGGCTGTGGGAAGGGGCTGCGGGCCCTCGCGTGCTTCTCCGGGGTCAGGCTTCCCCTTGTCAGGTCACCCGATGCGGGGACCTTGCCATGTTTATTGGAAGATGCTCATGTCTTCAGTTCCTCCTGCCTCCCTCCTACAACAGTCCAGAGATGTGCCTGAGCTGCTCGGGGCTGTCACTGCGACGTGCCCCTTGGTAGAACCACCCAACAGGGGTGGTTCTTCCCTGCTGAGCGCATGAAATTGCTATTTGTCACACCCTTCCTCGCTGGCATCGGGAAGCTGGGGCTGGAGCCATGTTCACAGTGTTGGGTTTTGGCAGGAGCGTGGTTAGAGTGGGATTCCTTCACGTGGCATTCTGTTGGGAGGGAGAGAGCCAGTCGTACCCCAGCACTCCTGCCTGCCTCCACCCTGAGATGTACTCTGTGCATCAGACATGGGTCTCTGCCTTTAATCTGTGCTCTCTTGTCACCTTTTCCCCCTTTCTTTTCCCTTCTGTCATGTGAAGGGGATCAGAAGCAGACAAAAGCCAGGGCTAAGTCAGGAGCCAGCACAGTCTTGTGTTGCAAGATCAGCTCCTTATGTTGTAGGAGCAGCAAAAGTTATGCTAAAGTGAGACGTAGGGCCCAAGAGAGGACAGAGAAGGGCAGGTGGTGATGGGGGAAGCTGCTTGATGCCATAGGACACAGTCATTTTCGTGACTCCAGATGGGTGTTCCCTCGATGAAGGAGCAGAACAAATAGTGGCCGTGTTTCTTTTGCCATGAATCCTTTCTCAGGCCTCAGGGCATGATTGCATAAAGGCAGGGATCTCAAGACCGTGTGTAGAACTGTACTCCCAACAGACTAAAGCCAAGCTTGGTTCTGTTCTCTGGTGCCAGGCCACTTCATTTCCATGCCTCAGTTTCTCCATCGCTAAATGTAAGTGCTGGAGCAGATGACCCCATTCCTGAGTGTGGACCAGATCTGATGCTGCTGCCTGGGGTGGTTTGGCCCCTGTGGATCTGGTGTGAGCCCTACAGATTGGCTCCAGAGTTTGAAATTGCTCTGCTCCAGCAAATAAGCCCCTTTACAACTGAAATATCTCTCTGGATGGCAAAGTGCTGATGACAGATGATGAAATATATGTGCTGTGGCTCCAGGTACATCTTTTCGTACTAGGTGTTAAGTTGATGAGGGCAGCAGAATATATGTTCAGTTCATTATCGTTTTGTGCATTAATATTAGCAGATGGCTAAAAGCTGTACAGTTTATTAGAGTTTAAGTTCTGTCTTAAGAGCAGCAGCTAAAACAATATTGCCCAGTTTTCATAGACCTGTTTATCTCTGGATCTCTGTTTGGACAGTGGAACTGGCCACTTAGGATCAGATCCAAAAAGGTACTTTAGTATCTGACTTCCCTTGAGGTGCCTACGCTCTGATGGAAATCAAAGGAAGACTGGGTCACAAAATACTTTTGCAATAGGTCTGGCATTTTTTTTTTTGTAATTTCTGTTTTCCCATCTAGATTCCTCATGTTCAGATTCACATCAGGGCTGGGGAGGAAATGGGAAGGAAATCTAAACTCTCTTCTTATTAACTGTAATGCTTAAAGATATGTAGATTTATTTATTTCTAAAAAACAGTGTGTTGGGGCTGGAGGAGAGTTGTGTTGGGAAGTTCCCCTTCAGCTGAAGTCAGCCGGCGAAGGCGAGGGCTTGTTCCCAGAATGGTGGCGAGGGTGCGGCGATGGCGTGTTTGACAAATAAGGACATGAGCAAAGAGCCTTTGCCACGTTGGCTTGAACTCAGTTTAAAAGAGAGAGAGAAAAAAAAAAAAAAAAAAATCCTGGACAGGAAGAAAAATGAAATCACTGTTTGTCGAAGGGAAATAGATAGATCTGGGAGGAGGGAGGAAGATTTTTTTTTTTCTTTTTTTTTTCTTTTTTTTTTTTTCTTCTTTTCGTTCTACTTTCAAAACAGGCATTCTGCCCAGGCCAGGGAAAGCAAAAGTAAAAAAAAAAGGAGCCTCTGGAGTGCCCTGTTTGCTCACAGAGGTAACCTCACTCATGGTACCTCCCTCACCAGGCAGATGAGGGGATGAGGATGTGCACAGTGGTGTGAACAACCGGTCGCTACCCAGCACCCCATCCCTGGGCTGGCTCTAGAGCCATGTGTGCCATGGGGACATCTCAATTATCCATATCCTGGGGGATTCGGATCTCCACCGGCTTTGAAACAACTGGTTCTCCTTAAAGGATGGGTTCAGAGCCCATCCTTTCGTGTCGGGCTAGGGCCTGGGTGGCTGAGAGCAGATGTGACCCTCAGCTGCAGACCTGCCCAGGGCCACCTTGGAAAAACAGGCATTTGCGAATCGCTGCTAATTGTCCACAGGTGGTGCATCTGCATGTGGGTCTGGTTTTCATTTGGGACTCTATGGATGCTGCCACAACGTGGAAAGGAGAGAATTATATTCAACCAGGAGATCGCCTCTTTCCCAGCAACCCCTGGCTGTTATCAGTGTGTGTTTTATTGACAGGCCACAAAACACTTTATAAAAGAAACACCAGTCTCTCCCTGATAAGGAAGCTGAAGCAGGGAAAGTGCTTTGCCAGGTCACCAAGCTGGCCAGTCGCAGGCTAAAAATAGGACCCAGATCTCCTGCGTACCAGAGCAATTCTGTCTGCTACGTTGCACCGCCTCATTACTGTAAAAACTGCAGATTAATGAGTAAATACCATCAGTGGCCGAGACCAGAAAGAATTTAGGATATACCGAAGAGGGTGTGCAAAAGTGGTTTAGGATGGGGTTTTGAGTGAAGAAACAATGAGACTTTGAACAGTTGCATGAAAGGTGAAGTTAGATTAGATGTAAGGAAGAAATTCTTCACCACGAGGATGGTGAGGCACTGGAACAGGCTGCCCGGAGAAGCTGTGGATGCCCCATCCCTGGAAGTGTTCAAGATCGGGTTGGATGGAGCTTTGAGCAACCTCATCTAGTGGAAGGTGTCTGCCTATGGCAGGGGGGTTGAACTACACGTTCCAACCCAAACCGTTCTATGATTCGATGATAAAATAGCTTAATACACCAGTTCTTTTATAGGCGTGGAGAGGCTGTGGTGCTGTGCTGTATGTGGGCAGGAGCTAGCCTCACATTGAGACCTACCGGACTCATGGACCAGGTTGTATCATCCTGTTGTGATACACAGAAAATCAACTGAAGGACTCAAATTCCCATTGCCAAGGAATTTTGGAAGGAGAAATGCTGAAAACACGGTCTGAAGGCGTACGTGCCTTCCTCTGCGAGGCTGTTAAGAGAAGACCTGTCTCGCTCGTGCCTGGGAGAAGGTGGGAATGTGTTGATAGATGCGAGCAGCAAGAGCCTCATCCTTGTTACGGAGGAGGCTGCCAGGCATTTCGCTGTCTGACTCCCTCCCAGTGAGCGGCGGTGCCTCTTCAGGGGCTGTGACTCACCGGCTAAGGAAACAGTGGAACAGAGGGATTTTTTTTTTAATTTTTTAAAGATTTTTTGATTTTTTAAAAAAAATTTTTGGGGGGTGCATATATTTGACAAATAGCTGGGGAGGGAAAAGTGTGATTTTTGCCTACAGGGGCGCTACTTTAAACAGCACATCTCCCGCTCAGCGGCATGGCGGCTGGGCTCTGCCTGGGTGCTGGGCTTGCTTTAAATCGCCTGCCTTTTAATGTTGGGAGAAGCGGAGAAGGGCAGAGAGAGCGGAACATGTGTGTTCAGCCTCCCTCTAGTGCTAGATTTTGTTAATCATCGGGATGATTGGCCTGGGCGTAGATGCTCGTTGGTGAGGAACGTGGGCCAGCCAGCAAGGCTGCCCGGCTCTGGGCAAGCAGCAGTCGCTCCCAGAATCTCTGTAAATAAAGCCATAGTCTGTGTGTATCACTTGCCATTCAAGATCCAGCTTTTGCAGATTTTTGGGGCTCCTAACCTGATTTATTGAAATCCGTGTGATAAGCAATTGCCTTTTATCTAAATTGAAGCCGTGTCCGACAGTGTAAATAAATTACCTGGTAATGTTAACCCTCTTACTCAAACCTTGGCTTTGCAGGAATGCTTTTGATCTGTCTCCCTTCTTCTGCCTTCCTTGTGTGTTTGAGAAACAGGAATGTGCTGTGCTCTGAATTAAACTTGAACAAATAATATGTATGCTCTCTGCATGTTTAAATGCTCACTGGGTCTCTGCAGGTCAATGTGTGTTTGCTCTATAGCACGAGTTTCTAGGCACTAAGGTGAGAAAAATCAGTAATACAAAGTTTGTATATTTTGATAAATATTTGGATCCATGATAGATAAAATGCATTGTTTTCTCATATGCATATATATACAACTATATATATATATATGTATGAGAAATGCATAATGGGTGGTGATATAGAGCAGACCTACACATTATTGAGGAACAACCATGCACATTTTATCCCTGCTGCTTTTTTGTCCCTTTCTGTGGGCAGCATGACCAGTAGATCCAGGATCATAAGAGAAAAGGAACACTGAGCATTTCTTTCAGGCAGCTCTTGGTGCAACCCATCTTATACGCATGTTTGTTTTACAGTGCCAAACCACATTCTATTTTAAATCTTTAATGAACCTCTGTTCCCATCTATGTAACTTTCCAATCCTTACTCTCTTCAGAATAGACAAAGATGCTTATTATAAACCACAACTTTTACTGAAAGGGTAAACTGGAAAAGTTTTAATTGTATGGCGTAAGCCTGCCATTCATCTCTCTGCCTGGCTATTAATATCTTGGCAGTGTTATAATGCAATACAGCCTTTCATAGCTAAACCTCTCGGCAAGGACTACAAAGGAATCAAGGATCCAAACAGTTAACTGTGCTCATTATTTTCGTCGTGCTTATTACTGTGTTATTTAATGTATTTGTTATGCCATTGTTTAATATAGTAATACAGCACGCAGAATGCGCCAGGTCCTGCGCTGGTGCACACTTGTGCCTTCGCTGGGAGGAGGGTTGTGACTGAGGCAGGGAGTCGCTTTTGGAGATGGAACAGAGCGGCTTTTGATAATCTGTCATACAGCGGGTGATGAGGTGTGGGAGCAGAAGAAAGCAATAGCCTAATGCAGATCATATGTAAATAATGGTACGGGGCCATCTAAAAAGTTGTGTTAGGAAACAGAAAGGTCAGAGATGTTGCCCATTGTGATGTTCAGAGGTCATCAACCTAAAACCGTCTCAGGTTAAAACACGGGGCAGCGTTATGCACATGCGTGATCTTGAGCCCAAACAGCGGGCTGTGGTTCTCCCGGTGCTGTGGCTGAGGTTACAAGCCCTGGTGGGCACCTCCTGGCTCGTGTGGGTCCATCTGTTTGTGGGACACTATCACAGGGCTGGTGCTGGGGTTAGGTTCAGTGCTGGCGCCTGTGGAAAGGTTAATCTGCAACCTGGATTATCCACCCGTGGATAATAGAGACATGAATTGGTAAAGTAATAGGGGAAGCATGGAGAGCGTGCAGAAAAAGCAGGCAATTTTATCCTGTCAGAGCTAGTACTGGCCCGTGACAGACAAAAAGGAAGTAAAAACATCATTGTATCCAAGGTAGAAGTATTTTTTAAGCAGAGGGAAAATAAGAAGATAATGAAGATGTGGGAATTCGCCCATCAAAACAGATGAGCTGAGTGATGGAAGAGAGTGAAATAACATGATCAGAATTGAAGAAATTTCCATTCTTCTCATTTTTGAATGCTATTCAAATCTGCCGTTGGATTAGCAGGTCCTAGGAAAGATCTCATGCAAGATCAGTTGCCTCTGTGTCAAATCCTGGGCAGCCTGTGTTGCATTAGAGAACTGTAATGCAGAAGCAAGACTAAGACAGACTCTCAGTAGCAAGAAGGAATTCTAAAAATTGCAGCAGACAAATTATTACGCCTTTTCTGTGAAGCTGGCTGGGATTGGAAGATGTGGTTTAGAAAGTCAAAGTCTTTCCATGCAGCTTGGGCATGGTGGTAACCTGGAACGTGACACAGGAGACGGAGTCAGATTTCCCACCTTGGTTTTGGTGCTTTAAGTACTGTGATGCTGCGTGGTAAGGAAAAGAGCTTTGGTCAAGCAAGATAAAAGGAAATAGAGCTATACTTATTGGAGAATCCATTGTCTAAATTAAGTTTTATAGCCCTGGAGTAGTTCAAAGAGTAGGGCAAACTTCATTCTATTTTTGATGCAAATTTTGCCTGGCAGAAATGAGATGTGGGTATGGAGAAGTCGTGAGAGCATCTGATTTCCAAGAATGGAAGTGTCTCAAATGCAGGTTCCTGTCTCTGTTTTTTAGTTTCCATCGCTGGCGAAAAACAGCTTCAGCTGCCATGATGGGTGGTTTT
Source organism: Pampusana beccarii (assembly GCA_013399365.1). NCBI lineage: Eukaryota > Metazoa > Chordata > Aves > Columbiformes > Columbidae > Pampusana > Pampusana beccarii. Next base: position 1,448,634 of record VWYH01008008.1, on the reverse strand, counting down.
GTTGTCAGAAAGTGTTGCCTCTGTGAAGTGTGTGCAGCACAGTGACTGAGCAAGGTGAAAGATGGTAGAAATACCAACGAGAAATGTTGTCGTAGCCAGGCCTGGAGGAATTTGTTCCAGGGCAGAAGGGCAAGCATGGTTTTAAATGTTTGCTGACATTAAACTCTGTATTCGCAGGACTGTTCCCCACAATTGTTTTTCAGTTTTGATTTGCTGGTGAAAATGCAGGACTGTGATTAGCTTTAATGCACAAAGAACAGGTATGGAAGAGCATCTGGAAAACATCGTGTGACATTTCAGGGTTGTTTTTAGTGGTGTGAGAAGTAAAACAGAAACGTTTGGGAAAGCTGTAGCAATTTCAAGTGTTACCGAAGCCAGCAAGTGACAGTTCAGCCAGAGGTGCTGTACAAACTCCTCTCAGTCAACAGTCCGGAGCTACAGCTCCTTCCCTCTCCATCTTCTCACTTCTGCATCTCTCTTTTGCCATGGAAACAGCCTCGTGTCTTGTCACGTCCCAGGTCTAGCCTTCCTCTTCAGCTTTGTTATTCCACTTGCTCCTGAGATCCTCCCCCTCTCTCTGGCTCTGCAAATTCCCCTGGTTCTGCCCCATTATCCCCCTCCATGTACCCAAAGATGCCTCTGCTGAGGTCTCTGCAGATGTTCGGGCATCAGTGCTTCCCAGGGGTGCTGGTTGGGCTGTGTTTGGCCAGTGCTGAGGTCAAATGAGCATCTTAAAGACATTTATGTAGGGAGTATGCTTTCTGCGCAGAAGTAAACCCCGTTTGGCTTCTATGGCTGTATAGAAGCAGAAATATAGTTAAAGACACTTTCTTGGCATCTAATGTGTCCTGGGGACACCACATTTTCTGGTGCGTGAGTTCTTATTGAAAACCAACAAGTTACATTCGTTTATCTGCTAATGGCAGTACCAAAATAAACCTTGAAGCTCAACCGGGAGGGATTTGCACACTGGAAATTCTCTCTGCAGGGTTTGCAGTGGTCTCTGGGCAGCGCAGGTTATTTGTTGTTCAGCCTTCTGTGTGATTCGGGTCCTTTTTTTTCATCCGATGTCCTCGCTCAGGAAGCGTGTAGAAGGCAGTGTGTCCGAATGAGGAGATCGTTGTTAAGAAAGAAAGAAAAAACCCACCGTTGTCCAGCCAAATCAAATACCAGGCACACATCTGGCAGCCTTGAAGGGAAGGTAAAAGTGGGCCTAATGGTTTGGAAAATGAGATTGCTGACTTCCTGAGGGCAAAGACCTTCCTCCGTGAATCAGAACCGCGGGTTCTGCCCGGCTGGGGTTTGCCCACCCGTGGACTGCACCCACCAACCAACCCAAAAACGCATGAAATGACTCCAGATTTTCCAGTTCTCAGCTTTGAGAAACATACAGTAAAATGATTTTTAACGTGACTCATTTCTGTAGAAGCCAAACCCAAGCCATTGACTTTCATGTAGTTTTATACATCCATTTTGCTGACATTTTGCCAGGCTCACTGGGAGATTCTTGAATCCTTGCAAACGTTTTGGCGCACACCCCTTCCTATTACAGCAAAACAAGCAAACAAATTCAGAAGTATGTTATATATTTAACTTCTGCACTTGGAGCTTATTCAGGCTGTGAAAACCAACTGGCCAATTCTAATTTTTTTTTTTTTTTTTGGTGTTGATTTCCTAATAGCTTCACAGCCCATGTTCAGGAATGCTTACTCCAATTCAGAGAAGCTTGACTGTGCTTAAACGTCATTAAAGTTGATAGAACTTAAGCACACATGTAAAATTAAGCATATGCTTATGTTTTATACAGTCTATTTGCAGGTGACACAAGCAGCTGCATATGAGTTTCCAACATGTGATTAAATTCCAAAAGGAGTTTTTAAAAACAGTTTTAGTCAACCTTAATTTTCTGAAATTAGTAGCTTTAACAAAACCTATCTTTTTTGATTAAAATTGCCTGAGACGTGTCCCTTTTAAAAAGCTCTTCACTTAACTGTCACAATATACAGTCTTGTGTGGGATAGAGTTTGTTCATGTAAGTTTAATTTCCAGTTAAAGCGGTACAAACACAAAGTTATTTCAGTAGATCTTTATGAACGCAGCAGTGCTGTTGCTTTCCCACCTCTGCTGAAGTGGGGGCCAGGCAGAACCATTAAATTCTCAGCTGTGCCCTTCTGCGTATCGCAGATCGTGTAGCATCACCCAGTCACCTAGGGAGACCAAAGGCATCCAGCCTTGATCCACAGACATCAAGAGGCGCAGAAATCTTGGAAGTTTGTTCTAGCATTTAATTACCTGCAGTATTACGCATAAGTGAATGTCTCTGTTATTTTTAAATAGAATTTCCCTGGCTTCAGCTTCCTGGCTGCAGCATGTTTTTCTGTTTTGCTAGATTGGACAGTGTTGTGGTATCTGGCGTTTTCATCCCGTGGAGCTGTTTAGATATTGTTATCGAGCTACTCAATCTTCTTTGTAAGTGAAGCCAAGTGAGCTCCCTACGTCTCGTTGTCAGCTGTTTCTGCTTTTCTGGGGCGTTTCAAGTTTTTTAAAAGCTGCCTTCCAAACTGGACGTGGTATTTCAGCACCAGACTCACCAGAAGTGTCAAAAGGAATAAAATCACCTTCAGCTCCGTTGCTTTCCTTGCTCCAGGATGGTGCGGCACCGGGCAGGAGCTGGTGTTTGGTGTGGTTTTCCCTTCTGGAACATAAATCCACGGTCAGGGGGCTGGATGTGACAGCTTACCCTGTGTGTAGGCGGGTGTAATTCATGGCTTGTCAGACATGTCCTGTGCCGTTGGAGGCATCCTTCCCTTCCCTCTTCTTTTACACCAGCAGAGGAAAGAGGAAGATCACGACTTGGCCAGGATGTGGAGGTGAAGGGAGTCTTTGCTCTGAGACATCTCCATGGGATCTTTTATAAATGTAACGTTCACGTTGTACGAGTCAGTGGGAAGGTCTTCCTTTACTGCAGCAGACACTTGATGAGCTATTTGGTTTCTACATCGATTAAACTCTGCAATTGTATTGGGGTAATTGGTTACTCTTCAGTTATGGTTCCCCTTAGAGGCAGATGATGAAATATCCGATATCTCCTCTAAGTTCTCAGTTTTTCTGCAAGTGGCAATACTCTGCTGGGTACATCAGCTCTGCTTGATGGCTAATTAAACAGTAATTTGTGACAATATTGGAGCAGATTTTAAGTTGGCGGGGGAGTGGGCATAGAAAGGGGAAACTTTTAACAGTCACCATAATTATCAATAACGAGTCCTAATGTAATCGCATTAATGAAAAAAAAAAAAAAGGATTTATTCCCTGCTGCTGTAAAGTTAGTTAAAGTCAGGGAAAGTCATGCTGGGTCAAAAAGGTTTCATGGCCAGCTGTTCTTGCCCCTTGAACAGAGAGGCAGCGCTGTCCTGCAAAAGGCAAGAGGAAAAAAATGATATATTCCACTGTATATTGTATATTCTGCTGATGAACAGGAACGTTTCACTAATTCAATTTAATTCCCAAGGACAAGTGATTGTAACTCCACCCGGAGAATATTAAATTGCCGTAATGGAAAAATAAACTGGTTTTATTCTCCCCCTCCTCTCCACATCTTCCCCGCTCAGTTTTCAAGTAACTTCATGTGCCTCCTTAGTTTGTTAATACACTTCTCATCTTGCTGCCGATTTTGCATCTGGTAGCACTTAACACAGACAAGGCTCCCAAAGCTTTTGATCAGACATGTTAAGTAAACTCTCGGGACCGTTGGGTCTGCTGCTCTGGCAGATGTCAGCTCGTGCGACTCCTCCTCTCTCTTTACCCCTCAACTGTTCCATATCAAAACCATCCTGTTGCTTTCATGTGCTTGAGGATCGTGGTGCCTTTTCTCCATGGACTAGCTGGCCTGTAGTACAAAGATCCTCCAGCTGATCGAATGACATTTGCCATTTTGCTGTTTTTCAGTAGCAGTTTTGAAAGTCCTGCTTAGCCAACCTTGAAATCTCCAGAACTTCCTTCCATGAGCAAAACACAGCGGTCAGAGTTCCAAAACCCACCTGCTGGGTGCAGGTTTGAATGCCCGAGGTAGAGGTGTCGGTGTGTGATGAGGGGAGCAGGGGGCAGAGCAGATGGGGGCTGAGGGGACCAGACACCACAGCATGGCTATGTTGGCATCTCCAGCTTTGGGGCACCTACAAGCACACACCTGGACTGCTGGGTGGATCTTGTTGAGAGCTTTGACTTATTTGTTTCATCCTCTTTGCTCCTGTCGCGTGATTGCCTTCTGTTGTCCTCAGGGGTGGCAGTGGGACAGGGAGTATTGTGCATCTCCTCACGGGCTATTGTCCATGTCCCATCACAGTACCAGGGTTGGCAGGTGCTGGCCTTGGACCCAGAGCTTCACCAGAGTGTGCCCCAGGCCGTGGAGCCTGTTTGCTAAACCTCTATTATGCAGCTTCACCACTCATCCAGTATCTGGGGCCAAATCCTCTTCTGTCGTCTTGAGGAGTCTGGGCAAACCGTGGGTTTGTGGCAAAAGCTTCTCTCGGCTGTTAGGGGCAGGAGCTGTTTGGAAAGGAGCATCCTGGGCTCTGCTGGGCGTCACTGCTGCCCATCCACACACGTGGCATCCTGCCCCCGAGCAGAGCCAAGGTGCTGGTTTTGAGACTGGGGCCTCTCTCGGGATGTGCAGAGGGCAATGGCTTATTAAACAGTGGTGGAAGAAGGGCCACTGGTCCACGAGCCAGTGCTCAGCATGGTGGCGGCTCGAATCCAGCCCTCTGATGTGAAATCAGGGCCGTCCTGCAGTGAACCTGCAGCTGGAGCTGGGATGGCTTGGGCAGTGGTTTGTTGTCTTCTGGCATGTTTAGTCAGGGCTGAGGCAGCGGATGCAGAGGATGAAATGTCCATTAAGGAGCTGGGTTGTCCTGGTGGATTGGTGTCTTCCTCTGGTGGCCAGGAGGTTGGCTGTGTGTGTGAGTTGCTGCACCTCGCTCCCACCCCTCTACCTGCTTTTCCTTCCCAAGGCTGGTATCCAGTTGACAATAATCTCCTTGGGACGGGGATGTTTCCTAGCTGTGAGCAGTGTGTGTCACGCTGGTCTCTAGGGAAATATCAATCTTTATTGTCATACAGATTCATAACTGCAACAAAGTCTTTGCCGTCTTTCATATACGTGTCCCAGGAGGCTGAGCGCAATTGCCTGTGATATCTGTTGTCTCGGCAACGAAGAGGCAAGAAGCATGTTTCCAGGTGTCAGTCCAAGCCCTGGTGCTAAGGTGATGGTCAGTTACTAACCCATAGAGACTGACGTGTACCCACAAGCAGAAGTAGTGACTCCTGGTTGGTCTCAGCTGGTGGGTATAAAGCACAAGTGGAGGCTTCATGTAAATGTCTGAAGAGAGCCAAGTCAGATCAGCAGTGGTCAATAGCAAGTGTCCAGAGAAAAGTGTAAAAAAAGAAGCACAGAGGATTTTTTAATTTATTTTCGAAGTATCTTGTTGGAGTTTTCTTCCATGTGTCTCTCCAGCTGCTTTGGAAGGCCATGTAAGCTCACATCAACCACAGTGTCTCGCAGCAGAAGTAGTTCTGCAATTTAGTAGCATGTTGTGTGATGAAACACCTACCTCCTTTTCTTTGTTTTGAAATTGATGCCTTCTAGTTTCATGCTTTCTTCTTCTGTTATCTTCATTCTGTGTTTTTTTTCTTTATTTTTTTATTATTTGTCCTTTTTGTAAGCCTCCTACACCACAGTGAGTTTATAGATTGGTTGTTAAGGTTTCGCAAGATGTCTCCTAAAAGTGCTTAGCAAATAACTTCATCTGCTTGTTCATTTGCCCCAGCTTGTTCATTTGCAGTTCTTTACAACACCTCGCTGCTTCAGAGATAAGATCAGTTAATCCTCGGGATGCTTAGTGCTATTTACATTTCAAATGGGTGAAGGAATTGAATGTGGGACTGTCCCTAGCCCAGACCCATGCTGTAGGTCTGAGCTGAGCTTGGAGCCCCCTTTACCCTGCTGTGTCTCCTGCAGTTTGTTGTGGCACAGCTGCTGGTGTGAATTTTGCCAAGGGAAAATATCTGGCACATTTATTAGCCCTTTTTAGGTAGGCTGTTGTTTAGTGGATGATTGCACTCCACCCCATTTAAGTCTTGTTCCAGGCAGGGCCACCTGCCTCTTTACAGGGAGATCTTCAAAAGTGACTTGAATTGTAGAAATGTTGCTCGGTTAAATGACAGCAGCATCTGAGAGACACCAAACAACACTTTTGAACAGTATGCTTTAAACTTTTCAAGTGTCTTCCTTTGGTCCTGCTAATATCCAGCAATACAAACCAGGTAAAACTACTCTGTGCCTGAAAAAAAATAAAAAAGAGCAGGGGAAAAAATAAATCAAAACCTAGCTTTCCTTTGGCTTTTATCCTTGATGTCATCAAAAGACTAAAAAGGGTATTTCAGGCCTGGCTTCAGCCTGATGGAACAGCAGGGAAGTTCTTTTCTATTAGATCCTTGATACAATCACGTCTGGTGAAATCACTGCGGTCACATCTCCTGAAATCTTCCATCATTTCAGATTTGTTTCAGAAGACTCAATCTTTCTGTTTTTAAAGGGCATGACTACTTTTCCAGCCCCTGCTCGGTGCCTAGAATGGCAATTAGGCATCAGTCAAGCATCTTAGACCCCCCTCAACCCCAATGCTTCAGTCAGCTCTCGTCTCCATGTGCGTGGTTGGTGGGATCACCTCTTGGGACTGCTTTAATTTACATTAGGGAATTTGAAAGAAAAATGCTTGCACTTGTCTTTAGGCTCAGGGCTCATCTTCAGGGTGTCTCATTTTCCCGATAAGCGGCCTTAAGGATGCATCTGTTTGCTAGTGCAGTCTTTGGGTTTTAGATGGCTTTCGTGACCTTGGAAAGATTGGGCAATTCTACAGTGAAAGAGAAGGGGTAGCAAGGATGTGTGTCTGAAATGGATCTTGCCTCTGGCAGTGATGTTGTTGAACAAAGTGCAAAGAAAGGGGAAAAAAAATTAAACACAACCCCATCTTGGAGTATATCAAGACTAAATCACTTATTTTCTTCTTCCTGGTTAACATTTCTCACAGTCTCTTCTTATATATATAGTGGATGGCATCAAAATCAAACATCTTTCCCTGCTCTCCCCTGCCTGCCCCCAGCTAAAATAGGAAATAAGAGCCGCATCATTCTTTCTCTCTCTGCAGCTCTGACTAAGCCGAGTGCCCGAGGCCACGGAGTAGAAAGAGATGCTAACTCCTTGTTTGGGGAGCTGTTTCATTTGCTCTTCCTACCACATCGGTACCTACCCGAGCATTTTGACAGCCTGCAGAGTGTGGCAGGCGGCTGCTGGGGGAAGCAGGCAGCGGTCACTGAATTCATCAGCTCTGCCACCTCGTCTGTGGCTCAGTTGTATTTGCTGGAGGAAAAGACGATAGTCTTTCAGGGCAAAAGCCCTTATATACCTGCTCACAACCCCAGATTTGCCTAAATTCCCCTCCTCCTGCTTCTGTTATTACTTTAGTCTTTCCATGACTACCTTTGCTGCAAAGGGCTTTTCTGCTCCCTGCTTTTCCCCATTCTCTGATGTGTGAATGCAAACAGTGTTGACCTGTTACACCCAAAGGAGAGCTCCCCAAGCACCTCAGGCTCCCAGTAAAACCAGGAGCAGAAGGCACTGGGAGCCCACAGCCTGTTCGTTTTGAGTCATTAGCTACAATTTTTCCTAATATCCATGATGTTCATCTCCATTCTTCCACTTGCAAGTTATGAAGTTATCAGTGACGTGTGGTAATAACAGCGTGCAGAGTGAGCTGGTGCTACGGGGAAGGTTGTGTGTCTGGCTGTAGCTCTGCTGTCTCGGACGTGTCTGTACATATGTAACAGCATTGTATTCCGCAATATCAGCAGCTCGCATTCCTAGGGTGCAGCTCAGAGGAAGAGTTGGCCACAACGCTCGCAAAACACTCAGCTCAACCTGCTTTAGAGAAAACTTGAGCAAGGCTGAGGTGGATGGGAAGAAGGTGGATCTCGATGCTGGAAAATTGCGCTGTGGCGAGCAAAGTCGTGGTGTTCTTGAAGTGTTCAGGTGTTTGGCCTTTGCCTTTTGTTGGTAGCAAACATACACTGGGACCTGAGTTACACCTAACCTGCTGTCCACATAAGTCAGCAGGTTGCTACTGCAAGGCCACTCTCCGTCTTTCCCTGACAGAGCAACACCATCAAACTTCAATGTGATTTCTTGGAGAGGCTCAGAGGCCAACCCGGCAGCAAACACGGCATGTTTAGAGGCGAAAACAGAGAATAGGGAGGTGTCTGGGTCTGGGTAGGGAAAGGAGTTTGAAGCAGGAGCTAGGAAGGACATCTGCAAGACAGATTCTTCTCTTTCAGCCTGTTGCGAGGAGCTGACTTGGACAAATGGGAAGTGTTCTTGTTTCTCAGCTGAAATCTGCAAAACGTGATACAAGTAGGTGATCTAGGTTGTAAGAAAAGGTAGCATCTAGGGAAATCATTGTGCTTTTCACATCTTCTAACTCGGTGAACAGTCTTACGGCTTTTTTAGCAAAGTGAAGCAAGCTTGGAGGCCCTGCGTTGCCCTCTGCACGGCGTGTTCTGTGATGAATGTCCCTTGGGGTGGTGCAAGGGGACCTGTGGCACTGACTGGTGTTGGGTAGTAGGATTAGCAAAATTAAAGCCAGTTTTTGTCGAACAGGGTGGGTTGACGGGGCTCAGCAGTGGATTGCCATCACAGCTGCTCTGAGCCGCACACCAGGAATTCAGGGGCGGACAAACAGGCCAAGCAGTGAAGCTCCCTGCTGTTTTTCTCTCTTTTGCCTCGCAGCAGGGACTGAGCCAGGGGATAGGAGTGTAGGCGTTGCAGAAGTTCACGTGAGTGGATAGTCTCTGGCATGAGTAATTTGTTGGACTTGGTTGGCGTATGTTTGCTTTTTGTCGAACTCACGTTGGCTGGGCCAAAGATAGCATCCTTTTTCTTTTTAAACCCATTTTTCCATATTCTGCTGGCTGAAAGGGAGGGCGCGCAAGCGACGTGTCTGCAACAATGCCGTAAATCCAGACAGAAATAGAATTAGCAGTTCTTTCTGGTTCCGCTGTTTGTATGCGCGAGGTTGTGAGCTTAACCAGTCTGGGTTCCTCGGAGCAGAGCCGTGTCTGTGCGAACCTGTTGTGCCTTGGGACCTGGCGCTTGGGTTTTGTTCCAGAGCAATATCATAAAACTTTTATAGCAATGTCATGACGGAGAGCACGAGAAGAGAAATAACTTAACCCTCTCTTGCTAAAATTCTTCTCCAGTTTCTACATGCAGCAAATCCCTTGGTTGAATCTGGAGCACTGCGGGGAGAAAAATGCAAGATTTGTGGAGATGTGGAACAGAGCACAAGCAGAAACCTTTCTTTGTGAGGATTACCACTCTCAAATGTACTTAAAGTCCAGTCCTGTCCCAATAGGCCCTCACAAACGTTGGTAGCATTTTTTGTTGGCACTGTTGTACTGAATTGTGCTCCAGGATCTGTAGAATTTGCCTCTTAATCTATGTTGATTATGTTTTAATTGAATAAATAAATCTTTTACAGAGCCCAGAATCAATAGAGATGTTTCTATGCTATTTTATTTTTCTAGGTTTCCTAAGGACATTTAACTTTTACAACCTTACAACTTGTTCTGCAGCATTTGCTAGTCAGCTATTGCGTAATTGTTCTGGGGAATGAGAACCTGGGAATAATATGGCCCAGAAATGCTAAGAAGCAGAAATGAAATCGGCCGATCTGATCCGCCGCCATCCCTCCTCTCCAGGCTCAGGGTACCAAACAGAGCGTGCATGGGCTCTGGTTTTGTTCCTTGATCCGCCACTGCCTTATCACCCCAAATGTTGGGGCCTTGGGTGCCCTCCGCATCTCCCCCGCTTCCCAGGCTGGATTTTGGCAGCTTAGCTTAAACATTCTCTGGAGTGAAGCAATCACAGTTTTTGTGTCTGGGAAGCCTGCGGCTGCCCTGTTCTTATTATAGGCCAGTGAATGGAGGATGGAGAAAAACCAAACAAGAGCCATGAAGTGCACTAATAGTGGAAAGGAAATTGGACTTTTGCAGATTTAAGAGTCCAGGTGCCTACAGCTAGCCAGCAGTAATGATCTGAGGTAATTCCTCTGAAAAAATATTTTATTTTATTTTATTTTTTTTTAACAATAGGTTGGATGGAAAAAACTTTGACTGGGTCTATAATAAAAATAGGCAAACAGAACTGAGTTTGTACATAGTTTCTAACCTGATTTTCAGCCTTTTAAATGATGTGTTTTTGCATAAAGCGCATTGGTGCTTCTGTTTTCTTGTTAGTCAGGCCAAACTTATTGTAATCCAATAAGATTTAATAATCATTAGGAACTAATGAATGCCTTAGCACGTATAAGCTTGGCAGATCAGAGCCAGCTTGCTTTGCATAGTCTGTCTTTCTCTGACCAACTTGCCATTTATGTGTTGGATTGATGACTGGGGAGTTCTGTAGAACAGGTAATGATTGAATGCTCCTGAAATGAAATTTAAATAACAACTATCTGGAAGAACCAGTGAGCCAAAGGAAAAGGCGAATTTTTGGCTTGGAAAATCGAAGTAGCTTCATGAGAGTGAAGGCAAACAGAGCAGGATCATCGGTGGGGAGGTGATGGTATGATCTGAACAGGCTTTACAGTGGAAATTAGGTGAGTTGTTAGGTAACTCCTTATTATTTCTATTGTGGTAGTAGTCAAGCTGTGCTGAGACCCGAGTGTTATTGCTGGACAGGGTCTCAGCTGTGTGAGGACGGTAAGAAACCCATGCGCCAGGACAAGCGGTTTGTGTAACTGGAACTCTTCTTTCTTCTTTAAGGTGAACCCTGGTGGCAAGACGCTTGAGGAGAGGCGGTCCAGCTTGGATGCAGAAATCGACTCTCTGACCAGCATCCTGGCTGACCTAGAGAGCAGCTCTCCCTACAAACCTCGGACTCAACAGGTTAGTGGCACATGGCGTAAACAGAGAGTGGGAAAGTGGCCAGCGTATGGAGCGCTGGAGTCAATTTGCTAACCGCTTGGTATTTGTTGCGAGCAGGCATGCCAGTTCCCCCTGATAGCATCCAGATGTGGCTGTCAATGGGGAGAAGGGCGCAGCCGCTCTGGGGGGGGGCAGTGGTTCAAAAGCTGCTGCACCTCTGAGCGAAAGGGCCTCTGTTCCCGACTGTTGGATTGCCACGCAGGTTGCTAGAAAAACACTCGGGGAAAAAAATGTCATTTCGTTCACCTCGACTTTCCACCAAAAATAGCTTGTGAATTCGAACCTGCTTGGTTCACAAGTACTTTTACGCTGTTGTTTTCTTGCTGTTTTTCTGTTTTGTTAACTTTTATCTGTCAGGCTGCCAGAAGGATCCAGATATCTGTGTCTCAAGTTGTTTTCTTTTGTTTTTGTCGTCTAATCAGTGGCGACAAGGCATCTTGGATCATAGCTCAGCTGTCAGGGTGGCTGTAGCCCAGCAAGGCAGACTGGAATTCGCGCTTACTCTGCTGTGTCTAGACGAGGACTGCAGGGGTGACAGCAGCTCAGCTAGTTTTTGTCACTCATCTAGGTGGTGCTTGAGTTGGGCTGTTTAAGTTCTGGTAAGATGTCAGCTATTTATCAGAGGAAGTGGTGACACCCTAGTGGCACTTTAAAAAGGGCAGTTCTTGAGGTCTCTAAAATCATCCCAGATGTGTGTGTGCCCAGTTGTGCAGCGTCTTCACTTCCTAATCTCGTGACCGGGCTCATTTCTTATACGTATACGGGTCTGTAGGCATGTATGCAGCTGTATGTATGTGTTGCGTTTGTCGTACCAATGTGAGTCCTAAATAAAACCGCTGAAGTCAAAAGAACCTAAGGGAAAGTTGACTGATGCAGTGCATGCCCATTATCCATATAGACCATTTCTTTAGTATGTTGCTTTTTTGGTTCTTTTCATTGTTCTAGTACCTTTGGAGCAGAACTAAACTAGTGATCAGAGTTCATTTGGATTTGCTTTTGTTTAAGTATCTGAACTTAGCAAAAGCAGAGTGAAATGAGATTTGTGCACTTTTGAAAGCATCCATCTGCATGCAGAGGCTCTGGCCTGGTGGCCTGTGTGGTTTCCATCCCTTCTGCAGGGAACTCCTGATAAACTCTTCTTTCATTCTGGCATCATGTACACAGTTATTGCGTGGACTTACAGACCTGTCCTTGAACAACAGTCTGATTTAGGTCGTTCGAAACCAGCGACAATGCAAATGAGGTACAACTAAGTTCCTTTCCCAGTGGGTTTTTGTTCTTGTGATATAAGAGACAAGTTTTAACAGTGATAGTGCTCAGGTACTGTGTCAAATAACCCGTGTTCATTTTGTTTGCGTGGGCCAAACACATACAAATGCACATTGTTACTGGGAAACGTTTTATAGTGTCAAAACACTGCAAGAATTAACTGGAAGAGATTCACATACTCACCATTTTCCTTGGCCATGCCTGTGGTCAGCTCCAGCACCTTCATAGAGACATGCTTTGGGATCTGGTGTTCTCTGAAGAGATTGGTTTTTCACTTTTATTTTGTTCCTATAGTACTAACAAATAAATAAATTGTAGCAGTCAAATGCAAAGTTCTGCAGGCGTATTTGAGTTTCTGGAGGACATGAAGGCGTAGCCCAAGTTTTGGACTTGATCTGACTTCTTAAATTCATCAGCCTTCAAGACAAAATGTCAGTGCACACGCTTGTTCCTGTGGCTTTTTGCCACAGGTGGGGGCTCTGAAGACTTGTCCCCCATACCCAGGAGTGATGGGACGCTGCTGCTCCCTGGTGCGTTACAATAATTGTGTGAGATCCAGGGAGTAGAAGAAGCTGAATTTAATTTCTGGGGCCAAATCCCAACTTTCTTTGTTCAGTTTATCAGACTTTTCAGGATTTATTGGTTAATGTAATGATGTCCCACAGAAAGTACAGCTACAGCAACTTCTAACTATAGCCGTTAGAAAAAGAAAATGCCAGTGCTGAATGTATCATCTGTTGTAATTAAAGAGTACTCAAACAAGTCCTTGAAAAGATGGAACTAGAATGTAAAGCTTTGATATTTTCCTTTGTTTGATCTGTACTAAGTATTAAAACTAGTGAGTCATTTGATGGTCTTATAGTAGGATAATAGATTAGGCTGCAAATTGTGAGGTACTTACTCAGAACATCAGCACATTTATTGGATTACACTTTAGCCGACCTTCCCAAATTTATCAGGATAATGGCTGCAGATAGGAAAATAGGGTTACGACTTGTTTTCAGAGAAGACATTTCCAGTTGTGCTTATGCGGTTAAAGCATTATAATAATTTTGTAGGTATACCTTGCCCTTGAGGATACCTCTGTTCTGGAGTAAGAGAAATTTTATTGTTAGACTTCTATTTTATTTTATCCTCAAGATCGTTTTAAAGCAACATAAACTAAACTGTAGCGTAGTCCTCTCTCAGTGGAGTAGGAGTGATAGCAGGATGATCACAAGCAGTTTATTTAACATACCCTATCCATTGGCATAAATTCACACAGAGGGAAGCTCTTTCAGTCCTTGGTCCAAGTTCAGCATTGCAGTGAGACACACTGCACCGGGAGGGATTTGTACCTTACCCAGTAGGTCTGGAATGTCCATAGTACTTCTCAGAATGGATGGGCCAATGTTAACCCCAGACAAATCCCTTGGCCAGCAGACATGCTGTTGAGGACATGGATGAGTATGGGTCTCTGCACCAGCCCTGCGTTGCTTGCCTGGGCATCACTCTGGTCACATTCTTTGTGAGCCAGGCAGGTGACAAGGACATTGCCATGAGATAAAAATGACCATCATTAAATAGAGGGCAGGGAGAGAGTTTTGACACCTGCGATCAGCAGCACCCTCCTCGTATATAATGGTCCTGCCCAGTTCAAGGCAGTTGAGCTGGAAAGTGGAGGTGGAGGAACCACCCGGGTCCTGCTGGCTCCTTCCCATGCAGAGGTGGTAGGATGCTGTTGTCCTGCCGAGCTGTGTTGCCCTCTTCTCTGAAGTGATGAGTTTGAAAAGTGTTTCCTCAGCATATGTCCTGGTTTTGTTAAAAACGAGACCAGTTTTCTCCTTTACAGAGCAGAAAAGATCCTTCCTCCCCATGCAGGTTTGGTGGGAGGCCCTTCTGCGAGTCTGCTACGCCAGCGTGAGTCAACCCCCATTTTGCAGAACCTCAAAGCGAAAGATTATCTCAGGCTTTGTTTCTGGTTAGTTCTTGTCTGTGTCTTGAGGCCGTTGTTGAGAGAGTCGCCTGCAGCTGAGGTTTTCTAGGCGTTGAGAGTTTACTTCATATTGGCCATCAGCAACATGTGGGTGAGAGGCAGCTTTTGGTCACCGTCACCTCCGCCCCAGGCTGAACCCATGACTTGCAAGTGAAAGTATCTCTGAGTCACAGAAGCAGTCAAAAGTGATTAAAATGCCGCTGGTTGTTTTTTTATTGTTTGTTTGTTTGTTTTTTTCACAAAATTGCACATATAAAAAAGAACGGAAAATTACAAGACTAAATCATCTTTAGCTGCAACACAGCACTGTCTAAGGATGCTTTCTGTCATGTGAAGTGGTGCAGGACAGACAATATTTCAAGAATTCAGCTGGAGCTGGAGTTTTAGAAAGGACCAAATATCACCTGAGCCTGGGAGGTTTCTGTGTGACCTTCACCAGCATGGCCAGTTCCAATCTTCTTGTGCTGTGACTTGAAATGGAGGAGGAGACCAACACGATCTCAAACTTACCATGACTGCAATGGCATGTTAATAGATGGCCTCGCCTTAGGTATTGTTTGAATAAGTGTAGATGCATTGTGCAAAAAAAATCTAATTAATATTTTCCTCCGGTTCGGTAAAGTTTAGAAACGCTAGTGTGATGAGTAAAGTACAGAGCTCCTCTTGTGTAGCGGCAACGTGTTTTCTGTTTACATATCACACCTTCTAAATTGCAGTAACCCATTGGAAAGTTCAGAAGCAGAGAACCCACTATGCCTTTCATTAGTAAAAGGAGGTTATATAGACAAGGTATTTAGGTGCTTAACTTCCATGGATGGCAGCAAGGGCTATTCCTAAATTGAGTGAACCCCAACTAGGGGGCCTGGTGAATGCTATGGTCATCTGGCTCCTCTGTTAAAGGGTGTTTTCCCCAATTTTTACCAGTTCTGCTTACATTCATGCTTAAGAGCTGAGTGCAGGACGGCGTTAAGCAAAAAAAACCAAAACAACACAAAACAAACGAACAGCAGCAACAAAAAACACAAAAACAAACAAACAAACAGACCCTGAGCAAACAAACAAAAGAACCCAAAACCAAAACAGGCCAAATTTCAGCCCATAAAATAAATGTTTGCTTTTTTTTAAAAAACAAGAAAACTTTGTGACTCTGGAGAGAGGACTTCCAGCAGAGGCTGTGAAAATGAAATACTGGAAATAGCAGCATACGAAAGCTCAGGATTTTTGTCCCTGCTGTGAATTATGTATTGAATGCTGATTACTTTGTCTGGAATTGGACACCTGCCTTCTGAAACTCCCGAGTTTCATCCCAAATTTCCAACAGATTGTCTGTTTGTTAAAATAGGACTGCGTGGGAGGTGTACCAGGTAGTAAGATGTCCCTGGTCCAAAGGTAATTAGCCTTTTTTGAAAAGCTAATACTGAGTGGCCCAAATTTATGGAGTATTGAAACAGCAAAAAAAGCATCCTTTGATGGTCAAGATCAAATCTATTTGTGTGCAGCTCTCAGAGGCAGCTTGATCCAGAGGAGACTGGGCTGGCACTCTGGAGACCTGTTTCGTTTCCATTTACCACCACTGTGCTAAAGGACCTTGAACACAGCATTTCTACTCTGCTTCCCCTCAAAATCTCTTCTGTCTTTGTAGCTTGGCAACCTCTTCAGTGTGATTTGCTTCTTCCTGCCCACGTGCATGACATCTAGCGAAATGAAACGTTGGTCTTGGTTGAAGGCCTTTAGGTGATGTGGTTGTACAAATAATGAAAAAGAGAGAAAAAAACATTTTTTTTTCATCTAACAGATGGGGAAAGTGAAGGCACAGTTAGGTGAGGTGGCTAAGGATTCATGCCTGTGTCCCTCTGTGCCGTTGCCCCCAGTGCTAGATATCTATCCAACACTGTCAGCCTGAGTAATATTTTGAAGAAAAAGAAGCTCATTCTCCATGTGAGCTGCAGAACAATAAAAAAGTAAAGAAAATCCAATTAAAAAAACAGTGATACATTTTCATTAAGTTCCAAACATACTGGGAAATAATGTCTTCTGATGATTGGAATTTAAAAGGGATTTAAATGTTTGACAGTGTTGGTTGTTATTCCATCATTTCTTTTGACAGCTGGTTGGGAATAACAAAAGCAGTGAAAAGGCAATGGACATATTTTCCTGCAGAGTGATGGGGCAGGATTAAACAGTTTCAGCTGTAGGATGGCAAACCACGAAACAAGGCAAAATGTGGAGTGCTGAAGACTCCTAGGAGCGCTCTTCCATGTTCATTTCTAATTTGAGTGCCACACTTATAGCCGCACCAGGAATGCACAGCTCAGAACTTGGGTGTTTTATCTTTGTTTACATGGAGCTGTATCTCCAACCATGAACAAAGCCTCCTACTTGGCAAAGAGCAATGCCTTCTCCCAGCATTGGAAAAAAAAAGCACAATGATTGTTCTTGGTTTTGGGGCTGTGGGATTGACGTACAGGCTCTGTGAAAAACAGATCGCTGAATCTGAATTCAAACTAGTTTGTGCAAATTTGCTAGTCCAGGCTCAGAGTCTGGTTTCCTTGTTCCTGTTGTTTGCCTGAGCCTTGCTTCTTAGGGTGCTACGGACCAAAAGGATTTTGCAAGTGCAGTCTGCAGAGTATTTGCTAGCATCCCAGTTGTTGTCAGGAATGTTTTTCCTTCTTTTAAGAAAGAAAATTTGGAGGTAGAAGCAGATTAAGATTAATTTGGTGGATTCGGAATTAATTCCTCCCTCCTGTAGCGTTTATAAGACACAGAGAGTTTGTAGTTCCTGAGTTATGGGACTCAGTGGGATTCAGTCATTTCAGATGTTCAGAATTGAGATGTTCAGAACTGAGTTGTTGTTTTTTTTTTCATTGTGGTTTGGGCTGACATCAATGGCTGAGCTTCTGTTCTCTTCAGGTATGATATTTGGGGTAAATAGAGGTGCTCAGGCCTCCTTCTGCTGGTCTGAGCACATCTAAGAGCACATCTAATTTGTCAGCACCTGCGTAGCTGTGCCAAAAAGACTTCTGAGTCCAGCAGC
Organism: Pampusana beccarii; assembly: GCA_013399365.1. Taxonomy (NCBI): domain Eukaryota; kingdom Metazoa; phylum Chordata; class Aves; order Columbiformes; family Columbidae; genus Pampusana; species Pampusana beccarii. The sequence continues at coordinate 1,431,322 of VWYH01008008.1, read as the reverse complement.
ATGATGTGGTACCTGGGCAGTGCTTTCCCAGTGGCAAGGGGCTCTCTGTTCACTTGAGGTCTTTGCAGTTTGGTTTTTGTGGGCTTTTTAATCTGTTTGGTTGTGGGATAGAAAGGCTCACTGGGAATAAGCCCATCTGCTGAAATTGAGAAGTGTCCCCTGGCCACCCTAAAATGTCGATGGCCATTTAGTAGGACTATCCAGCTTCTCCAGAGCTACCTGTGCTACGCAACGCTTTTCATGAAAGCTGTGGGTTGCCACCATTTCCCTGCTGACTTGGACAGCTCGGGTGGACACAGAGGGATGACAGGGCCTCACAGAGGGATGACAGGGCCTCACAGAGGTGTCCCCAGGCTGGCGCTGAGCTGCTGAGCTCTGACATCCGTAGCAGGACCACAGGGTTCACAGAGGCTCACAACAGGGCTGCGGGCGAGAGCTCTTTGTAGTGGACTGCGACGCTTCTGCCATAGTCATGGACATCAGGAGTTGCATGGGCTGCTTTAAGGATGGGGGCACCTCTGAGAGCTGTGCTCCTGCTTCTGGCTGCAGTGCTGTTTGGAAAATTTGGGTGGATGACTTAAAGTAGAAAAGGAAGCGCTCCATCTGGAGCAATTTCAGTGGGTTCCTCCCAGCACTTGAGAAGCAAAGCCTCTGTGTCCACAAAACTCCCCTCCTGTGGTTCTGCTCTCCAAAGGCACAGTGACATTCTCTACCCCGTGTGGGTCGTATTTGAGATAGTCCCAAGGTTGAAGCTTTCTAGGAGCACCAGGCAGATGTGCTGGCTGTGAGCAGGGCACATCTGTCACACTGTCCCCAACACTGCTGTGGGCAGAGGAGCATGCACAGGGCTGGGGTGTTCAGCCACATATGTGTGAGTTGAGAGGCGTAGCCAACAGATGATTCCGTATATGTTCGGATTTGGCCTTTCTCTACGAGAAGGGGAAACCTTCCTGCACTCATCAGTTCCAGCCGGCGCACGCAGCAAACTGACACTGCGCTGATTAGCAGATGCTCGAATCGCTTGCATCTGCTGGTATGTATTAAATCTTAATCCTTTTGATAAGAGCATGTCCGTGAAGATTTTTAAAGAAAGTTTTCTGGGATCCCAGATTATCAGCTTGTCACAGATGAACAGGATAAGAGTGACCTTTGCAGGGTATTATTTCTTCCTCTTGTGCTATCATCAGAGTGAAAATAAAGCAGCACTACTCCTGCTGTTTCTTTTTTCTGATGTATAATCAAGTTCACATAAATCTCAGTAACGTTTACTTTTCCCCTTCCTCTTTCTCTTTTTTTGCATCCATTTGGGTTTTCTGCCTACGTGCTTGGCTACAGCTTTAGATGGCAACTGGTGTTGGATATATTGGACTTTAAAGTCTGTGCAAGCGTCTCCAGTTTGTGTGTGGATAAAGATAAACATTTACTTTGGGAACAGTGATAAAAAGCAAATAGTACCTCATAATTTGTTCTTTTTTTTTCCATTCTGCATTTGTGATTATTTTGTTGTGAGTGGTTGGGAGCAGGGGTCTTTCTCTCCAAAGCTGTTCAAGGACTTCTACCTATTGTTATGTTTTGTTTTCTTTTTTCCCTGCAACGGGACCAAGTTGCTGTATACCATTATCTCAGGAAGCTTGTCATCATTTCCCCATCCTGGGTTTTTGGCACTCGCCGTGGTTTGGCACTCATCTCAAAGGGTCCCGGCGTGCTTCACAAGCTGTCCGTGTGTCCAGCCAGCAAAAAGCAGCTGCCTCTGGGGCAGAGACCTGCATTTTGTTGGGATGCAGGCTCTGCTTGCATCCTTGCACGGGCCGATGCATCCGAGTGCTTCAGTGGCATTAGATTTACCGCCACAACAGCAGCCCTGTGAAATACAGAAGTATGCTTGCTGTTTCACAGGTGAGGAAGAACCGAGGCACGGGGAGATTAAATGACTTGGTTGGTGCATGGGTCACCAGAGCGTGAGAGGCTGGGCCGCGGACACCTTGCCACCCTGTCACAGATTTGTCTTCCTCTTGTAGCACTTGCAGAAGGATGGACAGACAGTACGTAGGAACGTTCCCTGTCAAGAGGTTTTGTAGGGATCTGAGGTGTGGGGAAATGCATCCGCCTCTGTCCAGGAGTCTGTGAACCAGGCAGGGACAATAAAAATCCTTATCTTTCTTCTGTTGGAGGCTGTTTCTTGATACTCGGCTGCAGTTTTGTGATCTACAGGCAATAGGCTTCTCAATGTGCTGTTTTGCAAGCAAATAATGGAAGATTCAAACCCCCAGGTCTAGAAAGTCGTGGTGTCCTGGACCCGTATCATCACTCTCTGATCTCACCAGCACTTTAGGAGTGGGAAGTTGTTCTCCCCCCCTGCACACAACTGTAAGGAAGCGTATGAAGCTGAACTTAGCCTAGTGGCACACACACGGCAGCCGCTGTCCTGTACAATGCCCTTCAAGGGAATAGCCGTCACGTTTTGAAATGAAAGTGTAGTTGATTGATTCTTCCCACCCAGCACCCATAGGTGTCTGGCAGTTTGTTCATCCCCACGTTACCATTTGGATCCGGTGGCCGTTTTTAAGTGGGTCTAAGAGCAGTGTATGTGTATGTAAAACGTGTATGTATGGGGAGGAGGGACCCAGACCCGTGTCTGTTGGGGAGCTGCAGTGTCATGCTGTCTGTCCACAGGCACAGTGAGCTCCAAACCCGCTGCAGGTCTTGCAGGCAAACTGAACTTTTGCTCTTCCAGACAGCCCTGTAACCAGGATCTCTGACCTGAAACACAGATTGTTTGGCTGACATACACAGATAGATGCCAAGGCTAATACTAGGGGGAGAAGGGAAGCAGGAGGGGCGGTCAGCAGAGGCAATGGAGGAGAACAGGAAGGGTCAGAGTCTGCTCAAGATGCAAGGCACAAGTCAATAGGAAATTAGGCTTCCTTTCCTCTGCTCTTTATGGTGTCTGTTCCTTTTGTGTTGATTATTTCTCTTCTGCACACACTAGGAACCAGCTGCGTTTCCCTCCCTCTGAGGGAAAGGAAACGGTTCAGAGCCAAGGGAACTGCACAGCGACTTAGAGAAACACCTGCATGGCAATGCCTCACTTGGGACTTCGCTCCCACTGTGGCCTGTGCTGGACGTCTTCCCCAGGCCATTTCCACCAAACTGGGAATGATGACTTTGTGATTTGTGCATTGAACTCACAGCAAGGAGAGCATTGCCTGGATACGGCTCTGAATTGGCTCAGATCTATCCGTAGACCACTGAGGGGCAGGCGTAGATCCTGCTGATGTTACTATTGAGTTGCGCTCTCTAAAAGAGGAGGGCAACTAACTTCCGTGGTTGCACTTTCTAAATACTTTGAAAGGTGAAGGCCAAGATGTGCTACTGAGTATGGCCTTCACAAGTTTGTGTTGGTTGCTTACTGTTTGTGCAAGCGCTTGCAGCTTTTCATGCGTTTATCTTCATAATGCCCTGAGGAAGGAGAAGTTTGATTCTTCTCTCTTCTGCATGTGGAGAGCTTGAAGCACGGAAACACCATGAAGCTTGTTGTGAAACAAGACTTTGGACACACATCTGTGACATTCTGGTGTAGTGTTGTCCTGCACTGGTCTGTTCAGTCTTTCATGGTCTGTTTTTACAAGGGTCTGTTCCACCGGGGAGAGAGGACCCTTCCCTAGAGCCCTTGCTGGACAGTCCAAAAGCAGAGCAGATAAATCTATTCCCAGCCCAGTTTTAGGTAGAGCCATCTGCAAGAGTCTGGAGCCCTACAGAAAAGCGAGGGCTCGCCGTGCAGTTTTTACATTAGACCCTGCTACCAGTGCATAAATAAACCCGATATGTTTATAACCTGAACATATCTCAGGATTGTTGCAAGATGTTCCTGTTTCAAAACTGTTAACCATTAAAGTAAGAGGCAGATGCATCTGTGGATGATTTAAGGGGCTGTGTCTATATTTTCTCTTATTGATTGCTTTTTGCCTTCCTGTCTGGAACCTTTTGAGAGATGACTGCGGTGCTGAGATGCATTGTCTCTTTCTGTATATTAAAGCTGCCTAGGCTAAAAAAAAACCCAACCCACACCCAGCCCGTATCTGAAAGCTATGAATTGATAGATCCCTGCTATAGCTCTTCAAATAACTGTAAATTACTCCAGGCTGTTACAGTTTCATTGTAAGGAAGTTCCTTCCTTGACTCAGACTTCTTTGCATCACAGTGAAATGCAATTAGGTGACGTACATATTGTGGCTTGGAAGCACTCACAATTTTCTCAGCCTTATGTTGTCAACTTTTGCTCAATAGCAGGCTTGTGGACTGTGTCACTGTGCCTGTGTTCGCATATATTATCACCATATGGTGTTTCAGTAGTGAATAGGAAACTTCTATGAGTATGTAAAAGAGGATGAAATGGAAAAAAAAATACAGGAAGATAAACCTAATATGCTGCTTCACAGCCAAACACGAGCATTATAACTGCTGTTTCTATGAGAAGTCAGTGATGTGTTGGTTCAATGAGTATTACTGTCTTCTCCCACAGATTTATAAACAACAACAAAACGGACCTGGCCAGAAAAATGATATTTTGATGCAGTTATTATAAATATTTCTGCCAATGTTTGCAGGTAGAGACTGATTCCTCCCTTCCCAGGTGAAATACTCAAAGCCTTACAATGAATTCTTCACTCAGAAAGAAGTGCCAGAGTACACGTGCATGAGTGCAGCGAGAGCAAGGGCAGGTTGCACAGTTTTATGGTGTTATGCAGGTAGAGACAGACAGGACTGTTGCAATTGTCTCATCTGCATGTTAGCATAACCCAGGGCAGAGACCTTGCTGTCTTCTTGTGAGTAGCACTGTCATTGGGTTGATGAGGGACTGGGTATGTTATCCCCTCTGGAGTGATTTGTGAGAAGTCCACGAGAGCCTCTTGCTGTCCCAAGAACTTCAGAGCCATGAAGAATTGTCTTCTTGCACACCAGCAATCACTCCAGTCATGCTGGAGGCTCAGGCAATTTTGATTCCCTCTTCCAAAACCGTTAACTTGTGATCCAAAGAGAATTCATGGAAGATGGGAAACACAGTTCTGTTTCCATCCAGCAAAAAGCTGGGATGCACACACAGTTTCAAGGTGTGATTATCGGGAGGGAAGAGAAGGTGTCGGGGTTGATTGCTGTGCTGGTTTGCAGAAAGACCAACTGTGCATTACATGAGAAATCTGTGCAGCTAAGACTGTTTTGCAGTCTTTAAAAGTGATGGATAAGCCACTGTTGTTCAGCTGGGATTTTTTCGAGTGCTGTACAGTTCAGCAGGGAGATAATACAAATATTGTATTGAACTCTATTTAGTCTTTTTCTAGAAACATTTCGACTGGAGTCTGCATCAGCGGCTAGTGTCCAAAGTGCAAGACAGGGGACCTGGCTGTGGAATGGGGTGGCCACGAAGGTCACAGTGTTTTATGAGGCCCCAGTGACAGAGATCTGCTACTGTGCTCGAGTCAGCGCTCTGCTTTGCACAAAAAGCAGTGGAGATACCACAGAGAATGCAATTGTTAAGTGCTTCTTTAGGGTAAATGTTGATCACTGTCACATTTTAGAGGTATCTGGAAGAGCCACCACCCCAAAGCAGGGCTGTATAACACTGGAAATCATCAGGCTTTTTGGCAAGACTTGCCTTTGACAAGACTTGGCTTTGATACTGTTGAGTAATGTGGTCATTTCTAACTAATAGCAATAAAACTTTAGAGAACACCTGCTGTTTCGATATTGAACATGTGTGTGCGTGCTCATGTAAAATTGCAAATGCATGCAGGTCTAGAGAATACAATTTATATTTGGCATCTTTCCTACTAATTGTATTTCAGAACATGTTAAAGTCTTCCTGTAAATAAAATAATTTCGGAATTGAGCTCATTAATGAAGAGAAGGAGATGAGGTAAGATACGAAGGCAAAGGAGGAAAAAAGGTTTGGTTTGGTTTGTGGGCTTTTTAAAGGTAAAACAACCATTTGACGGATATGATCATTTGCTGAGTGCACTCAGTGATTTCTCAGGAGCACATATGGACAATCTCAGGAGACTGCCCTCATGATAGGAACTGCATGGAGCCAAAACCAAAATGGTGAGCTGATCGCTTAGAAAGTATAAACGGAGGGAACATCTGAGGATCTCTGTCCCTTTCACTTACAAGCCAGTGCTGGATTATCCCCTATAATCAGTGCTTTCCCCAGCCCAGTTTCAAATAAATTAAATGTAAATATCTCATTGCTTTCTTTGGGTGATTATTCCAGACTGAAACGTATACAGCTGCTAAGAGGTATTTGGCTTCAGCATTTCCTTGCTTAATTTAATCTCCTTGTTCTGAGTGACACTTTGTATATGTGCCCATGCACGTGTGCTCCTACCATGTGTAGGCATTCACCTCCCATAGCACATCTATACATACAGAGTACAAGGAGGCTGAAATTCCCCAGTACGAAGCTGTAATAAAAGGGCTGACAGACTGGGTCTGTAATATGCCTGACCTGACAATTAAGCAAACTTATTACCGTGTCAGCCTGCCAGATGGATCATCGACTCATGATGTAACGTGTATTGCTTCTGAATGTTTTGGAGTGCAGTTTCCTATTTTATGTTTGTTGAGAAAGGGAGAGGGAAGATACAGTTTTATTTGAACTAAACCCACTCGTTTCAAGTGTGTTTAATGATAGCAATATGTGACAGATAAAATAAAATCCTAGGCCCTGGTCCATGTTTATTTTAATTTCAAGCAATGGGGAAAGATGGAAGAGATAAAATTGTAGGCTAAAAATGTCTCTTGTTGTAAAACAGCAGCTTGAGCCCTGAAGGGGCTTTCCTTGCTGCAGTCTGCAGCACTCTCAGATCTGTCTGTCAAGGCTTTGCTGGGTAAGAATTTGGTGCTTTGGCCCTGAGAAAGGTCAGATTGGACTGTTTGGCATCAGTTTTTCTAATTGTTTTCTCAAAGATTACTAGAGATGGTAGGGCTATACTGAAAGAGAGGGGGAGGAAAGAAATACTTAGTGTGAACATCTATCACTAGCCTAAACTTTCTTCTAATGTAGTTCCACCCTTCACCTGAGATGGTTTCTTTTCTGTGTGGCCAAGCTGGCACAGCCAGTGCCAAAGCAAGTGTCTGTTTGTCTTTGAAATACTTACCAAGGTGCTGTTCTCAATTTTCAAGCTGTTCTCTGCTTGAACAGCTTAAGTACTCCCTATAAATCTCGACCAGGTCCCTCACTCTGCTAATACGCCTCTGAGGAGCTGTATGCTCACGACTCATGGAAATGTGAAGGAGATCCTCTTGTTCTGTGAAGATGCTGGAACTGGCTTCCCAGGTGGGATGTTGTGTCCAACAGCTGGGAATTTTTCCTGTGGGCAAGGCAGTATGGTATAAGGGAGGCAGTAAAGCTTAATGCTCAGAACTGCCTTCTCCCTTGGAGATGCATTGTCGTGTGTGGACATAGCAATGTATCCAGCGCTGGCTCCATCACGTGCTGTTGACTGGCCCTCCATTAATTGGACTTCTCACGGGCAGAAGAGACCATGATTTCACATCGCTGGAAGGCTATACCTTGGGGAATTTTTACTATCTTATTTACCTGCCAAGTTTTCCTGAGCATCTTAAATGCTGGCTCTCATGAAGACCCAGCTTCAGCTCTGGCTTGGCTTATGTGATGAAAGCGTTGGTGTCCTGCTTCCTGCACTCAGATAAATGCTTTTGTACTGTTGTAGGACCCTGTAGTCTGCAACTGAGCTTGGAGGGAAGTCATGGGTGCACTCAATCAAGTACATTCTGTCCCAACTCCCTATCATTATAGTGTTAGTCTACTGATGTTATTTTCAGAGACAGAAGTAGCACAAGTCTGGTTTCTAGAAAAATAACCTGCCTGGATCAGAAGTTGGAATTTAAGCCTTGGCTTTTCAGTATCTTTCTGACAATTGTCAGTGTATATAGGCTGAAATTAAGAACCCAAGTTGTCCATCCCGTGTCTGACAATTAGTCACTCCATCTCAGTGTCCTTTCCAGTAAATACCAAAGGAAGAAGACAAGAGTACAAATTCATAAAAATACTGCCCCAGAATACTTCTTTTTATCTAAGAATTTGCTGTTCACAGAGGCTGGCTTGATAAAAATAATGTCTTCAATAATACTCAGTTGAAGATTTTTCATCCATCAGGTTATCCAGTTGCTTTATGAACTCATGTAAACTTCTGGAATTTAAAGCATCTGATGACAAAGGAGTCCCATGGAGGTGGGGCAGACCCACCTTCTATTATATCTTCTCCTTTTGCCTCTCCCTTTGTTTCATGTTGCTTCTTTCTAGCACTGGAAGAGATAGAACAATGTCTCCTCCTGTTTTTACCACTCTGAATTTTAGCTGCTTCATTTCAAGACCAAAGACTTCTGGTATACTTCGTTGTTTCAGATACATTTGAAAATTTTAAGTGCAATATCCATTAATTTCTGGTCAGGTGTTTCTATCTAACTGCAAACTGGCAAGATTGAGTGCCACAAGAATGGAAGAGTCTCCTGGACTTGTATTATTCCCTTTGTTATTTGCTATTAACTTACTCTGAAGCAATGGATTAACTGTTTTGTTTGTTAGAGGTGAAGCCTCTGCTGTGTGACTTTATTTTCGGAGTAACTTCCCTAATGCCCTGTTTTTTCAAATTTTTTGAAGTCATTGCACGATTAAACAATTTGACTAGATTTTTACTTCTTTGCCAGGGTTTTTGCCAAGGTTTCCAAACAGAACATCCATGGGCACTGTGTTGTTGTCAAATACAAAGTGGTAGGAGAGAGATGATTTGGGAGAGGTCTGATGCAGACATGATAACTTTGGAACTAAATGGGATCTGTTGTTTTTTATTTCCTTCCAGATCTCTGACATGTCCCCCGTATTTTCAATAAGATTTTGAACTGTTCTAGCATTAGGTTTTCAATCTGTAAAACAGAGATGGTAATAATCACGTATCCCACCTGGGTGTCTGATTTCAGAAAGGATTTTCTTGTCTTCAGCTGAAAATTCTTCTGCAAGCAAAAAATATTATGGTTTTGCCAGCTTATGTGAAAAAATGTCTGTTACAGTGAAAAGTCAGTATATCAAATACTTTTATTTTCTGTAAGGGAATTCAGTATCAGACTCTTCCAAATGCGTTAGCTAATGTTTTGCATTATATATTGTATGCTGTTAATTAAATTTCAGGTTTTATGCAGAGAAGGAAATGTGGAGTGTACTTCGGTGATTTATACTATGGTTTGATCAGTGTGATAGTGTGGTGGATCTTAATTTTCAGAAACATCTAAGAGTTCAATACATTTGAGATTAATAAGATATGTACATGAACATGTGTGCTTTTATTTCTAAAGCTAAATTAAAACTTGAGCCCTTTTGAGCTGAAATAACTAGCACTTCTCCAGCTCTTTTTCTGTCTTCCAAAACTCCTCTGTGCAACCAGTATGAATCTGATGTGTTCTGCATTATTTTGTCGCTTTAACACGGGGACCTGTAGAGGCAATGAAAGCTCTGTATAGAAAGTATTGTATAGTGAGGGAGGGAGCCCAGCAAAGCTAATTATACAGACACTCCCACTCTATTACCCTTTAGAGAAATTGAGCCTAACATTCTGCTCTTAAGCTCATTAAACTATTCTTTTTGGGTGCAAGGATCTTATTGAGGGAATGAAGTAGCTACACTGTGTAATCAGAATGGGAATTGGAGCAGATCATTATATTTACTCATTTGATTAGCCATAAAATAGCTACTGAAGTCCCCATTTTAAATCTGCTTAGCAATTGTGCAGCAGGGCAAACTGGGTGTTTTAATTAGAAAAGAGATTGCAGTATTTTTTTATAAGTGGTAAATATATGAACACGCACACATTGTGATCTTGTTGATGTAAATAACCTCTTCCCTGTGGGTGTTCTTGCCTCCTAGTTGTTCAGGGTCTGTCTGCTTCCAGCTGCAAAGAAAAGGGGAATGAAAGGTTCTGCACATCTCCTTCGGAAAGTGCAGTGTCGGGGACATAAAATCCAGCTGAAGAGGTCTAGATTAATCATTAGGGTAAAACTGCTGTAGGAGGGGTAAGTAACCCCAGAAAAACATGGCATGGAGAAACGGTAGGTCCTCGATTACTGGAGGGGCTTTAGGTCAGGTTGTGCAAACATCTGCCAGGAACAGCTTAGTCCTACCTGAAGGGAGAGGGCTGGACGGAATGACCCCTGAGATCTCTTTCAGCCTCTTTTCTCCGCTTTTGTCGGGGAAGCTTGTGGAAGGAAAAGTGAGGCCGTACTACATCATCGGGGGGTTGCCTTTGACCAGTTCCCGTTCCACACAGGAGCTGGAGTCTCGGGAGGGCTCATCCAGGGCTGTGCGTGGTCTCCCCAGCACATCTGAGACCTGCGGGTCCCAGCTGCCCTGCGGTCACAGCCAGCAGCTGAGAATGCCCTGCTTTCTCTCTAAGAATAACTCAGTGCCCTGCTGCTGATCTGTCCATAAAGGCTTGGAAATGAGCCATTACCAAAGGTTTCATTTTCTGGCTTCCTTTGCCATCTGAGGGACTTGCAAAGCAGAGCAGATGTTCCAAAGGCAGCGAGCTCTGTAACCACTGGTTTCTTTGTTCAACGTGGTCACTGTTGTAATGTTTCTTAAGTATATAAAATGCCTTCAGGAAGCTCAACAGCTGCAAAAATATTTCAGCTTTTTATTTATTTATTTGGTTTTAACACAACCTGAAACAGTGAAATACGCTTGCTTGCAGAGAGCAGACTTGTATTTTAAAGGCATTAGACTATACGTGGAGTGATGACCACTGGCAAGCGTGTGTTGTGCTGCTCTGCCTTTGTGGGTCACTAGAAAAAGTCATGTTAATAATGACAATAACAAAATCATTCTTGTGATGTTGCCTGTGGATGACAAGGCCTTTGGGCAGCAGGAAGGAGCACAGCAGAGCTTCAGCATCACAGCTGTAAGGGGTGAAATAAGTATTTGGCCTAGTGACTCTTTTTTCACGGACAAATTCTCCAGTATTTCCCTTTTGGTCATTGATTTAACTGGCACACAGGGTTAGGACCCACTTGCAAATGGCCAGTAATCCTATTGTGTTTAGAAGTCATCTGCAGAGAGGTGCAGAACAATCCCTCCCAGATGTGCTGTGGGGACCTAAAAGGAACCACCTTGGGGAAAGAAACGCCAGCACTGGCTGTTCTGCCTCTGCTGAGGAAGACGTTGGTGCCTGGGGTTGTTACTCTGGCATCATTCCACAGCACTAAATTGTATAAGCAGGGCACTAGGCAGGTTAAACAACCAACCAACCAACCAAAAAAAGCCATTATTAGGCCCATCATACTGTTAGGTATCATGGTCAAGAGAACAAGCACCTAACTATGAAGAGGTTAGAAGTATACTGTAAGTTTTAATGAACACCTAATTCTCTTTTTAATGTGGCCGGGACACCTGCGGCTGTGGGGCTGTTCTGCATTGCCCTGGGTCACTGTAAGCACCTCAGGGCCCACCTGGCTGGCAGGAAGAGCGAGGTCTAAGGGGGAAAAAGGAGGCTGTGTGGTTCAGTGTTTCTTGATTGTGGCGGTGAAGATATTTAAGGGCTTTCTCTGGAGTGCTGCCCACCTGTACTCCCTGTTGAAATCAATGGCACATTCACCATGAATGCCAGTTCTTTCCCTCCATCACTCTTTGCTCAGATCCTTTCCATGCGACGAGGATGGAAAGAGCCCCAGTCCAGTCTCACAAGCGCAGTATATGCAGAATAACTGGCCAGGTGACCATTCTGGAGGAGCATTTTCTGGTGTTACATCCTCCCTTTTGATATACGCCTTTCCAAAGTGAGCAGCTGCTTTGCACCCGGGGAAACAGAGTTTGTGTTTAGAGCACGTCTGCGAATTGCGATTGTTGGACTGGATCAAGCTGTCTCTGTGTCACTTAAATGTTACCATCTCTAAAGCTGTCACGATGACTTTAAAATTGAAGCAAAGGTGATGGCTTTTCACGTCAACAGTCGCACCGTTTCCAGAGCTGTGCATTCTGGCACTCTGCCGTCTGCCTTTCGGTCTGAGGATTTTTATTCCCCCACTTTGTTTCCTGGAGTTATTCCCAGCACCTCCTGCCTGGCTGCAGGGAGGGAATGGATCGATCGGGACACGCAGCTCCGTGATTTCAGCCAGTCGGGTGTTTCCAGCCGACAGCGTAACTTCTTGTAGTAATTTGGTGTCATTTGCATAGGATTCTCTCCCTTCCAGGGAAAAGTGTACTCCTGTAATCCGATCTAAAAGGGCTCCTAAAGGGACGATTTACTATTTCTCCAGAAGTATGTAATACATTTCCCGGGAGGACTGGTGCTTTTCTACTTGTTAGAGGAGCGTGAAAGTATTTACTGAGATTTCCCAAGAGATGCGCCTGAATGTGTCTATTCTATAGACAAATCTGCTATTATTGCTCATTGCAGGGACATGCGACAGTGCACAGAGCCTGCTTTGGCTTTGCTGGTTTTCTGCCACTTTGGAACGAGTTTCCTCTTCTAGAAGAGCTGATGTCACTAATGCCTGTTTTGGGTCCAAACACTTGGGTACCTCGGCTTGGTGAAAAAGTGCTGGATGGGCTTGCTGAGATCGCCTCTCATATGAGCTGCCCTCATGCAATCCATGTAAATGTTGGGAGGTCTCTGCGGCTTTTTTTTCAAAGGCTGCGTGAGCAGCGTTTTTGGCATTTACAAAGCAACAAGATTGATGCCTGTGTTTATGTGACAGGCAATGGAGAATTCGTTGCACTCCTGGTGAATCCATCGAAAGTTATTGGTTTCATGATAATCCCTTAAGATCCTGCCTAGACTGGAGCAATACCCACCAGGAGCCTGACAAGCCTGAGGTTACTGTACATGCTGCTGCTCCGGTTGTAGTGTTGGTGTTTTCAGCTGGAGCATCGGTAGGTGAGGAGGTGGTGACTTGCAGTAAGGGCAGGTGAAACGCCTGAGCTGCTGTGTCAGCTGGGCACTTAGGTGCTGGTGTTTGAGCTCATAGTTGATGAGATTTTGGGTAGGAGGGAAAGAAAATCAAATCTGGAAAGGTATGGGAAATTTCATCTTTGGCATCTGGGTAGGAAAAACGTTTGGCATTAAGCATCCACGGGGGGCTTTGTACTCATTGGGTGAAGAGGTGGAGGAGCTGAAGAGCGTGATCTTCTGTCCATTTTAAGCCCATTGAGGTTAGCACTCTTCTGGAGATGTCCTTTCCCAGGCCGAGCTGGGAGGTGAGTAGGCTGCTGGTTTTGTGGAGCTGTCTGAAAGCAGGAAAGCCCAGAGCCCCATTTCAGCCCTCCCCATAAAGGACCACGTCTCCTATGGTTCTGGATTGGTGATGTTGCAGTGAGTTTCTCTGTGGCCTTTGGGCTGCCCCTTCTCCAGTCACCTCCAGTTTCGGATGAGCAGGAGATAACGTGGAAAGGCCCCATCCTGGCAGGGCTGGGCAGTGACTAAAATCACTGTTGCAGTCAGCTCTTGGCCCAAGCACTCCATTGATGTAATTAATCCTGCATGGGGTTGAGCAACTACTTCTCTGAAGCCCGTTGCAGGCTCTTTGGAGTCTGCCCATGTGGTGTTTCTGTCTGTGTGTCCCTCTCCCATTCAGGGTTGGCGGAATGACTAAGGAGTGCTGACGACATTAGTTGTTGGCCTGTATTAATTATTTCCTCGGGTTCTATTTACTCGTACGTTCCCTATGGGAATGCTCTGCATACAGATCACAGCAGCACTTAATTTTATTGCAGTAAGCAGCTGAGGTTGGGGAAGAGGAGGGGGCAGAGGAGAGAAAGGGTCGTGTATGCGTCAGCCCTGTCAGGCTTTTCCTTCTGTTTCGTTTGTGCTGAGGTTTTTATTATCATTAAGCCGATTGTATCCGTGGCACAAAGGGCTGAGTTACCTCGGTAACCACACTAGCAGGGATGGTAATCCATTTATAGCATCACTGCTCAGGTCTGATTAAATTAGCATGCTGATGACGTAAATGCTTGGCTGGGTGATGCTGACGAGGCTGCTCCTAATAGGAACTCTCGCCCTTACATTTATTCTCATTTATTTCATGAGACCCCTGCAGGAAATGTACAGAAATAAGGCTACAGATGATTGACTCTTGTTTTCAGAACAACTTGTGCTGCTAGCAACAGACAGTGCTTTATCTGAATGCAGACGGCAGGCTGCACATTTCGCCTTGTTTCCTCCCGCTGCAGAATTCCCCGCCGGAGCAGAGCCCCGCTCTCCAGCCCTGCTTGCCATCTGCCACAGTGGCAGCCGGAGCAGCTCCTCTGTCTGATGGTTTATTTCCAGACACAGCTACGAAAGAAATAAAAAAGGGTAATAATAAAAGAAAAGGAACACCCTGGTTCTTTACTCCCTCTTGTGAGTTTCCTGCAAACACAGACATCCTTTTACTCATTCGAAACAAGCCAGTTACTTATGTCTGAATTTTCATCATTGAACAATAATGTTCAGTGCTAGAGTTTAATACCATGCGGATCAAATGCTTTCAGCATCTTCTGTCCAGCCCCCTTGAGGGAGAACACTGACAACTGCATGATCACATAGCTGTGCCTGTTGTTTGATGAAGTGGTGAGAACAAGAGGACTGAGAGTTGCTGAAACTCCTGGCTTCCCTTCCCAGCCGTGCCTCTGATTTACTGGATAAGCAGCCTTTGGGGCAAGCAGCTTCCTAGTGGGCTGTTTTGGGCTCCCAGGACTTCAGTTTTTCATCTGTGAAAAGACAATTAAGAAGTATATTTTGGTTGGTGTTGTTTTGTTTTGGTTGTTTTTTTTTTGTCTTTTTGCAAGAGGCATGGGAGTGATTAAGTGCGTTTAAGTTCCAAAAGTATTTGGAGATCCTCAGGTGGAAACTCTGAGGTTCTGAACAATTTACCATTTTAATTGTCAGGTTTGATTTATCCAGTCAGCTTAGGAGGATTTAAAAGGAATTTTTGAACAAAAGCAGTTTTGGGGCGGAGGGCTGAAAATGCAATAAATTTTAAGTAGCAATAAATAGTTTGGCATTTGCCCTGGAGTGGGAGCAGATGTGGCTACACAGAAACCACTGCAGCTACACCTGCTTTGAGTCGGATTTGGACATAGAAATCCGTCATCTGTGAAATAAAGAGCGTGGTTTTGAGACATGAATGTGGATGAGCCGCTGCTGTCATTTTCTGGGCCTGCAAATTCTCTTCTAGAGCTTCCAGGACTTGGGAACGCTGGGGAAAAGGGATGGCGTTTGGGTGCATGGGAGCCCGTGCCTTTCCCAGCCCTGTTTGCTCCCTTTGGGAAGTATCCAGCGCTCAGGGGACCCTGCCCAAAATTTCAAGGCGTCGCTCTGCAAAGATGAGAGGCACTGAATTTGCCAGCGGCAGCCAGGTGAGCCGGAGCATCTGGACATTGCTCCGTTTGCTCAGCGCTGCCTGTGCAGCCGTGGGGAGCAGCCGGGACTGGGATGCTCCTGCCTGCACCTTGGTCTGCATGGGACACACGTGTGCTCCAGTCATGCCAGCACCACGCTGAGACATCGGCTCTGCTCCCCAGCCTCCTGCCAGAGCAGGTGCATTTCATTAATAAAGGTATTTCCAAGGGTTTGAGTCTCCCTCTGGCTCAGTTCAAAGCACCTCTCTCTGGAGAAGTCCCTCACCCATGGCCCAGGATGCTGCCGCTCAAGTTGTGTTTGTGTATGTTATACAGTACATTAATCCTCGCAGCAGAGAGATTAAGGACCTAACGGGGCTGCTGCCTTGAAAGAGCCTTACCCTGGGGCTTTCGTTTAAATTTAAACTTTAATGGCTAAAACTATTAATTTACAATTTCCAGCATAAAAAATGTAAAAGCCACCAGCGTGTTCAGGAAGGGCTGCAGTACTCCTTGGCTGGGCTGGGCTTCCTCCAGAGGTGATGGGCAAGAACAGCATTTTGCTGCTTTATTTACAAGGTAATTTGCAGCTTGTGGTAGAGTGAGCTGCCTCCAGGGGACACGGGCTCATGGTGACCCGCTCAGCACATGAGGTGGTGGAAGCTTTTAGCAGATGTGCCCATCACTCAGCAAGGGGGGGGATTCCAGACTGTACTGGGACATGGAAACTCTTCCCTCTTCAGGTCCACAGCATCTCTGCTTAATAAGAAAATAATTAGCCATCTCTTAATTACCACCCTTTGTTTACTTAACCCATGTGCTGGGGCTGACGAGAGTGTTTGGAGAGGTGTCCCTTCCAGCAACATTCACAAGCTGGCTGGTGATGGTATGGCATCAAGACCATGCCTGTTATTTTCAGCGGCTTCAAAGAGCCCAGCTGAGGTCTGAGCCCCTACTTTTCAGCTTTTTTATCAAAGATTTGTCCAAAATAAGAGTCATATTCTTGTCTGAAGGGTCTGCCACTGGCTCAGTTTGCTGAAGAAGAAGTTACTCTGGCTCTAGCAAACTCAACTCAGACAACAACCACAGTGCAGGAGGGAAAGTCCCACCGAAATTCCCCTCCCTTCCCCACAGGTTTCTGTGATTTTTGGCATGAGCGCGTTGCCTTAGAGTGCCTGGAAATTTTCATTATAGGTGAGCAAAATTTCAACTCATTTGTCTACCAAATTAGAGCAAGGCAGGGGATGAACAGTAATAAAATTCCTCTTTGTTGAAACAGACCTGTTCTTGCTCATTTGGAGAAAAAGAAAAGCCTCTCGAGTTTGCATGTGTTTTGATTTTGATGCTGCTCGAGCCTGGTCCCTCTCCTTTCTGAAGTCTTTGGGATATTTGTATTTGATTCCAGTGGGAGGGGAATCCGCCGACGGAATTTGGTTTAACACCATGGGGATTTCTTTTTATTTTTGGGGAGGGAAACAAGAGTTGTTTTTTTAACCATTTTTGTTGTTCTAAAGGAAAGTTTGCTGCTTATTATCTTGCAAGCTTTTATCTGGTGCTGAGTCATGGAAGTGAGAGAATGTGTAGGCGTCTTAGCATAAGGGAGAGTAATTCTGTCATTTACATTTACAGACAGTTATGCTTTCCAGAAAACTTTTTTTTTTTTTTTTTGTGGGTTGCAAAAGTGATTAATCTGCTGCTGAAACTGTCAAAAGAGGTTTTCTGTTTAAGAATTTTTTGAAAGACAGAAAAATCTGTTTCTACTTATAGGAAATAATAAGGTAGAAATCGAAATGAAAAAAAAAATCATACTGAAAGAACAGACAAGAAAATGTTCCCTTTCCTAATGATATTTTTCCCTTTTCTTTTTATGTATCTATCAGTCTGTCTATCAGCCTATATATCTATCTGTCTGTCTCATGGAAAAGTTATGTGGACTTCGATAGATACAAAACTAAATATAGTAGAATTATGACTGAATTCAGTATTATCAATTCCAGCTGTTAAAGTTACCATGGGATCAGTTTATAATAATTTGTATTTTCTCTTTAAAAAAACTTATTTCAGTTTCTTCTTAGTTGTCCCTCAGGCTGTTTAGCATTTATCATGTTTAAAGCTTCTTCTGCAATCTTGAAAACTACGTTTTTCAAATGAAGTCCAAAATCCTCAATTAAATATTTATCTGCAGTAGTAGTAGGATAAACTATTTATTTTTTTTCCTTCTTCCCTTTTTTTTTTAAATTTTTTTTCCTTTTCCGTATTTTCCTTTATATAAAAAGATGCTGGTAGGTTTATCTTTTATTATTAAAAAAATATTAATTACAACTGAGGCAAAACCTTTCCTCAGGATACGTTCTCAACAGTGAAAACTGTAGAGCTGTTGGAATGTTACAGAGAGTTTACTGGTTTCAACCAAATTTGTATAGACCATTGAAATCAATGGCATGATATTTGTTTAGTGTACCCTTTCCTACGGGCAAACTGGACATGAAATACATAGCCTGGAAGTATAGTTTTTTTCTAGCAGACTATGCAGTGATGTTTTAAAATGATCTTCCGGCAGGCGTAGGGATGGGGTGTGAAAAGCTTGAACTGCTTTCAGCATAATTTATCCCTTTATGAAGAGTACTATGAAACGTGGGGGGCAAGCAGGGGGTATCCTTTCCGGTCTTCTGTTCTTAAACCCACAGGACAGAGATGGGTCTGTAAAGATGGAGCCTTGCTTTGCCTCCAGCTTAAAACTGGACTTAACAGAGGTGCCGATAACATCTCTGTGTGTGGAGGAGCAGTTGGAGGTGGCTCAGTGCTTGTGCTGTAGAGCTGGAGGTGCGGACATGTGGTGGTTGGGGCCTAGCTGGTGCCAGGCTGCATCTGCCCAGCGAAAACTTTGATTTTGGGGTTCCAGTGTAGCTGATACTGTGTGGTGAGAGGTGAGGTAGCTAAAGCAGGATGCGGTGCTGCAAGCCGTGGTTGTCACAAGCAGCCTTGGACAGAACCTGGCAGCCAAGAGGGCCAACCGTGTCCTGGGTGCATCCAGCACAGCATCACCACCCGGGCAGGGAGGGGATTGTACCGCTCTGCTCTGCACTGGTGCGGCCTCACCTGCAGCACTGTGTGCAGGGCTGGGCAACACAGTATAAAAAAATATATTAAGCTACTAGAGAGTATCCAGAAGAGGGCTCCGGAGTTGGTGAAGGAGTAGCTAAAGTCACTTTGTTCAGCCCAGAGAAGAGGAGGCTGAGAAGAGACCTCATTGCAGTTACAGCTTCCTCACAAGGAAAAAGTTCTTCACCCAGAGGGTGCTGGACACTGGAACAGGCTCCCCAGGGAGGTGTCACGGCCCCAAGCCTCACAGTGTCCAAGAAGAGACTGGACAACGGCCTCAGACACACGGTGTGAACTGTGGGGTTGTCCTGTGCAGGGACAGGAGTTGGACTCAATGATCCTTGTGTGTCCCTTCCAACTCAGGACATTCTACCATTCTGAGAGCATGAGTACCATCATCTTACCTCCCACCAAGGAGAGCATGCAGGGCAGATGAGATGTCACCTCCACATCCCGCACAGCTGAAACCCTGAGCCCAATCCCAAACACCGTGTCTGCTCACGTGCTTTGGTGAGAAGGGTTGTTTTTGGCACCACCTTTGTCCCTGCTCTGGTTAAAGGGTCCGCTGTTCTCATCCCCCATTTCTTACAGCTGCCCTTTCCCCACCCCAACTGCAGTAGCTTCAGCTATGGTGCTTGGGCCTTCAGCAGAAAATGATTTGTGCCTTATAAGAGGAATATTGATTTTTTACATCGCACGAGGTTTGGAATATAGCGTATATATAGTATAGTATAGCGTATCTCTAGCTTTTAGGGAAAGGTGATCTTTGGGCCCCATGAGACCTCCTGTTCGGGGTGAATGGGCTCAGCATTTAGATCTTTTCACTGGAAAGCCACACACTGCAGCTGGACTTCTAAATTAAAGAGGGGAGGGAATTAACCTGGCTTAACCTAAGGTTTGACAATTCCGTTGAGAGGCCGGTGACTCATTTAGAGAATTCAGCAAGTCCACGAGGGCTAGAGTGATGCTTCTGCAAGCTTATAGAATGTCCTTGCTTTGTGTTTTAACAATTGGGTCCTGCAGTGAATTCTTGTGGGTTGTTATGGAAAAGAGATTTATGGATGACTTGTGATGCCAGGATGCTTGTTCCATGCATGTTTTTTTTTTCCTTAAAATACACATATGTC